>CM054177.1:98842662-99202662 GCA_028829895.1 Sinotaia quadrata
GTAAAGGAAAGATGGAAAGGGAAGTTTATAATTGAAGTAATATGCATTGATGAAAAGACATTAAAAGTAGCAATGCGAAGTAAATATTTAATATACATCAAGGAAAGTTTGACGTCACAAAGTTAGATTACGTAATATCATGTGGATGTTATCCTTGAGAATTCACAAGTTCAAGATGCATTTGATTATTGATGTCTTACCTTTGTACATGAATAATCCCACATTATAAAAATGAAATACAAATAATCCATTATTATTAACACTATTAACACTCCTTTATGTGAATATTCTTTCAGCAGACCAACCGTGTTCACTTCATTTACAGGAACTATCTCTATGTCAACATCACTTGTCGCCATCTTGTTTCGAGATTAGTAGTAGTAGTAATACATACACACAAAATTTAAACATGATATATTGTCTTACGGAATATGCAACACTGAAAATTATATGCATACAAAAGATTATTATATTGCAAAGCCATTATTTGCTTGGCTTCTACCATCTTACAACATTCTATTATTTCATTAACTGTAAACGTGCTAGATTATAATATTAAAATTAACAGTAACATAGTTTAATTGGCCATTGTGTCACTCGGTAAAAATATTGGAAGACGCGTTAGGGATTCAGAAATCAGTGTTCTGCAATGTTTGTCAAGAAAATTATATCTATATTCAAAAGATGTTTTTGCATTCTCTCTTTAGAAAATGAATAACTTCTCTTTAGAAATCAGAATATGTTTGTTTGTAAACTATTAAATACCAATTACTAGTGTTTGAAATAATTATTTGTCGCATAAGTTTCAAGTAAGTAATCCTAACGATTTAAAAATAAAATCCGATATATCTTTATGCAGCCGGAATTATTTAAGCAATATAAACTGGCTTCTGTATTAATAAATAAAAAATAATCTATTATTATAATGTGAAAAGAAATAAAGAAAGGTAATTATTTTTTAATATATTTAACGATATCAGAGAGATCATAATCACATTTAAGTGCTTACTGAGTAATATTTCTTTAGTATTTTTTCTCTTCTGCAATATGGACCATCCGCGAATATTGCATAACTATTTACCTGTGAGAGGTATTGTGCTTGACGCGAAATAATCCGTAATCTGTAAGTGAAAAGTCTAGTTATTCAAGTACTAATGGATGGATTACATGTCAATCCAACTTAAGATCGATACCACTACACAATCAGTTTTATACTGTGTTCTATGTTGTTACCTCCTCCTATGGTGTTCCCTAAGTGCCCCCAAAGTACTGATTAGCAATGACTAGCATTAAGACAATGCATATTTCTTAAAGTATGTTTAAATTAAAAACTCTAAAATATCTATAGAACATGCATGCATACACTGTGTCAAACATTCAACCTCATCCGTCCGTAGTAAACAAATAGTATTAAGTACAAAAGACAGTTAAAGTCCCTTGTGTAAATTATCGTACTCACCGTAAACATCACCATAATCTCCTTTGTTGTCATTGTCATAAAAGTAAATATTCATCTGCTATGTCACACAATCATATTCATGAAATATACATTTAATATGCTCTCATGTGCATTGCAGTTGACTAACACTCTCCTAATGATTAGTAAAGGCGTCAGCTGTCAAGTCAACTCTTTAAGGTATGCCAGCGTTATAGAAGTTATCTGGAAATGAAACATCATTTACAATAGAGTGGTGGTTGTGGAGTTTACAAGTATCAGAGCGTTAATATACCAAATAAAAGACAACTTTATTGTTAGCTAAAATAAATACGAAATCGATAAGAAAGTAGACTATTTAGACTTAGTAAAAAATATTGTAGGTAAAATGTGATACCGTGAATGGATGTTTCTATTTATCAAATAAATAGATAGACAGGCAGGGAGACAGACAGACAGATAGATAGATAGATAGATAGATGGATGGATGGATGGATGGATGGATGGATGGATAGATAGATAGATAGATAGATAGATAGATAGATAGATAGATAGATAGATAGATAGATAGATAGATAGATAGATAGATAGATAGATAGATAGATAGATAGATAGATAGATAGATAGATAGATAGATAGTGTGGTGGCAACGCCAATTAGTTAATGAAAATTATTATTATTTTAATATTTCATAACTAATTACAAGTGATGAGAATCTTAATTTATTTTATTAGTGATCATTCAACATGTCTTCCTCTTTGCCGTTTCAATTCTCTTCGAGTACAACACGATGGACATGTATTTTGCAAATGTATGAACTAAGACGCTCGCACTTAGTGTGTTGACACTTGACACATTCTTGACATGCTGTATTATTGTGAAATGTGTGTTTGTGTCGGTCTAATGAATACTGTTGCATTAAACTGTAAGTTGAGAATGGAATGTAAGACAGAAGGGAATTATATTGTAATACACTGGAATTTATGTTTGCTTCCTAATTATATTTTGCATTTAGCAAGTAGCCTAGCAAGTAGCCTTTCTTGTGTTCACAGTTTACAAACTTGAATGCCTTGGAAGATGCAAGAAATGTCTGTTGCAGTGTGTGTGTAAGTGTAAACTATTTCACTCTACTCTTGTATTGTGGCAAAATATGCTGAGTACATCAGAAAATTTATAGTACAGTAAAAATACCAAAATTACTGCAATCGTATTCCTTGAAGAACTGACATGGCGAAGAGAGCGCTCAAGATGGTTTGTGTGGAAAATAGCATGTCAGAGTTTTTCATATGTGTGGACAACACATATGTTGTCTCAGACATTGTGACATTGTTGCAAAAGCAAGTGAAAGACTGTTGAAGCAGCACTTAATCCAGATCTGTAATCCATTTTCCTTCTCTGATAGAACCAATCTGTGATTTGTAGTGAGATACTGTTGAATTGTATTTAGGATAGTCTGTGTAATTATAAAATTATTCAAATGTGGGTTCGTGGAATCAATCTATTTCATTGTATTTGTCATATGTATATTTGATTGTTGATTTAATAAATTGATTGTTAAAATTATTGACCTTCTTATGCATATTGATAACCTTATGTTGGAGAAGAAAGTGGGTGGAGGGGAGGCTCGCTAAATAAAGATTTAAAGTAAGATTTGTCTTCTCCATTAGCTAGATGTTTTCCACCTACGTGGCACTGTTTGACAGTAAATATTTATCTTTATTGTGCTGGTAGAGAGAAAATATTTACAGCGTCTGTATATCCGCCAAGTGAGAGAGATGGTGTCTGCTGGAGGATCATTATTAAAATACATTAAGGTTCTCATCACTTGTAATTAGTTATGAAAGATTAATTAATAATAGTAATTTTCATTAACTAAGTGACATTGTCATATGATTAAAATTTAAAAAAAATTTCCTCTACAAATATTGTAGGTGTATTACTTAACGTTCAAGTTTATCATAACGCATGAAATGCATTGGCCCGGTATATCTACATTTTTGTTGGAGGTTTAACATTTTAAGTGTTCAATTTTAAGACTTTTTATGCTTAGAGTATTTGTTGCCTGTTGTTATAGAGAGCGTGTATTCTCTGATATATATTTTGTTACTTTTTGCACTGACTTCAGTATTTCCAATTAACCATAGTTTTCTTCTACAGTGCAGGATCAATACTTGTAAACTGTACGGTTTATACAATCACTGATGTACAACCAACCGAAGATAGCATTATGGGTATATTACAAAGTGCATCTCCGTGGAAAAATGTTTCAGTGAACACATTAAACATCAACATGTCCATAGGACAGAGTGAACTACTCGGCCACGTGTTTCCGGCACGAATGGGTATGTCGAGTGTATATTTATAGACATAAGTGATGTCATAAGTATTGTGAGAATATTAACCAAATGTTTTCCCAGAAAACAATGCTTAAAACACAAATACATGAATTTTTAAAAGAATTTGAAAAATATTGACACGGCAATCTAAACATCAGACATTAAAAATAAAATGTCCATGTTCATACTAATTTACTAAACATTTATAAATTGTCTAACATATGTCAATGTATGTTTCGTGACCTATAAAACAAGGCAAACAGTATTAAATTATTTAATTACACGTTATATTTGGGGGCCAATACTATGCTGTCTGAAACCCAAGCTGATGTGCAGGATTTTGTTCTAATTGTTTTTGTTTTACAATATATTGATCTATCCCAATTGATCACCCTGAAAGGTTGACAGCTAAAGTGAATATTACATAAGATGTAAACATGATCAATGCACAGAATATGAGGGTGATGCTTCCATAGCGTGTGCTATCAACATGAGAAATAAATTACACAGTAATAAAATGGGAGCTTACTCTGTTACAGAAAAAGAGTTCTTTAGAAAGAGAGACACAATCTCCTGGCGCGTTTCAAATAGATGCATTTATATTTCTATTGTCTAAACTATACTCACTGTCATTCTACACGTTTCTGTTAGCTTAATGTCTGTCTTCATAAAATGCTCATTTATGATAATTTACTCTCTGTCTCCAACTTCAGAATGTACGAACATGCTAAATAAATAGTATTTGTTTATATTAAACAATTTTGCAATCTACAGTTCTTCTCTACTAAGTAGAGTTGCGTACCTTTTCAAAATTCATTTCCTTTCACCTTTTACCGGCATGTTTTCACTTATTCCATATGACAGAGATCCGATATTGCAGAGTAGGCTTCTCAGCATGCAGCTTCAGTTCGAGATATTATCACATTAAGTAGTCATAAGGTCATAAAATGGTATAAATAATTCTTACTAACTTTTCTAAAATCAATTGTTATCACTAAGAACTCATACATCCCACACATGTCTTTATTAACGAAAAAATCAATTATCATGAAAAAGATGAATCATTTAGTAATCTAGCACTCCAAATAAAAATATAATTATTTATATCTGCATCTAAAAACAACAAGTACATATAACATACTATTGTCCAGAAAGACAAAAGAGTTATATATATATAAACAGCATTAGGCAGATAAATATATGGTCTACCTAAGTCTTGTACTATTAATTTGTATAAATAAAACCCCATTTTGCCATTTTCTATCTTTCTATTATCTTTATTGTAGTTAACTGTGACATATTTCGTATTTCAATAGTTTTTAATGTGAATTCAAGTGTGGTTTGAAGGTTGTATTTATACATTGAGGTCCACCTAATGCTGCTTTATAAAGCATTGACTACCTAAAGCTAGAGGTATAGTGTATATCCATATGCTTACAATATCCCTTACATGAGAAGTCAATGAAATCGTAAGAGGTTATTATTATAAATATATATTTATACATTTTCGTGCCGAGTTAAGAAAAAAGTTAAACAGGGCATTATTCGATCAAGCTAAAAGGTGAAAGTAAAGTTCATGCCACGACTTCTAAAATTATGATAATGCCTTGTTATCTACTGTCTCCACAAGTATGATTGGCATATGATGTCATACAACACTAATTTCAATGTTCTCTAAGCTTTTCAAAGCATATACATTTCCTATAAATGTTTTCTACTGTTTTCGTAATTCATAATGTTTCCATATGTTATTTACAAATGTTAAGTAGTTATTTAGGAAATTAATAGTTGCACACATAAGCGAACATGTACGGATACACGAACTCCAGCTTGCACACGCACTGGCAATACACTCATAAATGCGAAGTACCTGGTAAATGAAACACAAGCTAAAAAGGATAGAACATAAATTAAGTACTTCTTAAATTTTAATTTAATTGAATACTAAATACTAGATGCAAGCTTTAAGTTATCTCAAACACACTACTGAGATGTTATCTACATATCTATCTATCTATCTATCTATCTATCTATCTATCTATCTATCTATCTATCTATCTATCTATCTATCTATCTTTCTGTTCATTCATAAGTGCGTATGTACATATGTCTGTCTGTCTAATTAGCTAACTATTGTTCTTATAATATTTTATGTATGAATGTCTACATCCAGTGATCTCAAATACTATGATAAGACCTCAAATTATCACTTTGGCTTTCAGTTTCCAAACCTAATGTAATCATTTCGTCTTTTACTACAGATACGTTTGACTGCTTGAACGAGAGAGACGGAACTCTCCTGCCATTAAATAACACTTATCCTGACAATTGCAGTTCGTTTCAAATATGTGAAAACGGCGTAGGGACCCGTGTCTCTTGTGAAGATTCTAATCACTTTGCAATCATGGAATCAAGCGCGTGTATACCACAGACGTCTCCTTCCACGTACTGTAATAGAAGTAGGCTTAATAATTCCATAGCGACTAAACCGTCAGAAGAAAGTCTCGCAACATCATCAACAAGCAGACCAATGACAGAAATTACAGACACAACAACGCTACTTTCCACTTCATCAACAAAAATCACGACTTTAAAGGAAACACCTTCAACAATCACATCAGTATCCAGTCTGTCCACTACATATAGCACTACACGCCCCACTGAAGTATCCAGTCTGTCTACTACATATAGCACTACACACCCCACTGAAGTATCCAGTATGTCTACTACATATAGCATTACACACCCCACTGAAGTATCCAGTCTGTCTACTACATATAGCATTACACACCCCACTGAAGTATCCAGTATGTCTACTACATATAACACTACACACCCCACTGAAGTAAATTGCACTGGATTAAATGGTAACTACTTTCCTAGCCATGACACGTATCCCAACAAGTGCAACCAATTTATTCGATGTGTTAACGGTTTACCGGTTCCAGGTAATTGCTCCGCATGCACGTATTTCACTGAAGAAACACACGTATGTGACTGGTATTATGCGAACAACACGTACTGTGCAATCAAAGGCTATAAAATGGGGAATAATTCCAGTATTTTTTTTCCCAAGTGCAATAACACTGCACCAGGAATCAATAATTGCAGTATGAGTTTCCGGTGATGTTCATCGTAACGGTGATAAAAATAGCAGACGATCTGAGTTTACGCGCATTAAAAATGCACCAGACGAGTATGAGAGAAACAATGTCAAAAATACACACACACACACACACACACACACACACACACACACACACACACACACACACACACACACACACACACACACTCCAGGCATGTACAAAAAGTAATTGTATATACAATTTTGTTTTCTCACTCGACCTCCATCTCTCTTTGAATCTTTCCCTATAATACAGTATTATCGCTTAATACATCATTACACGAACAAGAATATTTCACTAATCGGACTAGTATAGAAATCACTTTGCAAATTGAAATGGACCAGTGGAATGGGAATTGATTTAAAACATTCAATTTATATTGAAGTGTTACATCCAATCTATATTGAAGTCCCCGAACGAAATCTGACTAATACCAAAGATATATGCAGGGAAATTCGTAATAAACAAGGTAGCAAAGAAAACAAATTGAGTGGTCACGTGTTCACAGGAGTGGAAATATACAAACTCAAGTTCATTCTAAGTTCCTGCAGTTAGGCACCTTATTTACCATTAACAACCGGTTCCAACCAAAAGGATCAATGTTATTGAATCATTGGCTATTTCATAAATTAATAAATCAAATAACAACAACAAATCAACAATAATAATAATAATAATAATAATAATAATAATAATAATAATAATATGTTCCTTGGGGAACATAACATCTGAATTGGAAGGCTACCTGAATAAACTCCCTGGAAACCAGACTCGCTCCACTACTCAAAGTAGCGCTTCTCGGAAGTGCCCACATCCTCCGTTAAACCTTGGATCTCCCAGAATCTTGGTAAGATTCCGAGACCTTGGATCACAACCGACAGTCAATCAGAAGTCGTGGAAAGAGGCTGAATAATTAATAGGCTAACCTTCGTCAGGCAGCACTCCTGCCCACTCTAACATGCTCTCTAGTTAATTAATGAAAAGGATTGTTATTATTAATTAATCTATCATAACTAATCACAAGTAATGAGAAACTAAATTTATTGAATTAATGATCATCCAGCAGTCACCACTCACCTCTCTTTCTTTTGGCGAATATTTTGGTGTTGTAAACTTTTTCTTTATTCCACAGCATAAAACAACATGTATAGTCATATAATTTTTCCGTGAGTGTTAAACTTCTTACTAAAGGAGAATACAAATATGTCTTTATATTTAGCGAGCTCCAATCTACCTACTTTCTTCTCCAAAATAAGATTATCACTATCAATATACGTGAAGGGGTCAATAAATTTAACAATATATTTATTAAATAAGCAATCAAAAATTCATATAATAAATAATATAATAATATAATACAATGAAATGGACATCAATATCCCCTGAACTCATGTTCAGATAATTTTTCGTTGACGCAGTCCCTTTCTTTGTATAAAAAATATAATTGCAATTCAACAATATTTCAATACAAATAACAGGTTAGTCTTATCAGAGAATAGAAATGGACTTATTAGAAGTATGTTATTATAATGTTTTACATGACCTGGATTAATCATTAATTTGGCTCTCTTATACTTACTTTTGCATCAATGTCACTGTGTCCATTAACACGTGTCTCCCATCACATTCATAGATGCGCTGTTATATTCTCGAACAATCTTGAGTGCTCTCCTCACCATGTCAGTTCCTTCAAGCAGAACATGACTACAGTAATTCTTGTAACGTCATTGTACTAGAATTCTCCTGATGTATCCATCACATACATCAAAGGTGTATACCATACTCCTTTATGCTTACATACATCACAACAGATGGTTTTGCACCTTCCCGGTCATTCAGGATATAACTGATGAACACATGAATGGTAACTAGAAACCTGAAACTCAAAACTCAAAAGGATACTTGCTCACATCAAGCTAATGGCTGCGCTTCAAAGCTGGACTTCTCCTCTCCCAAACAAATTCAAAGTGAACTGAGAGTAGAATTATTTACAGCAATAGAACTCTTTAATCTCAGCCCGTTGGCTGGTCTCCTTCTCATAAATCATAATCATTGGACAATAGAATTCACTCAGTTTGCATTACATCAGCAATTTAGAATATTCTTGCCTCGAGCTGTTTACTCAGACACAAAAAATAACACCACAAAGAGGGCCCAAGGTCGGTTACTCCTGTTAGACGTCAAAAGATGCACGATTGTTTTTAAAAATAATATAGAAGAAAATTTCATTGAGCGATACAGAGATAAGCTGTTTCAGTTGCTTTATTTAAAAGATCAAGGACTTTTTAAAAACAAATTTTAACTGAAGTGAAGATAATAATAATGTCTCCAAGTAAATTCAGTATATTGTTTTTATTCACACGTACTTTGAATGCATTATACTGCGTATAGTATAACGTATATCAGGTAGCGTGTTATAAGTACTGTCTCGGGTGTTTGAAGTGGAGTATCGGGTATTTCAAGAAGAAACAAATGAAGGGCTTATGTGTGTCTTTAACATTTGAGAAATAAGATTTGTGAATTGGAAATGATTAACGCTGGATAACTGGAGGGCACAACACCTAAAGATCGTGTATAACAAGAGAAAAAAAAAACGATATTATTTAAACTATGAAATACTATTTTATTAGAGGAATATTAATGCAGAGTAAAAATAATAATCCCTTCTCAGATCTATCCAGTTCTGATTTGCTGAAAGTTCAAAATTGTAATAAAGATCGGTATCACTAGACAAGATATCTAGGCGAAATATTATGGTATATTTCTGGATATGCTGGTTTGATAAGAGAAATGTCTTGAGTGACATATACATGAAGACAGGAAAATAATGAGGAAAAGTTCCTGATATGTGCGTGACTGAGGGATACAACATATAGGGATATTAATAGAACTGAGATTTGTGTTTGCTTTAGCGATCACCTTTCTCTATAAAGACTCCATGGTTCTAAACATGGCATTAACGTTATGTAAGATATCACAGAGGAACTAAACGATAATTGGAATCTTACATTAGAGAGATGACAGTTTTTTAAAAAAAACGTGTTATAATGATCTATAAAAATGGACATGTTATGTTTAAACAAATAATATACTGTACTCATATACATACATTAACAAAGATTATGCTAAGTATTAACTGGATATGTTTGAAGAATTGTTTTATTCAATATGAAAAAATTGCTATACTGGATAAAAGAATGTATGCTTTGTCAAATTTTAAGGATTTTTCTGTGATTTTCAGATATTGTAATTACACGGATTTGATATTTCACCACTTCGTAAATTCTTAATATAATTTAAACTGTAAAAGTGACATATGATGTGGAATTCTCCCATACTTTTTAATATATAAACATTCATATTTTAATCTATATTTATTAAATATGATTTATATGACTTGGAAATGTTACATATTTGTTTTTGAAGCGAAAGTCTACAATGGATATGTGTGTGTGTGTGGGGGGAAGATGAGTGAATGGGCATGCGCCGAGTAGTAGCCACGGGGTAGAACTGTTGTTATTGTTGTGAGAACGCTTGATCCCTGGTATCTAAGAAGTAACATTTGATCTGTACTCTGGATTTTGAACTTGGTACGTGTTAGGCTGATGTAATTGTGAACATGTTTTGGATAGGTCATGTGTGTTGGCAGAATAAGGGTTGGAAGATGCAAGAAAGACATAAATATTAATTAGCTCTAGGTGGAATTTAATTTTGATTGGTTCAAGTGTGAGTCTATGCTAAGATGGACGTGGTTTCAAGAGTAAGAAAGCCGCAATGGAAAATATATTATTTCCTATTTGCAAAATGACTGAGGGGAGAGAAGTTAGAGACTCGGTCTCTCACTATCATGGTTTGTACATGGAACAAAGAAGTCCCTTGCTAGATAAGGTAAAGAGGTCGCCGTATTGTGAGAGTGGTTTGGTTTTATTAGGAATGCCATGCTATTTTACTTATGTCCATATTTTATTTGTTGCAGAGGTATATGCCAAAATACGTATTTGTGGCGCTATAATACGTTCTGCTTGTGTTATGATTATTGAATATATTATCATTTAAAATGCATAAATAACTTATCAGTGGTTAAATCTTAATTTAGGATATTTTTCCCGTATGAATTCCACATTCATACACCACTATAATTAAACGTACTATCAACACATAATTTATCTGTCCACAGGTGGAACTTCTTGCTTAAGGAGTAATGTAATTTATCAATTTACAAACATTCATCCAATCATTGACTCTCCCATCCACCCACTGATTACTCCAAATATATATTTGTATTATTAACATGCGTAAGAAGGAATTCACAAAATAAAGATTTATCATAAAAATAATCTCATCACAAATAAATACAACTAAGTTTTGAACAGTCATATATAATGTTAAATAAATATTCAATTGTATCTCATAAACAATATCTACTTAAGGTTTAGAGTTCTTTCCATAGAGATTGAAAAGAGAAAGATAAGAGATAAATGACTAAGCACAAGACCTGTTCTGTTGGGCCACCATATGTTGCATCATAGAAAACACACACGTGCATTATGTTGTATGGACAGTTCATAACAGTCAATAAAACACCAGGGTTCATGAAGTTCATTTTTACTCTTATATGCAGACTGCATGAGTACTTTTTAATCCTTCTGGCACTATAAGTGACAATAAGTAGACATATCCACTAACACCAGCATTGGGGTTTCCATGGTAAATATTAGCCCGACAAGACTACTCATGTGTTGACCACAGGAAAACTCTCATGATAAGAAGCAACATCAATGATTCCAAACGTCAAGGTGAAAAGGAAAAAAGAAGATAAAAGGAAAGGCCTGCCCTGCAAACATTCAAGCATGACACTTTTAATTCAGTCTATACTTTTCCTATACTCTATCATCCTCTCTCCAATCACTCAACTTATGTGTCTGCATTAGAATTGTTATCCCTTGTACACACTTCACTCGATACACCTTGTTATAAAATACATTCAATAATACATGCTAATCTGACAAATACATATCAATGAGTCAATGAAAAATATACATTATATCAAAATCAATTCATGAAACAATAATTATAACATATAAATTATTCTAAATTCATTCTTGCATTATTGTTCCCACCAACTCACAACAGCTCATGGTTTGCCTTTAGAACCAGACATCAATCACAAGTACTGCAAAAGGGTTTGACTAGCTATTTATACTGATTTTTCGTGTCTGCTAACTGGAATCACTCATTTCACCCTCCCAGATATCGTTTCGCGTTTGCAGATATGTACTTAAACTTTTGGCTGGACCACCATCTGTCAGTCACTTGTGTTCACAAGTGAATATATTTAACAGTCCGAGTTGGAATTCATCCCTCCTGTCAGACTTAGCTCGTGAAGAAGCATGAAAAATAAATTGTTATCTACACCTATATGCTAATCCTCTTTATGTTATGCAAGAGTGACTCTCATGAATCACAATATTTAATAATGCAGTAATTTGAATACACTTTGACTCTACAATTACTTGTGTTTCAGGAAGTGAATCACAATTTCAGTCTATCTTTCTTCTATAAACTATAATGTGTTATTCAAGACGTGTTCTATCGAGCTTCTAACAGTTTGACGCATCTTGTGCCAGTGTATTGAACACTGAAGCTAAGTCTTGATTGTGAACAGTGACTACACTACTGTTTGAACTTGATCAGATATTTAGTGTCATTTGCTTATGAAGAGAAAATAGGACATAATGTAGTTTGCTTATTCCTTTTAGATGTTGTTAAAATTTTGTTTTGTATTGATCACTAATCTGTTATTGTAATGTAACGTCTTTTGTTATCATAATCTTTAGGAAAGTCTAATGATTACGTCTTGTTCTCTCTCCGCCTCTATATCTAATTATATATAATAAATCTGTTAGTGGGGCCCTGAGTCGAATTGACATCGGTGCATCAGCATATCAGTGGAACAGTTGCAGATATGAATATTAACCAGTCGTCCATAGTCTGCATCGGCACAACGGCTCAAACACTTACTACAAAAACACAACACTCACTGCAAAAGCAACCACTCACTACAAAGCAAACACCCAATATAAAATCACATAACATTCATTTTTCAAAAGCATAATTCCCACTGCAAAGGCACAGCACTCACTACAAAAACATAACACTCACTAAATTAAGCCACATCACTGTCTACAAATCCTAACACTCACAGTCAAAACCTTACCCTATTCGACAAAAGCACACTCACCACTACAAATCCTAACACTCACAGTCAAAGCCTTACCAAATTCGACAAAAACACACTCATCACTACAAATCGTCTGCTAACAACATAACAAATAAATTACACTGTAAACAATTACTAGCTTACAATGACAGAATAAGTAAAGTTGTCTTCTATTTTAACTGCAAAGTTCTTTACACAGACAGGCATGATGAATTCGGGCGCGTATCACGTACAATCATATATATTTCTCATACTTATAATGAATTAACAGTCATTACTGTTAGATTAACCTCTGCCTTCTAAACTTATTATTTACGTGACTGTACACTCTCTCTATCTCTCTCCATTTCCTCCATTTTACTCCTTATCGAAGTGTATAATCTTATTAGTATTAGACAAAATCTGCAGTCTGCTGCCAAGCCGAGTTGCCTACCTTGTTATCAAGGCATTTCCCTTCAGCACTAATCGGCAGGTTTTCTTTTACCTCACGCGGCAAAAGAAAAGCTTACGGTATACTTCTCAAAATTCAGCCTGAATACCAGACATTAAAACAATGGTTGCTCACAATATAAATACCTGAAATTGTAGAAGTTTTCTTAAAGCATGATGCTTAACTCACCATCAGTTTAATTATTACGAACTGGTGTACATCAAAAACTAAGATAAAATCCAATTAGGATTAATACAATGATGCACAGATGAATTTTTTAGTAATCAACTATATCAAATAAATATTTATATACTCAAATAATTTCCATTACATATAACTCGTCACTTAGCAAAGAAAACATATTTATTTATCTGCAAATTAACTATCCACATTTGCAGAATACACAGAAAAACGAATTTTCCCAGGCTCCCTTACACACACGATTATGAACAAAAAGAGTTTAACAAAATATATTTTTCAACAAGTCAAGTACATATATTCAAGCAGGTCAATGTTCGAAGAAATTAGAAGTAAAAATTAATTACATAACAATTTCCGTTATGATGATGTTATTTGCGTTTTCAGTCTCGGAAAATTACGATTGGTCGTATGATGTCATTTTAAACCTTAATTTCCTTGGTCTCCAAGTATTTTCAAGTATATACCTATTCTTCAAATGCTATTTACATCTTGAAAGCCTTAGATAAGGACGTATCGATTTTCCAAATTGTTATTTAGTAGATTACTATGAATTAATTCAAATGTTTATAGCGAGCAGCAGAGATACAATGTCATGAGAACTGATTATACATTACTGCATGTCTAATTTGCACAACGAACACGATAACGACATGTCACGATCAGTCACACAAAGAGTACTCACACCTACATGTCACGATCAGTCACACAAAGAGTACTCACACCTACATGTCACGATCAGTCACACAAAGAGTACTCACACCTACATGTCACGATCAGTCACACAAAGAGTACTCACACCTACTGTTACCCATGACTATTTAGTCTCTGCATTCTCAACGACTCAAAGCTTCAGTTTTTGTAACTCTTGCAGCTAGAAGTACAATATATTTTTTCTTTGATCTTATTCTCTCCCAGTGCTTTAAAATAAGTTGTTGTTGTTGTTGTTTTAAAATTCATACCTTTTAAATATTTTTGATTTAAAATTTTCAATTAGTTAGTTAGGAAATTCGTTTTGTTACAACACACACACACACACACACACACACACACACACACACACACACACACACACACACACACACGCACACACACACACACACACACACACACACGCTTGTGCACACATTTCATAAGCTAACGATCGCCTTTATGACTGGACAAGAGTTAGGTCAAAATCAAAGTGATTAGTATAAAGACTTTCAACAAATAAACTTATGGTCCATCCCCATTGATTGAAGATGTTATGAACAAGTGTGATACTATTAGTCAGGGGGGAAAATCTACTCATCCGCTTGGAACTGGTTTGTATTTTATCTGCAAGTTCTAGTATACTCTTCACCTAAGTTGTTTTCTCCAACACTGACACTTAAAAATATCATCATAAGTAGCGCCCAAGGTCGGGTCACTTTCACACTGGCAGACAATATATAACAAGTTTTAAAATAGGGATAGGCAAATTTACTCCGAGAGATTATCTATCTATCTATCTATCTATCTATCTATCTATCTATCTATCTATCTATCTATCTATCTATCTATCTATCTATCCATCTATATATCTATCTTTTTATCTATCTATCTATCTATCTATCTATCTATCTATCTATCTATCTATCTATATATATCCGTCCATTTAACCATTCATCTATCTATCTGTCTATATGTCTGCCTGTCTATCTGTATATATATATATATATATATATATATATATATGTGTGTGTGTGTGTGTGTGTGTGTGTGTGTGTGTGTGTGTGTGTGTGTGTGTGTGTGTGTGTGTGTGTGTATGTGTAAGTCTAATCCTGTAAATATTTTCCTGTCTATCATAGTTTCTGTATTTTTGTGTGCAAATTAACGGTATCATCACTGATCATACAGACAATAAAAGGACCTCAAGCAAACGATTTGACTTTCAATTGCCAAGTCTAACATAAACTTTTCTTCGTTTTCGTCTCTTTTGACAGACAAATTTATTTGTTCTTCGGAAACAGAGAGGATGTTCCTGCCATTAAATACCACGTATCCTGATAACTGCAGTGCTTTTCAGATATGTCAAAACGGCGTCGGGACTCGTGTCATCTGTGACGATAATTTTCATTTCGCAATCACAGGATCCATCGTGTGCATATCAAATGATTCTACTTCCACATACTGTAATAAACGCAAGATTAAAGATTCCATAATGACAACATCACAGGAAAGTGTATCAACAACAACCACTCCTCAGTCTACAGCACCCACACAGAAGGCTACAACACCAACACTGCAGTACCCGACAGCCACACAGAAGGCTACAACATCAACACAGCAGTCTGTAACAACCACACAGTCTGCAACATTCACACAGCAGGCTACAACAGCCACACAGCAGGCTGCAACAGCCACACAGACTACAACATCCACACTGCAGGCTACAACAGCCACACAGCAGCCTGCAACATCCACACATCAGTCCACAACACAAACAAAGCATTCCACAACATCCACACAGAAGTCCACAACAACTACACAACAGTCCACAACACCCACACAACAGGCTGCAACAGCCACACAGACTGTAACACCCACACTGCAGGCTACAACACCTACACAACAGTCCACAACACTCACACAGCAGGCTGCAACACCTACACAGGCTGTCACATCCACACAACAGTCCACAACACCCACACAGCAGGCAACCGCTTCATATCACACAACATATTCCACTGGAGTGGATTGCACTATAAATGGTGACAAAAATGATAGCTCAAACACATATCCGAATAATTGCAACCAATTTCTTTGGTGTGTTAACGGTGAACTATATGTGAGCCATTGCGCCAACGGTACGTATTTTACCCCCGATCCAGGAAACGTGTGTGACCATTGCTATAAGCCAAACACGTACTGTGCCTCTCGGAAGGAAAATGACTCTGTTAATCTTACACCCCCCCTGCAGAACTTTGTATCAGCAATCAATAACTGATGCTTTTCGAATTGATGAAACAAGTGGCAGTTGATATGATATGCGTTAAGCAATTAGCCGGAAGTTCATGAAGACTCGACAAAAAAATGATTACTCACAGGGAAGGACACCATCACACTGAGGGAAGGTGGTCGTATACAAGATGCTAGACTGCGATATGCAGATAAAGTTGTTCTATTGTATGACGTAGACAAAAGCGGGAACTAAAATCACGTGGTCATTTTATCGCCAATTATTTCCATTCACTTTGAACATGCAGACTAGAGAGGTCGAGGACGATCAGTAATAAAAGTGAAATCGAAACCGATGAACTGCAGTTACATAGTATGTGTTTGAAGACCTTTGTGTGAATGCAATTAACAGTGTTTATTATTTAGAATGTATAATTATTTCGTAGAGATTCTGATAATTCTTAAACTATGACTTTTATGTATGTGAACTTTCTATGCTCTGTGAACGTAGTTTGTTGTTAAGTCAATACAATTTGTAAGAGCACGAGCGGTAATTCACTATTTTACTTGTACAATTGTAAAGTCCTCATGATAATAAAAACTCTATTTCTGAGAGTAAAGTGTTTTCTTATTCTGAATTATAGCAAATCTAAATAAACCTGCTATTGGAAAGATATAGATTTCCAGTGCCTACTTATCTAAACAAATGCCTACGGTAAAGTAATGAACATGTGAAAATATTTTAACTATATGCAACATAATCCTGCCATTTTGACACATGACTAATTTTTACAAGATGTACACATTGTCTATACATTTAATAGAGTAGTTAATGTATTCATTTGTTGCGGAACATCATGTTTGCCATGCACAGAGTGAAGTTAACACAATTTTACTTACTGTAATTTTGATATACTCGAATACGTGGTCTTGGAATATTTTAATGATATAGTTAATTTCAAAGGCAATAGAAATTTACATGCCATCAGTTTGCTGACTGTGCTCTTTAGTTGGTAAAGTATCAGGAAGTTCCAGGTTCATCACTTATACATGAGCTTGTTTATACATGTCACATTAAAAACGTTTCTAATCGACCCTGCACCTTTTAAACGATTAATGATTTTCCTAGTAGTAATGGAGCTAAGCGCAACCGCCTCAGGGTATCGCATAGCATAATCAATGATAGTGAGAATTCATTTGTAACCTGGACCCAGTGAGGGCACAAATTCTCCAGCGAGATCAATGGCTACATGCCTGAAAGGAGTATACGTTGTCAGAATTTAACCTAGTGGAACCGGGCATTACATCTTTTTATTCACTTGCTATCATATATCACTGGACTGACAGTACCAAGTGATGTCCCCGTCACACCTGGGCCAGTAAAACTCAGCATTCACATGCGCTAAAGTTTTGCTTGGTCCTAGATGATGGGCATTTGGTGGGTCGCTCGATAGCTCAGAGGTACTACCAACTGATTCCCTTGTACTTCCCTGCTTATGAACATGGAGACGACCTTTCAGCAAAATTCAATAGCCTTGCCAGAAGATTTAGTCCTGAACAATCGTGGAAGCTTGGTCTTCTCTTGAAATTTCTCTAGAGAATCGTCTGCCAGTTGTGCGGCTCTGAGAAGAGTATTCACACACCCTCGGATTCAGCCACTGTCTGACAGTCAGTAACAGCCATCTGTCATGCCTTGACTAAGTCCCGTGTGACTTCCTGGTTACACCCCTCACTGACTACGAATTCAGCTTATGACACGTTCATGCCACTTAGAAATGAAGATAATTATTATTAATTAATCTTTCATAACTAATTTCAAGTGATGAGAATATTAATTTTATTTAATTAATGATCCTCCAACAGACACCACTCGTCTCTCACTTGGCGGATATTTTGGTGTTGTAATCGTTTTATTTTCCCGCAACATCAAACAAAATTTATAGTCACATACAATTCCCGTGAGTGGAAAATTTCATATTAAAAAGAAGACAAATCCGACTTTAGTCTATACTTATCGAACCCCAATCCACCCACTTCTCCAACATAAGATTATCAAATTCATTTGAGTAAGAAGGTGAATAAATTAAACAGTAAGTTTATTAAAAGAAACAAATAAAATATACATATGACAATTACAATAAATAATAACTTGACATCAATATTCCACGAAACCACGTTCTGATAATTTTACTTTACATAATCTCGCACTATATATATATATTGAGTGGGTGCCGGAGCCAAACTTATATCTGCATAACAGTTACAGATATACATATCTAAACAGTGATTTTTTTCAGATATTTTAGTTCTGATTACTAAAATGTTTCACAGTTTCTGACAGTTCTATATTTATAAAATGTTTACACAGTTATCAAACGCTTACCACACTCCTGGCCAATGAACTATTTTACTTATCATAGTTACACTGATGGAGTCTCAGTGAAGTCATTGGAGCTCTCCACCTGCCGAGTCTATGTAGACTTCTCTCTCACAAGGAAGCATAGTACAGAGTTCATACAAATCATTGGCGCTCTCCACCTGCCGAGTCTATGTAGACTTCTCTCTCACAAGGAAACATAGTACAGCGTTCATACAAATCAACAACTGATGCACTCAAGCAATATGATGCTGCAAAACAAGAAGATAAGATGTGATGCGATCAAACACCCGTCGAGAAAACACGAAAAAATTCTTTCTTTCTTTCTTTCTTTCTTTCTTTCTTTCTTTCTTTCTTTCTTTCTTTCTTTCTTTCTTTCTTTCTGTCTTTCTTTCTTTCTTTCTTTCTTTCTTTCGTTCTTTCGTTCTTTCTTTCTTTCTTTCTTTCTTTCTTTCTTTCTTTCTTTCTTTCTTTTTTTCTTTCTCTCTCTCTTTCTTTCTTTCTTCCATTTTCTCTTTCTTTCTTTCTTTCTTAAATCTTTTATAGCCGAGTACGTAGACGTGCACTGGAGAGGCATTTAATTTATGTGATATGCGTGGATGGCAAGAATAGATTTACAAGCGTGTGATCCTCCATGGCTTATGGTAGTGTGATAACTAAAATAATAATGTATAAAGTTTGCTATTTATAGAACATCAAGGTCCGAAGGAAAAAGTATAACAAATACAACATTTATAGATACTGCAATTTCTTCTGGAAATATCAAATGTGGCTATACGTAGTGATAATGTTTCAGACTGCATACTGAAGAGTTGATGAATCACGCGTTACACTGTTATAGTCGAAAGCATTAAAGAAAAGCATTAAAGAAAACAAACGTGACCTATGAACATGAAGTGTGCACGATCGAAATTAAGTGTCTTACTTAAGAGTGAATTTACAACGTCATACAGAGTGAGTGGGGAAAACCTAACTGCCTACTATCTTTTTGACTTTAAGTCGCAATCATTCTTCACAGCTAACGGAATCTGAATTTCTGCTTGCTTTCTGATTAACGTTATCCTAAAATATACATTTAAAGAATCGTATATTCAAGGTCACAATTCTTTGAACGTCTCTAAAAGGAACAAGACGTAACATACGTCTAATGTTTTGTTCTAGATGTTATACTGTCGCATAATGTTGTGGAGTTGGAAACGTCTTATTAAAGGAATATGTAAAATATGATTTTATTTATATTTAATGAGCCCCCATCCACTCGCTACTACTCCAATATATATATATATATGTACCTTTACTGGGCACATTACATAACTGTTCTAGAATCTTCGATGTGCTCACAAAGTCAGTGACGAATCGTCCGAATCTTCGTATGCACTACAAAACACATAATGTGGAATATTTCAGAATTGTCGTGTATGCTACCCAAGCACACAACGAGGAATATTAAGAAAATCTTAATGTAGTCTTGAAACCAAACTCTAGCCTCAATATCTGTTGTATTGCCTCTCGAACAGAATTCACATGAATCAAGTTACAGTAACACATTTACTGATAAGTTCGATGACAGCGTTGAGCACACACACCAAAGTGATCCGGTAGAGTACAGTACTCACTGCAGTCTAGAGATGATACAAGGTTGCAAAACATTTATCATGCCCCTTCTTTCAAATTTCAAATTAAGGACACTGCTAAGTTTCAGGCATATTTTATTTCTAAACTCTTTTCTCTCGTACATACATTCTTTCTTTGTTAGTCCATTACTTACCATGAGCAAGCGATATACTTTATGAATGGACTTGAGTTATACAAAATCAAAGTGATTAAAACATAGAACTTTCTTCAACAGGTAAGTTTCGAAATATGAAATTGTTATGAGCACCAATGGGATTGTTAGTCAGAAAAAACTACTCGTCTGCTCGGAACTGGTTTGGATTGCATCAGCGAGCAAAACAACTCAGTCATTATAAAACATCACTATGTCCGAAGGACGTGTCACTCCGACATTTAACAAAATATATAAACGTTAAGTTTAGAAATAGGGACAGGCAAATATACTAGGTGGGCGGATGGATGGATGGATGGATGGCTAGATAGGTAGATTTCACTTCCTCTCAATAATATAATCGTTTTCTTCTTAAGGTCTTCGAAGGCATGTCAATTGTGGTCATAGGCAATAAACATGTGAACATGTGCTTGTAATAAATTTATTGCTAGCAATAAAGAAGTGAGGCCTTATATCGTGCCAAAAGGGGTTTCCTTCCTTTTATTTATAATTATTGTCATTCGTTTTCACCAACGTCATGCAATGCTGATCACAGTATCTCGTAGCTGGACATATTTCTAAGGAATGGCCAAGCAACTTCAAACTGTAAGTTTCTTTAGCGTAATTTTAAATGAAAAACTAAAATGCTGTAGAAGGAATAGTTTGGAACATTTATAATATGCATTGCACTGATCTATATACTCTCTCTCTCTATAGAACACTCATGAAATATCAGTAAGTATTTACAAGAGTTCATCATTCAATTACTTCAGGCATTGTTTTAGTATGAAAAATCTAGATTCTTTCTATTTTAGAATATATACAAAATAACATTTGTAAGCAATGGATCCCAATAATCCATTTAATTATTAGTTAACTTAAGCTATGAGTACGATATAAATTAATGACATAAGCTCATGGGTCATTATTTACTAGAAGGGCACTTTAAGAAGTGACAATTCAATTGTGAGCAATAATCGTGTGACATTGTTATGAAAGTATGCGAAAGAATATTGTGGCATCGTGTTGAAAATGTTATGTACAAAGTGTACTTACTAATATCTCTATAACTCCAAATGTTCTCTGATAAGAATTGTCCATTTATTTATATTGACACTGTCTACTAAATTATATGTTAAGATATAAGACTGTATAAGCATTGAAATTATTTGAATGTGGTTTCATGAAAATATTATCAAATAATATTTCATTGTATTTGTTATATGCATATTTGATTGTTGATTTAATCAATTTATTGACCTTTTTACACATATTAATAATATCAATAACCATATGTTGAAGAGACAGTTGGTGGAGGGGGCTCACTGAATAAAGATTTAAGACGGATTTATCTTCTAATCTGGTATGAATGTTTCCACATGTGGACATATTCTGTGATAGTATGTGCTCGTCTTTAATGTTGTGGAAGAGAGAAAACATTTACAACGCCCAGATATCGACCAAGTGAGAGAGACGAGTGGTGTCTTCTGGAGAATTATTAATAAATTAATTAATTAGTTATGGATAATTAATAATTATAGTATTCATAATGAACAATTATGGTGGTCTTAGTGTCCAATAATGAAAGAATGAATGAAAGGACATCGCAGGCAAGCAAAAATAAATTATCTACGAAAATCAACAGACATAGAAAGAAATGAGAAAGATAGGAAAAGAAAAAGATGAACCTATTGTCTTCTGAACTATATTTACTTTATACCTTTATAATTCTGTTATATATTATATTATGTTATATAATCATTATAACTAATAACTGATGAAAATGACACCGACTTTGCAGTGTAATTTTATATGAGACATGTAAAGAGATGCATTTAATGACATGCCATAACATTTTATTTATGACAAGTAAGCCATTCACAATCAAATACAGTTGACGATTTCACATTTTATATCTTTTAATGACACATTGGTATCCCATATTTCTTTATATGAATTAATTAATGTATACAGAAACTATCAAATATTGATTCAAATATAGTGTTGCGGAGCAAATTAACCCATCCCTATTTCTAAACTTAATTGATATTTAAATTGTTAAATGGTCGAAGTAAGCCTACCACTCATTCTGATGGTATTTTTGTAAGTGTCAGAGTTGGAGAAAACAATTCGAGTTGGGAATATGCTAGAAATTGCTCATGCAATCCAAACCAGTTCCAGCTGGTTGAGCAGTATTTATTATCCAATCGTTAAGATTTACGAGAATGAGACCAATCAATCGGCTGAGATAAAATATGTTTACCTGCTGTAAAGAATTATATTGTCTAATCATTTTGAATTTGGTATAACAAGGAATCCGGTTATGAAATGTGGCTGCTAGTTTAATAGTAAGTTAATTGAATGATTGAGAAGTATAGACTTATGAAAACTTCGCGCATTTTGCTATTGATATTGTATAGTTGTGCTTTTATAGAGATGTGTTATTATTCTTTCAGTAGACATTTATAGTTTCTAGTTAATGCACTTGTAAAATGTATATATGTATATGCAGTATTTAGAGACTGTGTGTGTGTGTGTGTGTGTGTGTGTGTGTGTGTGTGTGTGTATGTGTGTGTTTGTGTGTTTGTGTTTGTGTGTCCGGCTAATAAATACTGTTGCAGAAATAAATTGAGACTTGAATGTGAGAAAAAATGGAGTTAAAGATGAATAAACTGGAAAATTAGCGTTTGTTCCCTGATTATATTTTACATGGAATATGCAGCCTTTCCTTGTTTTACTTGAATCACCTGGATTACTGATAATACCCTGCTATGACAGTGGTTGACGTGAGAAATATCTGCCCCAATTTGTAGGTGTAAAGAATATAAAGCACTTCATTGATGTACGGAGGTGAGGTATACTGACAACATTAAACAACTTTTGGTACAAAATATTGGATATTGCTACAATTGTTGTTCTGCCTGAGAGAGTTAATATGAAGGAACACCTAATGGCCTTGAAAGAATAGCAGAGAATCAGTGTTTTAAAACAAGAGAAGGGAATTGAAAGTAATAACGTGAACAATAAACGTCTTTGTTATGAAATGCACATGAAAGGACTATTGTGGCTTTGCCTGAAAAAGTTACATAGAAACTATTATTGCTTATCTCTCTCTAATAACTCAATTTCCCTTCTCTGAAAAGAACTATCACCTGGTTTGTATTGATACTAACCTGTTGAATTGCGTGTTAGGATATGAGACTGTGTAGGTTTTAAAATTGTTTGAACGTGGTTTTGTAGAAATACTGATGTCACGTATTTTTTCCATCGTATTTTTCATGTTTGTTTATTTAAATTTATTGTTAAATTTATTGACCTTCTTACACATATTGATTATGCTATTTTGGAGAAGAAAGACGGTGGGTGGGAGCACGCTAAATATAGATTATTATTATAGATTAGAGACGGATTTGTCTTCTCCTTTAGTAAGATGTTTTCCACTCCCAGAAATATAGTGTTACTGGTAAATGTTTGTATTTAATGTTGTGGAAGAGATAAAACGTTTACATAGCCTGATTATCCACCAAGTGAGATAGACGAGTGGTGTCTAATGGATAATTATTAATAATTTAAATTAATATTCTCAACACCTGTAATTATATATAGATAATTTATTAATAATATTAATCAAAATCATTAAGAAAATGGTGTTACCATCTCATATAATATATATTTATCTCAAATTATTAAATTATTTAACACTTGATTCTTTTTGTTGCCTGCAATTTGCAGTGTATTAAATAACACATAAACGATAAGAGAGGGAGAGAAAGGGAGAGAGACACAGAGACAGAGAGAGAGAAATATATAGGAAAGAGGCAGACAGTGATTGCGTGTGTAAGTGTGCAATTAAGTAACCGCATAATAGGCCGTATAAGTGCTAATATCAAAAACATTTATGTCATCGCTGATATTACTGATGTAGTTATTAGTTCACTAATATAAAATGTCTAAGTAAACACATTTAATGTAAATAAAATAATTATGTATTACAGAATGTACCATGGAACCAACAAAGACATTTCCATATCACCAACCTTCCGTCCACAACATTGCAAACAAAAATGGACCAGCAAAGTCCAATAAACACAATTTTCACAATTACTAATATTGTGAGAAATCCATCGGAATACTCGAATTATAATGCAGGTATGGATTAGTTATTTTTAAAATTACAGTTAAATATACGAGTCACAGGTCACAACAAAAGGTCTATCGAC
Organism: Sinotaia quadrata; assembly: GCA_028829895.1. Classification (NCBI taxonomy): domain Eukaryota; kingdom Metazoa; phylum Mollusca; class Gastropoda; order Architaenioglossa; family Viviparidae; genus Sinotaia; species Sinotaia quadrata. Next base: position 98,867,691 of record CM054177.1, read on the forward strand.
ATACACAATTGAATTGTTGCGACTATGACACCACTTGCTATATCTATTTCCTGTTACAATTCTACTTCAGAAGAATTTGCTGAAGGATTAAAAAGAACCGTTTCCAAAAGAAAGGACATGCTCATGAAATTAACCAATTTATAGGACTTAATGTTGTTTACTTCACTGTCGATACTATTCAAAATTACAAACTAGAAATACTGATTATATTCGGATATATATGATATGAAAAATATCCTTCCTTTCTTCCTTCCTTCCTTCCTTCCTTCTTTCCTTCCTTCCTTCCTTCCTTCCTTCCTTCCTTCCTTCCTTCCTTCCTTCCTTTCTATCTTTCTTCTTTCTTTCTTTCTCTCTTTCTTTCTTTCTTTCTTTCTTTCTTTCTTTCTTTCTTTCTTTCTTTCTTTCTTTCTTTCTTTCTGCATTTCTTTTTTTCTTTCTGCATTTCTTTCTTTCCTTAAATTTCTTTCTTTGTGTGTATTACAATGTAATAATACATAGAATGTGTAACTATTGAAATAACCAGTATATGTTATAGTATGCATCTGCACATTTATTACAATTTAGTCATGTATATTTTACATATCTCTGACATTTAAGTCCATACATATATAGCGCTGCATACATGCATGTTTGGATACATCTAACCATGGAGCAATCCACGCGTTCAAGTCTTCTCATAACAAGGAAGTCATTAATCTGTCTGTTTTATTGTTTTTTGATAGAATCCATGATTAATACGTCTTCCTGGATCCGTGCTGTTGAACTGCGCGATAACTATAAAGCGGTTATTTCATGGCTATCATAAACCTACATTAACCTCACTCTATATATGACTGAACATTTATTCATGCATATTCACGTACACTTTCATACGTATACATATACACATACATTTATGTACATGTACACATGCACATAAATGTCATAAAACAATCTCTTGCCAGATAGTTTCCTAGAGAGACGGGCAGATAGACACAGGCATTGAGCTGCAAAGAGATATATAGATAGATAGATAGATAGATAGATAGATAGATAGATAGATAGATAGATAGATAGATAGATAGATAGATAGATAGATAGATAGATAGATAGATAGATTTTTATTTCGGGTAACAATTGAAGTCATTTTTGAATAAATATAATTATATGAATTTGAACTCGTTAGAAAAGTCAAATATATAAGTGCATTTTGTCTTATTTCTGAATATTTCATGAACCCTAATTATTTTGTGCTAAAGGGTAATGGCGAGTAGAAACGGCTTTTATATTGTCAAGTTAATTTTAATATATGTCAATTAGATCTTATAATCTAATGGCCAAATAGACAATATGTTTAAAAACGAAAATAACAAAATACTAATGATAATATAAACAATCACACAATGCCAAATTAATAGCATCATTTTTTTGCAGGCAATGCAAACGACGATCTGCGTTGCTCAGTCACGAATCAAAGCGTAGCAAGCACAGAGTCGAGTGGTTTCATTCATGGGAGAAGATTTGCAACTCTTCAGAACTTCACAACTGCCAAGTTTAAAAGGAAGCCGTTGATAAAAATTGCATTTGTGATTATCGTACTTGTTCTTGCTGGCATTTCTGCAACTGTAGCTCTATTAACGAGGAATACTGGTAAGTACGTTGACTTGGTACTGCTTACGTCATCTTTAAACCTAGAGCTAAGAATATGTTTCAGTAACCATTAGGGCTAAGTAAGTTAATTTGTGTTTCATGACTAGGTAATTGTGGACTATTTTGTTGTTTTCAAAAATTGTAATAACTTCAAGATGTTACGAGTCGTTTCGTTTAGAAAATTTTTAAAACGTGGATTTCTACAGAAATATAGCAAAATTTTTATTAGTTTAAATGTCAGTATTCTCTAAGAAATTATATTTTAATTGCAATAACTGTAGTTTAAACAGTCAAATTACAGACGCAACAGCCACTCTTTCATCATCATCAACAGGCAGACCATTGACAGTAATTACTAAGTCAGAAACCCCATTTTCCTCATCATCAACAGGCAGACCAATGACAGAAATTACACACATAACTTCGTCACTTTCCTCATCAGCAACAGGCAGACCAATGACGGAAATTACAGGCACAACATCGCCCCTTTCCACATCATCAACTGGCAGACCAACGACAGACATTACAGACATAACTTCGTCCCGTTCCTCATCATCAAGAGGCAGACCAATGACTGAAATTACAGACTCAACAACGCCCCTTTCCGCATCATCAACAGGCAGACTAATGACAGAAATTACAGACATAACTTCGTCCCTTTCCTCATTATCTACAGGCAGATCAATGACAGAAATTACTAACTCACCAACCCCCTTTTCCGCATCATCTACAGGCAGACCAATGCCAGAAATTACAGGCTCAACAACTCCCTTTTCCTCATCAACAACAGGCAGACCAATGACAGAAATTACAGACATAACTTATTCCCGTTCCTCATCAACAACAGTCAGAACAATGACAGAAATTACAAACTCACCAAAGCCCATTTCCTCATCATCAACTGGGAGACCAATTCCAGGAATTAGAGACACAACAACACCCCTTTTAGCATCATCAACCGGCAGACCAATGACATGATTTACAGACATAACTTCGTCCCTTTCCTCATCATCTACAGACATACCACTGACAGAAATTACAGACTCAAAAGCCACTTTTTCCTCATCATCAACAGTCAGACCAGTGACAGAAATTACAAACACACAACCACCTTTTCTTTATCATCAACAGGCAGACCAACGACAGAAATTACAGGCTCAACATCTCCTCTTTCTTCATCAACAACAGGCAGACCAATGCCAGAAATTACAGACACAACAGCGCCCATTTCCGCATCATCAACAGGCAGTCCAATGATAGAAATTACAAACTCATCAAAGCCAATTTCCTCATCATCAACAGGGAGACCGATGACAGAAAATACAAACTCACCAAAGCCCCTTTCTTCATCATCAACTGGCAGACCAATGACAGAAATTACAGACACAACAACGCCACTTTCCTCATCATCTACAGGCAGACCAATGACAGAAATTACAGAAATAACTCCGTCCCCTTCCTCATCATCTACAGGCAGACCAATGACACAAATTACAGACGCAACAGCCACTCTTTCATCATCATCAACAGGCAGACCACTGACAGTAATTACTAAGTCAGAAACCCCATTTTCCTCATCATCAACAGGCAGTCCAATGATAGAAATTACAAACTCATCAAAGCCAATTTCCTCATCATCAACAGGGAGACCGATGACAGAAAATACAAACTCACCAAAGCCCCTTTCTTCATCATCAACAGGAAGACCAATGACAGAAATTACACACATAACTTCGTCACGTTCCTCATCAACAACAGGCAGACCAATGACGGAAATTACAGACAAAACAACGCCCATTTTCGCATCATCAACAGGCAGACAAATGACAGAAATTACAGAAATAACTTCGTCCCTTTCCTCAGCTACAGACAGACCAATGACAGAAATTACAGACGCAACAGACACGCTTTCCTCATCATCAACAGGCAGACCTATGACAGAAATTACAAACTCACCAAAGCCCATTTCCTCATCATCAACTGACAGACCAATGCCAGAAATTACAGAAATAACGTCGTCCCGTTCCTCAACATCTACAGGCAGACCAATGACAGAAATTACAGACATAACTCCGTCCCTTTCCTCATTATCTACAGGCAGACAAATGACAGAAATTACAGACGCAACAGACACTCTTTCATCATCATCAACAGGCAGACCAGTGACAGACATTACTAACTCACCATCCCCCTTTTCCTCATCATCTACAGGCAGACCAATGCCAGAAATTACAGGCTCAACAACTCCCCTTTCCTCATCAACAACAGGCAGACCAATGACAGAAATTGCAGACAAAACTTCGTCCCTTTCTTCATCATCAACAGGCAGACCAATGACAGAAATTACAAACTCACCAAAGCCTCTTTCCTCATCATCAACAGGCAGACCAATGACAGAAATTACAAACTCACCAACCCCCTTTTCCGCATCATCTACAGGCAGACAAATGCCAGAAATTACAGGCTCAACAACTCCCTTTTCCTCATCAACAACAGGCAGACCAATGACAGAAATTACAGACATAACTTCGTCACGTTCCTCATCATCAACAGGCAGACCAATGACAGACATTACAGACATAACTTCGTCCCTTTCCTCATCATCTACAGACAGACCAGAGACAGAAATTACAGACGCAATAACCACTTTTTCCTCATCATCAACAGGTAAACCATTGACGGAAATTACAAACTCAACAACTCCCCATTCCTCATTAACAACAGTCAGAACAATGACAGAAATTACAAACTCACCAAAGCCCATTTCCTCATCATCAACTGGGAGACCAATTCCAGGAATTAGAGACACAACAACACCCCTTTTAGCATCATCAACCGGCATGACAAAATTTACAGACATAACTTCGTCCCTTTCCTCATCATCTACAGACATACCAGTGACAGAAATTACAGACGCAAAAGCCACTTTTTCCTCATCATCAACAGTCAGACCAGTGACAGAAATTACAAACACACCAACCACCTTTTCTTTATCATCAACAGGCAGACCAACGACAGAAATTACAGGCTCAACAACTCCTCTTTCTTCATCAACAACAGGCAGACAAATGCCAGAAATTATAGACACAACAGCGCCCATTTCCGCATCATCAACAGGCAGTCCATTAATAGAAATTACAAACTCATCAAAGCCCATTTCCTCATCATCAACAGGGAGACCGATGACAGAAAATACAAACTCACCAGAGCCCCTTTCTTCTTCATCAACTGGCAGACCAATGACAGAAATTACACGCACAGCAACGCCACTTTCCTCATCATCTACAGGCAGACCAATGACAGAAATTACAGAAATAACTCCGTCCCCTTCCTCATCATCTACAGGCAGACCAATGACACAAATTACAGACGCAACAGCCACTCTTTCATCATCATCAACAGGCAGACCACTGACAGTAATTACTAAGTCAGAAACCCCATTTTCCTCATCATCAACAGGCAGACCAATGACAGAAATTACACACATAACTTCGTCACGTTCCTCATCAACAATAGGCAGACCAATGACGGAAATTACAGACACAACAACGCCCATTTTCGCATCATCAACAGGCAGACAAATGACAGAAATTACAGAAATAACTTCGTCCCTTTCCTCAGCTACAGACAGACCAATGACAGAAATTACAGACGCAACAGCCACCCTTTCCTCATCATCAACAGGCAGACCTATGACAGAAATTACAAACTCACCAAAGCCCCTTTCCTCATCATCAACTGGCAGACCAATGCCAGAAATTACAGACACAACAACGCCCATTTCCGCACCATCAACAGGCAGTCCAATGACAGAAATTACAAACTCACCAAAGCCCATTTCCTCATCACCAACTGGCAGACCAATGCCAGAAATTACAGACATAACGTCGTCCCGTTCCTCATCATCTACAGGCAGACCAATGACAGAAATTACAGACATAACTCCGTCCCTTTCCTCATCATCTACAGGCAGACAAATGACAGAAATTACAGACGCAACAGCCACTCTTTCATCATCATCAACAGGCAGACCAATGCCAGAAATTACAGGCTCAACAACTCCCCTTTCCTCATCAACAACAGGCAGACCAATGACAGAAATTACAGACAAAACTTCGTCCCTTTCTTCATCATCAACAGGCAGACCAATGACAGAAATTACAAACTCACCAAAGCCTCTTTCCTCATCATCAACAGGGAGACCAATGACAGAAATTACAAACTCACCAAAGCCCATTTCCTCATCATCAACAAGGAGACCAATGCCAGAAATTACAGACACAACAGTACCCCTTTCCGCATCATCAACAGGCAGAACAATGACAGACATTACAGGCACAACATCGCCCCTTTTCACATCATTAACTGGCAGACCAATGACAGAAATTACAGACATAACTTCGTCCCGTTCCTCATCATCAAGAGGCAGACCAATGACTGAAATTACAGACTCAACAACGCCCCTTTCCGCATCATCAACAGGCAGACTAATGACAGTAATTACAGACATAACTTCGTCCCTTTCCTCATTATCTACAGGCAGACCAATGACAGAAAATACAGACGCAACAGCCACTCTTTCCTCATCATCAACAGGCAGACCAGTGACAGACATTACTAACTCACCAACCCCCTTTTCCGCATCATCTACAGGCAGACCAATGCCAGAAATTACAGGCTCAACAACTCCCTTTTCCTCATCAACAACAGGCAGACCAATGACAGAAATTACAGTCATAACTTCGTCCCGTTCCTCATCATCAACAGGCAGACCAATGACAGAAATTACAGACATAACTTCGTCCCTTTCCTCATCATCTACAGACAGACCAGAGACAGAAATTACAGACGCAATAACCACTTTTTCCTCATCATCAACAGGCAACCCAATGACGGAAATTACAAGCTCAACAACTCCCCTTTCCTCATCAAAAACAGTCAGAACAATGACGGAAAATACAAACTCACCAAAGCCCATTTCCTCATCATCAACTGAGAGACCAATTCCAGGAATTAGAGACACAACAACACCCCTTTTATCATCATCAACTGGCAGACCAATGACAAAATTTACAGACATAACTTCGTCCCTTTCCTCATTATTTACAGGCAGACCAATGACAGAAACTACAGGCTCAACAACTCCCCTTTCCTCATCAACAACTTTCAGACCAATGACAGAAATTACAAACTCACCAAAGCCCCTTTCCTCATCATCAACTGGCAGACCAATGACAGAAATTACAGACACAACAACGCCCCTTTCCGCATCATCAACAGGCAGACCAATGACAGAAATTACAGACATAACTTCGTCCCTTTCCTCATCATCTACAGACAGACCAGTGACAGAAATTACAAACGCAACAGCCACTTTTTCATCATCATCAACAGGCAGACCAATGACAGAAATTATCGACATAACCTCGTCCATTTCCTCCTCATCAACAGGCAGACCAACGACAGAAATTACAGGCTCAACAACTCCCCTTTCCTCATCAACAACAGGCATCGCAATGACCGAAATTACAGACAAAACCTCGTCCCTTTCCTCATCATCAACAGGCAGACCAATGACAGAAATTACAAACTCACCAACGCCCCTTTCCTCATCATCAACAGGCAGAACAATGACAGAAATTACAAACTCACCAAAGCCCATTTCCTCATCATCAACTGGGAGACCAATGCCAGAAATTACAGACACAACATCGTCCATTTCATCCTCATCAACAGGCAGACCAATATCAGAAATTACAGGCACAACAACGCCCCTTTCCGCATCATCAACAGGCAGACCAAGGACAGAAATTACAGACACAACATCGTCCATTTCATCCTCATCAACAGGCAGACCAATATCAGAAATTACAGGCACAACAACGCCCCTTTCCGCATCATCAACTGGCAGACCAATGACAGAAATTACAGACACATCAACGCCACGTTCAACATCATCAACAGACATATCAATGACAGAAATTACAGACACAACTCCTCTTTCTTCTTCAACAGGCATACCAATGACTGACATTACAGACACAACAACTCTACTTTCCTCATCATTAACAAGCAGACCAATGACAGAAATTAAAGACACACTTACGCCCCTTTCTTCATCATCAACAGCCACGACTTTGAAGGAAACACCTTCATACATCACAGCAGTATCCAGTCTGTCTACTACATACTTCACTACACCCCCCAGTGAAGTTAATTGCACTGGATTAAATGGTTACAACTTTCCTAGAAATGACACGTATCCTAACAAGTGCGACCAATATATTCGATGTGTTAACGATAAACCGGTTCTAACTAACTGCTCCGCGTGCACGTATTTCACTAAAGAAGCACACGTGTGTGACTGGTATTATGCGAACAACACGTACTGTGCAAGTCGGGACTCCGAGAATAATTACACTATATTTTCCCCAAAGTGCAATTTAACGATGCACCATGTATAAACAATTGCAGTATGAGTTTCCGCTGATGTTTATCGTACCGGTGTTAAAAGTAGCAGACGATATTAGTATATTAGTTTAAGTGCATTCAAAATGCACCAGACGTGTACACACACACACACACACACACACACACACACACACACACACACACACATGCATGCACTAAATGTAATTGTTTAATTGTTTATACAAGTTTGTTTTCTCTCTCGCCCTCCATCTCTCTTTGAATCTCTCCCTATAATACATTATTATCGCTCAATACATCATTACAGGTACAAGAATATTTCACCAATCGGAGTCGTTTAGAAATCCCTTTGCAAATTGAAATGGACCGGTAAAGTGGAATGGGAATCGATTAAAAAAATCTAATCTATATTCAAGTGTTACACAATAAAATATTCATATAATAAATAATATAATAATATAATACAATGAAATAGACATCAATATTCCATGAACTCATTTTCAGATAAGTTTTCGTTTAGCAGTCCCTTTCTTTATATATAAAATATAATTGCAATTCAATAATATACAAATCACAGGTTAGTACTATCAGAGAATAGAAATGGAGTTATTAGAGTTATGTTATTATAATCTTTTACATGACCTGGATTAATCATTAATTTGACAGTCTTTCACTTGCTTTTGCATCAATGTCACTGTGTCCATTAACACGTGTCTTCCATCACATTCATAGATGCGCTGTTATATTCTCGAACAATCGTGAGTGTTTTAAGGGGGTGTGAGAGGGTAGTCAGAAAATTTATTTTTCCTCCCTGATTATCCCCCCTTGCCCATACACGACCCGACGGGGACGCTCTCGGGTTCATCGGCGGGTAAGGGTGATAGGTCAATTAGAGGTACTGAAAGCAGCCCGCTTTCCAATTAATATCAGGACGCTTGTTTATTTTGTTTAGGTACACTGCTATTAAGCTGGCTAAGACTATATTTTTAACATTTTTATAAAAATATATTAGATACATTATTAGTGATAGTTGTTTAATAACTATATTTACAATATGTGGAAAATGTGTCTAGTTGTTACTTACAAATTTCATGAGGGAAAATGTACTTAGTTTTTATTAGTATTCTTATTACAAATTTTATTAGGGACTATATTTTATAGAGTTTTGCACCTTTTAGCATAATGCACCTTTCTTAGCATTTGTATCGTAGGAATACACACGAGTCTTTGTTTGTGAAAACTGTGTATGTATAAAAGAAGAGAGAAGAACTACTTTAAACCAGTGTGCGTCGTCTGGACTACAGAGAGGTGTAGTGGCCTCTGAATAGTGCCTACACTGAGTCCGGACAATCTTTCAATCTTCAACACGATCCGAGAGGAAAGAACTGAATATCCTCCACGCAGAGTATAGAGTTAGACGTGTGTTTTGTCACACTCAATTCGTTGTGGCAGCCTAATACATAGTCCTTATTACTCTGCGTGGGTTCGAAACTTGAACAATAGCTGACCACCAGGGACCACAGACAGGTACTGCGGGGCTTCAGGATTGTGTTGAGACAAGGATATTCTGCGCCACTCAGGTGTTGGGACCGTCGCAGAAGACAGGTGCCCGTAAGATGTAATTTGTACTGTCGTCGAGGACAACCGCCCGGGTTCTACTGCCGAGAACCGAGTGTCTTAGCGTTAGACAACGCAGGACAGAGATCGCCGTGTTTTTCGTCGTCCAAGTGTATTTGTTCGTAGATGTCAGTGACTGTAACTTTTTGTGGCCAGAGTATTGACATTTAGGTAGTTAATGTTTCTGGGATATAATTCTTTGCGGACAATATGTCGACAAAACGTTATTTCAAATTAGTAAGTAGGAAAACTTTTCGTAGAGGTGCATTACTAGGTAGGTTAGTTAGAGTTATCATTACTGAACAATTTTTTCTTTACAAACATTTATTGACATTGCTATTAATAAGAACATTTATTTTTAAAGTGAGAAAATTTTTGCGGTCATTACCGACAGTGTTTTTGTATTGAGCTACGCCTAAAGTATTGTGCCAATCTATTTTGGCAGTGATAGAAAGGACCCTCACTGTTTATGATTTTATTTTATTTTATTGTTTAGTTTAGTCATCATCATATTTCTTTCATTTTTTCCATCGTTCATTTTCCCCCATCCCATGAATGTCGGGTGTTGACGTGTCAGAGTGAATGACTAACACCGTGTGAAAGTTAAGCCCGTTTTTCTTTTTTAATTAAATTTTTTGTAAACTCTTTTTCAAGTGTTGGGCTTCCTTTCTTGGTTTTGAAAGCGTTTGTTGGTGCGGTTGTTTGTCTGTTCGTTCTGTGCGTCCCTCACACGACATTCACACGCCCACTCACACACACACACGCCAGCTTTTCACATTTTACCCCACACTCGGAGTAAAGTTATCATATCCCCCACAAGATTATTCGTGGTGTCTGAGTGTGAGAATGGTCTTCATCATCTGACTGTTCGGTGTGATCACGGCAACTGGGTCTGACCCCCCCACCCACCCACCAAGGAGGAGAGAGGGGCCAGTAATAACCAGTAAGCACAACAACGGCGGGCCGTGACAAGTGTTCTCCTCACCATGTCAGTTCCTTCAAGCAGAACATGACTACAGTAATTTTTGTAACGTCGTTGTACTAGATGTATCCATCACATACATCAAATGTGTATACCACAGTCCGTTACGCTTACACACATCACAACCGATGTTTCTGCGCCTTCCCAGTCATTCAGGATATAACCGATGAGCACATGACTGGTAACTAAAAACCTGAAATGCAAAACTCAAAAGGACACCTGCTCACATCAAGATAATGGCTGCACTTCGAAGCTGGACTTCTCCTTTACCATACATATTCAAAGTGAGCAGAGAGTAGAATATTTTACAGCAAGAGAACTCTTTAATCTCAGCCCATTGGCTGGTCTCCTTTTCATAAATCATAATCATTGGACAAAAGAAAACTATTAACTCAGTTTGAATTACATCAGCTATCTAGAATACTCTTGCCTCAAGCTGTTTACTTAGACACTTAAAAGATAACACCATAAAGAGTGCCCAAGGTCGGGTACTCTTGTTAGACGTCAAAAGATGCACGATTTATTGCTTTTAAATATATGGAAGAAAAGTTCATTGAGCGATACAGAGATAGGCTGTTTGAGTTTCTTTTAAAAGGTTAGGACTATTTTAAAACAGACTTTAACTGAAAAGTTAATAATAATGTATCCAAGAACATTCATTACATTGTTTTTATTCACACATACTTTGAGTGCATTATACGGCGTATAGTGTAAGGTATATCAGGTAGGGTGTTACAAATAGTGTCTCGGGTGTTTGAAGTGGAGTATCGGGTATTTTAAGAAGAAGAAACAAATGGAAGACTTGTGCATGTATTTAACATTTGAGAATTAAGATTTGTGAATTGGAAATGATTAATCCTGGATAACTGGAGGGCACAACACCTAAAGATCATGTGTAAGAAGAAAAAAATATATTTAAAAAACTATGAAATACTATTATATGAATATTAATGCATATAAAAATAATAATCCCTTCTCAGATCTATCAAGTTCTGATTTGTTGAAAGTTCAAAACTGTAACAAAGATCGGCTATCACTAGACAAGATATCTAGGCGAAAGATTATGGTATATTTCTGGATATCCTGGTTTGATAAGAGAAATGTCTTGAGTGACATATTGTTACGTTTCCAGTATTTATTTATAGACCCTGCCCTAGAATAATTAAGGATTTTAAATATAATTAATTCCTTCTCTCATATTCTATACAGACTGGTTGCTCAATTTACTATTTGACTAATTAAAAGTGTGTCTTGTAGTTCAGACGACAAATTTACAAACTAATAAACTGCGAACTTTAGCTAGATTGAAAACAGTTAAATTCCTCTAAATTAATATGCATTCGTTGTCAACATTCTGCTCATTCGCCCCCATTCAATCTAAGAAAAATCTATAGGTCTATTATGCATAAAAATTAACTACTAAGAGGTTTTTAACAAAGAAAATAAGATTTAATAAAGTTTTAACAAGTTAACAATAATCAAATACGAGCGCGAATAGTCTATTTCTCGATTCTTTGCGCGTACATGCTTTATCGGTTAACTAACGAATTGCCATCAACTGTCTTTTCGATATTTGCATAAACACTGAGTAATACTCAGCTGGATTGTCTGTATCTGCCTGGTCTCTTTTACTCAGTCAGCCAGTCTATTTTCACAGTCTCACTACAGCGACGACGCACGTGGCATCTAGGAAGGTGTTCCCTTATGTTGCTAGTGAACTTGAATTTCAGTGGCGTGGACCCTCAGAGATGAACTCACACGTTGAGCTCAGACCAGTTAGTACCAGACGAACAAGGCAAGGCAAGGTGAAGCCAAAGGGTAAGGCAAAAGTAAAGCCAGGGCCGATCTGGAGAAGTAACGTGTTCTAATGTAATTTCAATTTAACACGTTCCTACTCAAGCATGTCCCAGTTTAAAATGCGCTGAATAAGAGTTTCGACCTCGCGTCGTTTTACAATTAGATTTAGAAAAAATGTAGTCATCTCACGCTGTTCCATTTAACAGCGACGTATGAAGCAATAAAATAGTTACAACGTTAAATTAATGTTCATACAAAAAGGGGTAATTCAAACCAACAAAGCGCTTCACAATTTACAATTAAAATTACACGCAATAATTGAATTACATGAGAAATTCATATCGAGCACAGGCATTCTGGCACTTAGTGAATTGAAACAATATAAATTAAAGTTACAAATGGAAAAAGAGTTACAATAAATTTATATTCCATAACTTATAGGTTTTTCAGCCATTTCTCTGGACCATGCTCAAGCATATATGGAAATAATATAATACATAGCACAAATACATATTTATAATCAAGATAGGCAAAATACTATCAGATAAAATGGTACCTTTTATGAGAAGTCGAAGGTTTGGTTCTCATCTGCTGTCGGCTGCCTCATGACCCGAGTTAGCTGATGGAAATAGCTAATGTGTTCTCGAAGTAAGGGAACGGAAGCGCATACCCTTATTTATAGAAAAGCATAATGCGTATCACGTGACTGATCGCGAAGTATGTAGTTGGTTCGAGAATCTGGACAATGGACCTAAAGTTACATAACATCTTGACCTGTTCTAGAAGCATCTCGAAAAAGGAAGCTTTGAACAAAGGAGCCAAGGGTTTCAAAATTCAAATTTGAAGTAAACAAGACAAGTAGGTCACCAAGTCGGACATTTTTATCAGACTGTGACACATATACTTGATGACATGAAACTAATGAGGACAACTTCATGATATGTGCATGACTGAATGATACAACCTATAGGGATATTAATAGAACTGAGATTTGTGTTTGCTTTAGCGATCACCTTTCTCTATAAAGATTCCGTGTTTTTAAACATGGCCTTAACGTTATGTAAGATATCACAAAGGAACTAAACGATAATGGGAATCTTACATTAGAGAGATGACAGTTTTAGAAAAAAACCGTGTTATAATGATCTATAAAAATGGACATGTTATGTTTAAACAAATAATATACTGTACTCATATACATATATTAACAAAGATTATGCTAAGTGTTAATTGAATATGTTTGAAGTATTGTTTAATTCAATATGACAAAGGTTACAATAATTTATGCTTTCTCAAAATTTAAGGATTTTTTTGTTATTTTCAGAAACTGCAATTACACAGATTTGATAATACACCACCTCATAAATTCTTAATTTAATTTAAACTGTAAGAGTGCCATATAATGGAGAATTCTCCCACATATTTTTAGTATACATTTTCTTATTTTAATTTATAATGTTTAAATATGATTTATCTGATTCGGAAATGTTGCATAAGTATTTTTGAAGCGAAAGTCCAGAATGGATAGGGGTGTGTGGGTGTATGAGTGAGTGGGTATGCGGCGAGTAGTAGACACTGGCTAGAACTGTTGCTATTGTTGTGAGAACGCTTGATCCCTGGTATCTAAGCAGTAAAATGTTGGCTTAAAACATTTGATCTGTACTCTGGGTTTTGAACTTGGTACGTGTTATGCAAATTTTAGACTAATGTAATTGTGAACATGTTTTGGATAGGTCATGTGTGTTGGCAGAATGTGGGTTGGAAGATGCAAGAAAGTCATAAATATTAATCATCTCTCGGTGGATTTTAAATTTGATTTGTTCAAGGGTGAGTCTAAGCTGAGATGGGCGTGGTTTGAAGAGTAAGAAAGTTGCAGTGGAAATTATATTATTTACTCTTTGCAAAATGACTCTTTTAGAGAACTTAGACTAGCTCTCTCACTATCATGGTTTGTACATGTAACAAAGAAGACCCTAGGTAATATAAGGTAAAGAGATCTCCGTATTGTGAGAGTGGTTTGGTTTTATTAGGAAGGTCATGCTATTTTACTTATGTCTAACTTTTATTTGTTGCAAAGTAAGTAAACGTACTATCGACACATAATTTGTCTATTCACTTCTTGCTTAATGTAATTTATCAACTTACTAACATTCATCCAATCATCACCCCCCATCCACCCACTGACTACTCCAAACATGTATCTATTAAAATGCATAAGAAGGGATTAACAACAAATAAAGATTTATATTAAAAAATAACCATATCACAAATAAATACAAGTTTTGAAACAGTCACTTATATATACTATTAAAGAAATATTATCTCATATACAGTCAGTATTGACAATGATTACTTCGAGAAAACAATTTCTATTTAAGGTTTAGAGTTCTTTTCATAGAGCTGGAAAAGAGAAAGATACGAGATAAATGACTAAGCACATGATCTGTTCTGTTGGGCTACCATACGTTGCGTCATAGAAAACACACACGTGAATTATTTGGTATGGACAATTCATAACAGTCGATAAGACACTAGCGTTCATTTTTACTCATATATGCAGACTGCCATGAGTACTTTTGAATCCTTCTGGCACTATAAGTGATAATAGGTAAACGTATCCACTCACACCAGCATTGGGGTTTCCATGTTAGATATTAGCCCGACAAGACTACTCATGCGTTGACCACAGGAAAACTCTCATGATAAGAAGCAACTTCAATGATTCCAAAGATCAAGGTGAAAAGGGAAAAAGAAGACAAAAGGAAAGACATGCCCTGCAAACATTCAAGTGTGACACTTTTAATTCAGTCTATAATTTTCCTATACTCTATCATTTTCTCTTAAGTCACTCAACTAATGTGTCTGCATTAGAATTGTTAGCCCTGATACACACTTTACTAGATGTACCTTGTTATAAAACACATTCAATAATACATTTTAATCTGACATATACATATCAGTGAATAAAAATCAATACATGAAACAATATTGTAACATACAATTGTCGAACATCAATCGCAAGTGCTGCAAAAAAGTTTGACTACCTATTTATACTAACTTTATGTGTCAGCTAACCGGAATCACTCCCATCTACCGGTACTAGTCTTGACGGTGTTGATGAGAGGACGAGGACTAACTACAGAAATAATACAATCCAAATCACTAATCCAAATCACTAAATTAATAAGAGGACGAGGACAAACTACAGAAATAATACAATCCAAATCACTAAATTAATGAGGTAATGAGGAAGAGGACAAACTACAGAAATAATACAATCCAAATCACTAAATTAATAAGAGGACTAACTACAGAAATAATACAATCCAAATCACTAAATTAATAAGAGGACTAACTACAGAAATAATACAATCCAAATCACTAAATTAATAAGAGGACTAACTACAGAAATAATACAATCCAAATCACTAAATTAATAAGAGGACTAACTACAGAAATAATACAATCCAAATCACTAAATTAATAAGAGGACTAACTACAGAAATAATACAATCCAAATCACTAAATTAATAAGAGGACTAACTACAGAAATAATACAATCCAAATCACTAAATTAATCAGAAGTATAAAGAATAAAATTCCTTCATTACCGACAATTCATTTATAGTAGCTGTGATAAGCGTTATTTACCTAAGATACGACTCGTACATTTTATTAGTAATTGTTTTCCATACTTTCAATAAACATCATTGTTTTCCATACTTTCAATAAACATCATTACAAGGCTGCATTATTATTCTTTCTGCGCAAGAGTGACATATCATATAGCACACGTCATAAAGTGATCAAGAGAAATGGGCATTAAAGCTGTAAAGACAACAAGGGAAATCAACAACAACAAAAAATAGAGGAGACAAGAGTAATATATCTTAAGAGCGTTGTAGCTAAAATAGAAAGCGGATTTTGCATAAAGAACGAAGAAAGAATACATTGTAGATGTCTAAATGAGGAGAATGAATGAAACAATAGATTTAAATTATAGAATAATTTTCTCAGTGCATCGTGTTTTGAACAATAAGGTTACAAATGTAGAACTATATTTCTGATATAAATACAAATATGTCGCATATACTTCAAGACAGTGGTGATGTGTAAATAAATACAGTGAATTAGTGAAATAAACACTGTATAAATGAGAACAATGAAATGTATTAAAATAATTAGTATTAATAAAAATTAGTGAATAAAGCAAGACATCTTTTTTCAAAATGGCACTTAATTAAATAAAGAGAACTTGAATAATCAAATCAGTGACATATAGCAACACATAAATAAAAACAACGAAGACGTTGTCTCTAATAAACACAAACAATGAAATAGAGTAAAACAATTTTAATACAAATAATTGACCTACATCGACGTATCTTATGCAAATTTAATTTAAGAAAACACGGTGTAATTAAAAAACATCTTGATAACATAAACACGAGTGACATAAAACAGCCTATCATATTCATATATAAAAGTAGCTTAACGAATCATACTTTGCTATTAAGGATAAATTACGTAACAAACGATAGTGGCTTTAACTTTTATCAGTGTTGTAAATTCACCGTTAGGACTTCCCAAACTGAACACCTTCAATAAATGAATGGCGGGAAATGAAGAAGAGAACACATGAAGTGCAAGATGCAGACAGTTTTTAAATGAATACAAAAAAATTTTCGTATATAAAATAAAATTGCGATGGAACTTAACTGAACGTGATTAATGCTAATAACGCAACATAGCCATTTTTTAAATAAATGTAAGTTTTAAAAAAATTACAATTTCAATATGCCACAGCGACAAGTATTATTTCTAGTATTACGACAAAATCATTATACTCACCTGTGTGTTGTTGTCCAAGGTCACTCAATGTTAAGAAACAGTACCTGAGTTAACTAGAATTCTAAAGGAACTAAATTTGTGTGACCATTCATGAGATACACGTCTAGCTACGAGCTAATGTGATCAGCACTGCATGAAGTTGTTGAAATCGAATGACGACAACTATAAATAAAAGGAATGACATGCCTTCTGGCACGAGATAAGGCCACACTTATCCTATTGCTAGCAATAAATTTATAACAAACGCATGTTTATACATTTTATTCTTATTGCCTATGATCACAATCGACATTTCTTCAGAGACATAAAGAAAAAATGATTATATTGTTGAGAGGAAGTAATATCTATCTATCTATCTATATGTTTGTACATATTCTGTATGAATGTAATTGATGTAAATGTAGTTCTGAAACCATAAATTATATAAATTTCATATTATATTTCTTTTTATATAATATGTGTGAATTTGTTGAAGTCAGAATAAAAGCATTTTGTATACACATAGAATTTTTTAATAATTCATTTATTTGTAATTTGCTTTTTGCGCTGGAATAACATGCGCGTAAGCTACCATTAGTTTTTGGTGAATACAAAACTGTATATAATGTTATACTAAAATCAGTTAACCAAGTGTTTCGAATTAAATCCATGCCTGGTGTAATACATTGTTAAAAAAATTTTATATTATTTCTGTATAAATGTTTTGTTTCCAGTAAAAAATAACTCAGTACATTTCTAACTAGAATAATTTTGAAACGTTTCTTAAGCTTGCATTTCAGTTGCTTCTTTCATATTACATAACAGAAACTTGTTGTTTGCAATAATATAACAATTCATAATATAGATATTAGCTAGAAAAAAAACAGTTAAGTTACAAATCTATTTTGACCAGCACTACATTACGCAGGTTAATGAGTTGGGATTATTTATATTATTTATTTATTTGAATTTATAACAGATTACTCCAGTCTTATGTGAGCAGTATTTCCTAGTAAAAACGTATTCAAATCGACCAAAGCAAAATTAAAATAATGCATTTAATATGAAGCTTAAAACGTAAGGAACACTATTAGTAATTTCCCTGTATTAAATGTCATGTAGAATACGCAAAGTCGTAATCACTGTTAAAGTTACTCTGACGCCAAAAAAGTACCTGGATTAGAACACTACTAGACAAGCCTAGTGAGTTCTCTGCCAGGTCATTATCTATGACAACAGGAAAGGAGTGACACTGATACCATGAATAAAGTTACACGTGGCAGGTGTGAATGGGAAGACAACAATGGATGGATAATTGGTGATGCTTAACATTGGAAAGGAGATGATTATTGGGGCGTTAAAATACCAAGGCTAAATTAGAGACATTTAGCTTCATAGAAGTTGGATGGGACGGGAACTGTCAGAGTGCGGGAGGTAAGGTCAAACCAGCCACACTAAGGAATGACCAAAAAAAATATCATAAAGGCACTTAAAGGAGAGATCAGCAGCAGGAACCCTAATAAAATATTCTAGAAGGCATGCACTGATAATTACCTTTATAATATTAACCAATGATTCTAATCCGATGTATTTTCGCAATTAGTCATATACTATGGATTTTCAATGAGAAAAATTAGAGGTCCATTACGAAGTTCACTCTGAATACGAAACTACATGGTAATTAACTGAATTGTAAGTGAATTAGGAGAACGTTTTACTTTTTATTTAAACTTGGAGTATATATTTTGTAAGAAAGTTCGCAATTTGGACTTTCTTTTTCTGGGTCAACAGTACTCATGAGAGGTCGAGAAGGCGAGTGATAATAATTATAATGAAATATTTAAGACATAGTCTGAGTCTTCATCATCATGGCTGTTTCCATCGTGGTGCTTTGTGTACTCTGATCGCGTCTGACATTTTCTTGAATATTAATTTATGATTTAAACACATTGTTTGCATTTCATGGTTGATCCTATTTTCCAGATACCCTGATAATTGTAGTTAGAAAATGTTTGGCTTGGTGAGACTGTTTTATGTGACTAGAAGAAGTTGTACTTAAATCTGAGTTCTTAAATGTTAGTGAGAAGCCTGTGTTAACGAGGTGTTCTCGTCAGTTGCTTTGTGAACTGTAGCACCCGAATCGCAAATGACATAGGCAATAATTAATTATTATTTTTGTTATTAATTATTTAATCTTCAGAATTCAATTAAGTGTCTGTCACATTAGTTTTATTTTGAGATTTCTTACTGAACTGTTGTTAAGTCATGATGCAAAATACCTGTTAAAATGCTAATTGAGAGTTGTACAATACAGTCTAGCATTGCTTATACGATTATGTAATTGGCACTACATAGCAGAGCCACCCGATGTACATTCTATAGGTTCTCAATCATGCAAGATCAAATACCATTTGCCTGTAGCCATTTATTGCAGCCATTGCTTCTCCTGTGTAAATGGAAATCACTTCTCCTAAGCAAAATAATTTATGTTTACATAATATAAAAAATAAAATTACACCCTAAATGAAATCCACTATTACAATGATACTGTGTGTGTGTGTGTGTGTGTGTGGTGTGTGTGTGTGTGTGTGTGTGTGTGTGTGTGTGTGTGTGTGTGTGTGAAATGCGTGACTATTTCGACTGCAGTTATTGCAATTAAAAGATAATTAAACTTAGAATAGAATTCAGAACCAATTCCACTTACAAAATGCATGTTCGATTTGGGTAGAAATCCACTTTCTTTTGTAACGCTCAAAGAGAAAACTCGTAACACATTAAGAAATATGGCTACTTTTATAAAACAATTCACGTTATCACGACGCAAAAAAAGTAACGTACTAAAACCTAATTGTTGTGAATACACATTCCTTGGTTTATATAAGACGAACGCGGTGACTAAGCTAACATACTTACCAGGCATCAGTAATAATATAGTGACTGCAGCATAATATATAAATACTACATTATATCGTAATGTTAAGCAAGGACAAGAACTATGGCCGATTACAATGGCAAGATTCCGCAACGGCCTCCTTTTAAACTTTTTTGTGTTGGAGTTAGGAAGACTTTCAAATCAAGTCTTTGAATCGAATCATATGACTCAGTACTCGCTAAGTTGTGATTCGAAACTGAGCAGCACAAAACTTTGTTGTTTGTATTGCCTGCAGGAAAATGCATCCTACTTTTACTTTGATTACTTTTGTTTCTCTGTTTATATTATTTGCTTGTTTTTTTTTAATTTTCATCTTCAAAGGTATTTCAGTTGGGATTACAAATTATAAGACAATAAATGCACACTAATGAAAATTAACATTACGATATAATGTAATATTTATATATTATCCTTTATCGCAAGATAAATAGATATCATGAACTATTTTGCAATCTTTTCTGACATCACTGTATTATGCTATTTCTTTACTTCTCTTCTAATGAGGTCCACAACACATAATTATATTTTATATAAATCAATTGGTACGCATATGTACATCTCTTTCTTTTAAAAGTATGATTTATGGAGACTTTTCTTAATGAAAATGTGCGTCATACGCCCGATGGTATGGAATCATATATAAATTTAACCGGTTTTGTTCATAATAGAGGAAGAAGACGTTGGGGGGGGGGGTTGTTGTTGTTCAAAATCTCGCAAAGACTTGTGTATACGTATGCTTACGCTCATAAGTATATGAGTGGAAATGTGTGCATGTATGTATAAATGTTTGTATGTATGTATATTTGTATATGTGAATATATGTATGTGTTTATGTTATATGTGTATGTATGAGTGTATATATGTGTGTATGTATGTATATGTGAGTATGTTGTATGTTGCTTGAATGCATGTATGTTTCTATGTAGGTACTTGTGTATATATATGCATGAGTGTGTGTATGTATGTATGGATATGTGTTTGTATGTATATGAATATGTATGCGTGGGTATATGCATGTATGTAAGATAATGTATGTATGTGTGTGTGAATTTGTACATTTGCCTCTCCCTATTTTAAAATTTAATTGATATATACATTGTTATACGTGGGCACTCCTTTTGACGGTATTTTTGAAAGTGTTAGAGTTTGAAGTAAACATTTTAGTTGAGAATATGCTAGAATTGCTGATGTAATGCAAACCATCCCGAGTGAATAGTAAGATTTCCACCTACGAAAGAGTGCCTGAACGACAATATTTATGTTTAATGTTGTGGAAATGAGAATATATTTACAGTGAGTGTATATCCAAGTGAGATAGACGAGTTGTGTCTGCTGGAGGATCATTAATAAATTAAAGATTCACATAATTTGTAATTAGTTTTAGATGGTCAATTAATAATAATCATTATATCCATGTTTAAGTTGCCTGCATATTGCTGCATTGCTGGTTTCAAAGT
The DNA here is from genome assembly GCA_028829895.1 of Sinotaia quadrata. NCBI lineage: Eukaryota > Metazoa > Mollusca > Gastropoda > Architaenioglossa > Viviparidae > Sinotaia > Sinotaia quadrata. Next base: position 98,889,364 of record CM054177.1, read on the forward strand.
TTGCATTGTACAACTTTTGCATTTCCAACTTTAATACCAAATTAAATTTGGGGTCCTTAAACATGATTCTGAGTTTGAATCTTTTCTTAAATGGTGAGAAATTAATAGTAAATATAGAAAAATCAAGTTATTTCCAAGACTAACTTACAGGTATGCTTACTTTTTAAATTTTTTAATAGCAAATTATGCTCACATAAGATTGTCTTTAAAAGAAAAAAGCTTTTATTTTTGTAAGTCAACACTATATTGATTTTGTGGTCCTTTAATTTAATTTTGACTTTAAACCTGTATGAAATAGTGATAAATTAAGGAAACCTTGCTTTCCTTTATTTATTTGAGTAACATATATGTTGTCTGCATATTGCTGGTATGTAAGCACATAATGTCCACCTAAGGCTGTTTTTAAAACATTTACTTTCCAATTTTAATACCAAATTAAATTTTGGACCTTTTAACATGCTTTTAAATTTGAACAATTTATTAAATAATGAGACAATGGCATTAAATAATGAAATATAGCTTCATTTATTAGAATGACATATATGTCCACATATTGCTTGTTTTTCAGCAAATGATGTCTGCTTAAGGCTGGTTTTTAAGCAAATGATGTCTACTTAAGGCTGGATTTTAAGCAAATGATGTCTACTTAAGGCTGGTTTTTAAGCAAATGATGTCTACTTAAGGATGGTTTTTAAGTATAAACATATATTTTTCCAAACTCAAGATTTAATTGAGTTTGGAGTCCTTTAACATGATTCTAAATGTATATCCTGATTTAAATAGTAATAAATCAATATAAAAACTCAACAATATATTTTTATTCATACCAAATTGTGGACTTTTAGATTATAAAATGAGGTACATCTATACAAATATCTCTTAAAGCAAATGTATTCTTCTACTTTTGATTTATATTTATAACCTATACATTTATTTATGCAGAGTCATGGTTTTTAAAAAGATTCATTTGTTTACAACTATAAAATTGACCATTTTAACTAAGTGTCCACATAATGCTGGTTTTTAAGGTTGAGTCCCATAATGCTGGTTTTTAAGTGTATGTGTTTGTCTACATAATGCTGGTTTTAGGGTTATAGGAATTAGGCAGACCACAAAACATGTATATTTTTTGTTATTTGATATTTTTTCTTCAAATTAAGTACGTTTGCTATTAGTGATGTCTAAAAGCAGAATGTGAAAAAAAAATGTTAATTTTATTATTATTATGGGATATACACTGTGTCCACCTAATGCTGGTTTTTAAGCATGGTCTACCTAACGCTGGAAATAGGGTTATATATGTGTGTCTATGTATAAATGCACGTGTGTATGTATGTATCCGTGTATATATGTACGCATTTATGATTGTATGTATAAGTGTGTTTTTGTACGTATGTATGTATGTATATATGTATGTGCTTACGTGTGTATGTATGTATGTATGTATGTGTCTATCTATCTATCTATCTATCTATCTATCTATCTATAATATATATAAGAAGACATGTCTTTACACAAATCACATGTACAACATAGTGTCAGCGCGCCAGGTACTTGTCATCATAAAGATTATTAATAAATATATTGTGTATATTATACGGCCCTTCCAAACCCATAATAATATATATTTTATGTATATATTGAAGTAGCTCGTGGGGGTGCAGTAGAGTGATTCGACAAATTAAATGTAGGTGAGAACGATGATGTCCGTTTCCAGCAGCTGGCGCTAAAGTCTCCCTTCTGACGTAGCATATTAGGTATTCCCCACAGCGATTCGGGTAGGTGCTGATCGTAGGAAAGTATGTTAAACTATCTCCGCTGCAGCTCGTCGGGTCCCGAGTTGTCGTCTATGGAGCCGATGTGCCTACTGTCGTCCCTGTAACATCCATTGGAAACAGGAAGTGACGTCTTTATATTATTGATTTACAGTCTAGTCCCTGACACACATTATAATTTTCTTTATGTATTTTTATTTTAATGTTTTATGTATAAACAATACATAATCAAACTGCCTTTAGAAGCAAATAGTATAAGTTTATAAGAAATAGAAATATTAATGAAAAGCGATAATAATGAAGTCACTGTTTGAAGTCATCCTTACAGGGAACTCCTTTAACTATCGTGATACATTTACACTAATAATATATTTACAGGTAATAGTATAGGTACATCAGAACATAATAACAGTTATCATCCACAAGATCAAAGACCTCTGTAATAGTATAGGTACATCAGAACATAATAACTGTTATCATCCACAAGATCAAAGACCTCTGTAATAGTATAGGTACATCAGAACATAATAACTGTTATCATCCACAAGATCAAAGACCTCTGTAATAGTATAGGTACATCAGAACATAATAACTGTTATCATCCACAAGATCAAAGACCTCTGTAATGGTATAGGTACATCAGAACATAATAACTGTTATCATCCACAAGATCAAAGACCTCTGTAATAGTATAGGTACATCAGAACATAATAACTGTTATCATCCACAAGATCAAAGACCTCTGTAATAGTATAGGTACATCAGAACATAATAACTGTTATCATCCACAAGATCAAAGACCTCTGTAATAGTATAGGTACATCAGAACATAATAACTGTTATCATCCACAAGATCAAAGACCTCTGTAATAGTATAGGTACATCAGAACATAATAACTGTTATCATCCACAAGATCAAAGACCTCTGTAATAGTATAGGTACATCAGAACATAATAACTGTTATCATCCACAAGATCAAAGACCTCTGTAATAGTATAGGTACATCAGAACATAATAACTGTTATCATCCACAAGATCAAAGACCTCTGTAATAGTATAGGTACATCAGAACATAATAACTGTTATCATCCACAAGATCAAAGACCTCTGTGTCGCTGAGCATTCCTAAGTGAATAATTTGATTTTATAAATAAAATAAAAAAACGGGTCATGTTCGTCTACTCTAAATGGACGCCTGTGACCCAGATACAAATCAACAGATGTCCATGGCATTTTCCTTTAATTCAGTCTTTGAAACCTAGGTGTCTCTTTTGATATCTTTATCTCATTCCATAATCTCATGACATCACATTGCTCATTTGCTTATTTAAAAAAAAACAACTTCATCATTACGTTTGCTTACAATTGCTATTATCAGTTTTCTCTGTATAAAAATATAACTACATGAACAATGAAATGAAGAAGCTTACCATCGTCTGTGAGTGAGCATTATACAATGCGTTTTCTACAAATTGGATGATGAATCAATTCATTGGGTATCTAGATTTGTACATTTGAGCAGTACAATCACAATTACCAAAATAATTAATACTATATACTATTAACAAAAGCACGATAAGTCAAATCTTTTAACTTAGTAATTCGTTCTTCTGCAAATACATTTGTGGAAATTTGCTTATTTTAAACATATTAGATTACAATTTTAATTGAAGATAACGTATTCCTATATTCTCTGTAGTTTCATAGGTTCATTATTTGAAACCTCGTTTGTATTTTCGATTTCATACTTAACTTTTTTCACGTACCGTAAGTGGTTGTCGTTGTAGGTGGACTAAGTGAACAGGAGATAGTCTTGATGTCAAAACAAAGGCGGAGGGCTTTGGGACAAAAATTAAAGTAGATGGTCGCTCCCACACACTGGACAAACGTGTAACATGGCTCGTACGGGTACAGAAGGTATGGGCTGTTTCCTGACGAGCAGAAGTCAGCTGAGGAAAAATATTTTTTTATAAAATAAAATAACCCAACACGGAACAATTAAAATTAAAACATGTAAAATAACAACTGTAAAACTATATTCTTTTGAATACCATAATAAGTCAAATTTAATTATACATTTTGCATTATTTTGACAGATTCTGACCGAATTCTGTGTCACGAACTCTTGACCCATATCCAAGAAATTCGAAATCATATTCGAATTGAATTCCTTTGTTAGAATCTTTCCCGCCGAGGAAACAACAGAGAGTTCAACCTATGTTATGCAACTTTAGATGATAGTCGAGAAAGTTCGAATCAACAAGCTTACCTCGTGATCTAGTCATGTGATGCATTCATGCACTTCAATAAATACTCTTGAAGTGATAATACACTTCACTCGCACACAAGACTGGCCAGACACACACATCTTAGTCGCCGAATATTTTGCTGAGTCATAAGGAACACACATGGAACCCGCTGCTCTTATGTAAAGTCTATTTAAGAAGGTAACACGTCTACTTCTTACAATATTATTGCATTTTACTATTTGTATTTTAGTATATGAATTTATGTATGTATTTGTGCGAATTATTATAATTCTCTTCCGAACACACATGATTTGATAAGGATGACTAAAAGCCTAAAAGTTCATTGTATATAAATTAACTGTAACCTTTTAACTTTAATTTGTATAAACTTTAATTCTCTTGTGCCGCAAAACGTCTGTGCACGTTGCGAATCTCTATGTAATTCAAATGACTTTCTTGCGTGTAATTTTATTGTTAAATTGTAAAGCGCTCATGCCTAATTTGGATTCTATTTTATTCTTCTTGTATGAATTCCATTTTTAATGAAGTAAATGTTTGGAAATTCGTATGTTCATGTAATGTTAAAAATAACACACCTGTGAATTATATTGTATCTTTTATGAATATAAATATATTGTAAGACACGATAGTTGAAGATTTAAACTATGTGCATTGTTATCATCATGTGCTTCGGAATTTGCGAATGAAAACGCAAATTGCTCATAGAAATTAATTACAATTTCAGAGCGGGTTCTTCTTTCTTTCCTCTTATTCTACATTTCTATGTATGACTGCACCTTCGCTTCTACGTCGGGTGCGTGTTCTTTTGTTCAACCTTGGTCGGACGATGTTACAAGTACCGTGCCGCCATTGTTGATGATGTTACGTCGAGATACATCATTAGAGTGACAAATCGAGAGATGGCGAGTCACTGGAACTATTGATATATGACGCAAGCATCGCTTGATATGTGGAAGGATCGAACTGACCTTTGACCACGTGTTTATCAAGACTACTGAGACAGATAAGTAACTGATCTGGACTCTGAATTAAGAGAACGTGTCGAGCAAACAATTTCTCGTAACATTAACTTTCTAGGACTAAAATAAGCACATTGAACTTGCCTTAGTTTAGATCTGAAGCTGTGTCTTCGTAATTGATTGTTATTGTTAAAACTTGATTATTAAATTCTTTTATTGTTAATACCTCTTTCGTAGTGATTTTTATGCATATAGACCTAATCGTGGTTTGGATGGGGGATCGATTGAGCTAAATGTAACATTCTGAATGCATAAAAATTTAAGAGAGTTTTTAACGGGTTCCAAGCCGGCTATTGTACACAAGTTTGTCTGTTCGTGAATCTGTTTGTCTGTACTACAAAGGCGCATTTTCATATGAGACGAAAGATACATTTGAGCAACCAGTCTGTTTAGGGAAAGAGGAGAGATTAATTTATCTAATTAAATTAAGGTTCTGTAAAATTCCTAAGCAGGGTCTCTAAATAAAAACTGGACATGTAACAATTATAATGAAACAAAATAGCAAAAAAGGTGAAAATTCAAGAACAGCATAAATATAAAACAGCGAAATTTAATTGTTTACTCCTCAAAAGTATCAAACCAGGTAAGGTTAAGATTCTCTGGCACGTCTCATTGACAACCATACTGTTGTTGGGATCAGTAAGTTGACAGCACAGATCAGTATTGTTCCAGCCTCTGTACCTCTGGGCATCTAGTGTTGAATTGCCACTGCTTGTGCATGTTTCTTTGATTGTGCTTGAAAGAAAATGAAAAATAATTTGTTACTATAAGTAAACATAGGAGAATATATAAAGAATATATAGACAGTGGGCAGAACCTGTTTATTATTTAAAATTTGGTGATTGATAAGAGAAACGGTTAAAATCATTATGAAATTCAATTCGTGTGCACACTGCAGTAAATAATACATTCATATATAATGACAGATTTGTGACAGAGTAAAATTGTCCCTCCATACTTTTATTGTTATATAAACTACTAACCCGACCTTGAACATTCTTCTCCAACATAAGATTATCAAATATCAATATGCGTAAGAATATCAATTAACTTAACAATAAATTTATTAAATGAACAATCATATATATATATGATAATTACAATGAAATAGATTACTTGACATCAGCATTCCAATAACTCACATTCGTATAATTTTACATTACACGCTCTCTCTCTCTCTCTCTCTCTCTCTCTCTCTCTCTCTCTCTCTAAAATGTATAATTACAATTCAACAATAGAAGTCAATACAAATTGCAGGTTAGTCCTATCAGAGAATAGAAATGGAATTATAAGAGGTAGGTTATTATAATCTTTTACTTAACCTGGATTAATCACTGCTTTGACAGTCATTGCTTGCTTTTGCAACAATGTCTCCTGCCACACGTGTGGAAACAATGACGCAGTCTTTTATCTTGAACCACTTGAGCAGTCTTACCCATTTCTGTTCCTTCAAGCAGAACATGATCACAATAATATTTGTAACCTCACCATACTGATGTATTTAGCATCCTTGGCTTTGATCCCTTACATTTACACACACCACAACAAACATTGCAGCATTTTCCCAGTCGTCCAAATTATAACCAGTGAAAATGTGGAGGGTAACTGTAATCTTGAAACATGAAGCTCGAAACTCGACACTCAAGACTCAAAGGTGAAACTCAAAAGTTGAAACTCAAAGTCAAATCTAGAAAGTCAAATGGTCATTTGTTAACTGCCACATATATTTAAGGAGCAACCTAAGTTCTCATTCATCACATTTATAACTCCACTCTGTCTTACACTCTTTCCTCACCTTACAATTTCTTGCAACAGTATTTATTAGCTTTACACACACACACACACACACACACACACACACACACACACACACAGAGTAAAATAAATACAGAATATCAAACAATGTCAAGTGTTAGCACATCACATGCGAGCAGCTTAGTTCAAACATTTGTAGAAATAAAAGTTAGTTCACATAGTACATCTTTACACAAGTATAACATATCAATTGTAAAAATGCATAAAATGTTCCTAAGTCCATTCTCTCTTAATCAGTTAGTTTTAACTCATCATCAAGCTAACGACTACCTTTCAAAACCGGACTTTCACCTTTTTCACTCAAATTTAAAGTGATCAGAGAACAGACTTTTCTACCACATGTGACTTTTTAATCTCATTCCATTGGATGGTCTTGTTCTCCATAAATGATAATCATTGGATGATAGAAAACTACTCACTCAGTTTGCATTACGTCAGCAATCTAAAATGTTCTTGCTCAAGATGTTTCCTTCAACTCAGACATTTTCAATAACACCACAAATAGTGCCCAAGGTTGGGTTACTCTGACAATTTAGGAATTTATATAACAATTTAAATTTAATGATAGGGAGAGTCAAATTTAGTCTGTCTCACTAAGCATTAAACATCATAAACATACTTTTTCTACTCTCTTGGCTACCTTCCTCATAAGGGATGAGACTGTCAATCGCAATCGTGCCTTTGAAGATGTCCAGTACATGACTATAACTATTCTAGAATCTTCTTTCTATCCAGTGGAGACACATTGTACGGTTTACATTTAGAGAGTATAGAAAGTTATAAAGTTTCTCGACAAACTGTGTTCAAGAGAGTGAACTGTGGTTATAATCGTTGTTTTGGTATTATTTACATACATTGTGAGTGAGTCTTGTGTCAATAGTAGATATTGTTTTGCCATTTGTTTTATATCTCTAATGCAACTATTAGTCTTGATTTACCGATGTGGTGGGTGCGTCTAAAAAGTAAAGAAGGCGTTCATCAGACTGTTATTCGTTCAATTGTCTACACCTATCTAAACACTAGTGTGTGCAAGTGTGAATGAGCCATATATATGTCTATCGGATATGTGTTACCTGTAGCCAATGACGTCAGTTTGTGATTGTAGACATCTAATCTTTGGAGTGTAACTAAGTGACTGGGGCCACTGACACTCGTTCAATTATCAAACACGTAAATCGGAAGGATTCTCGGAATAACTATATCGTGCTTGTTTATGCGGACACACACACACACACACACACACACACACACACACACACATAATTGTTGATTTGTGGATAACAGTACCATACTTATACTATGTTTCTTGTTCACAATCAGAGTTTGTGACCCGTTAAAATCCGAATATCCATCGTTCTTTGTAAACGAGTTAATTCCGGCAATGGATTGCTGTATTTGATGTGCAAGTCATTGTCAATATTTACATACTTCAGGATTCGAAATATGCCCCTACATCTTAATTACGATCACGTACTCTTCCATGGGCTGTAAACAACAGTTAGTGATAGCTTAGTGTTTACTTTTGATATTATAATGTGTAACTATATTTTATTTTGGTACGAATCAGTTTGAAAATTGTTTAAATATAGTAACACACTTTATTTGCCACGTCTAAACTTAGATTACTGATCGTACATTAAAAACGTTTATTAGTAGAAATTATTACTTTGGAATGTATTCACAGTATCATTATGGGTCAGCTTGTTTACTTCCCATTTAAGCTGTAGTAAAACAGTAAAGTACGGTATCTCTATTTTAAGCACTTATTGATTAGAGTGTGTACTAAATTATCAGATGTAATATTTTCCATTTATCTCGCAATGCATGGTTTCATTAGCACACAAACATTTGTCTTGCGATTATCGCCAATTATGATCACATTTATTTAACCCTATTTACAGTTAAAATTCTTCTTACCTGATGGTGTCAGTCTGAAGTTCACTCGATTGTCTTTCTTTAGTACCGTTAGTGTGGACAAGCACCCACCTGAATGTCATTACAGGGTTATAGCCTAGAGAGGTTGCCCGACACACGGGATTGCCCCAAGTCATTCCCTCCGCCCTAGGTGGCACTTCTAAAGTGAGTTGCGTGACCGCTATTCCTTTAGATAAAAAACACATAATGCATATTCTCAACTAATTGTTAGCTGATGTTAATGTAGACTTAGGATGACTGCTTTTTACATACAATGATGATGACTGCCTTGCACATGCAGTGAGGATTGTCTTTCACATACAACGAGGATGATTGACTTACACATACAGTGAGGATGACTGCCTTACAAATATTGTGAGGAAGACTACCTCGCAGATACAGTGAAGCTGACAGTATTGATTTTAGATTCCTTACACTCTGTTGCTTATTATACTAAGAAATGTACTCCGACGAAGAATCCAGCTACAGTCTTCAAATTCGTGTTCAGATTTATTATTTTCTACATAATGATTAATAAGACTCTATTTCTGACATGCCCTCAGATTTGATTCATTAAAGAAACATTTTAATGATAGCAAATTTATAGTATTATTTTGTTTCGAATATTTGCTCATTGATATACTTGCAATAGATAATTTAATCTTGGAAAATTAATCACACACACACACACACACACACACACACACACACACACAGAGACACACACAGACACACAGACACACACACACACACACACACACACACACACAACACTTATATGTATAATGACATATATGAACATGTACATATTATCCCACGTGCAATTAGGCAAAGAGCCTTACGCTTGACTTGAAGAATTGCTGTTTGACTGCCCTCTGAACCGTTTCCCTTGGCAATGCACATGTAGTTTCCAGAATCATTGCAATCAACAGACTTCAACGTCACATCCGCTTTGTATGTGTCGTTGTCATAGTGTCCATCGACAGACATGTTTGAGTGCGTCACATTCGCCAATGAACTGGAAGTGTTGAGAATCGCTAATGTCTGTCCGTCTCGCAAGAACGCGATCTCGTAAAGACTTTGGATGTTCACAACTGTGCACTGGAAGGTGACAGATTCTCCAATAGCAGGGACACTACTGATTGTTAAAATCACGAAATCTGGAGGAAGCGTTGATGTTGGAGGAATCATTGCTGTCAGGAAAGTGAAAAATAGTGTACATGCTGTTTTCATTTACTTCATGTATATGTGCGATCCACACTATGCATTATATTTTATGTCACAAAAGTATCACATTCACTTTCACTTCAAGCGAGAAATATGAATAATTGTATTTATATTTCTTGTAGAGACCCCCCCCCACCAACATATTTTTAAAATCATGTAATGCATATCTTTTACTCCTTAAAGTATAAGATGTTAACTTAGCAATGTTTATCGGTTCTAAAAGATTTCAATGCATACTTTTACCGGAACAAAATATTTTATAATAGTCGTAAATATATTGAATATTCACGAAGGCCCATCTATAAGCGTTATCTCTGCTATTGAAACACAACACAAATCTTTGCGCTCAACGATTACTGCCATTGTAAACGTACTGACCAGCTGTACATACATTGCTCTTATTTATGGAAGATGGTTGCGGTATTTTTGGTTTTGTTATGGTGTGTAAGATGCTTTCATTTCATTGCATTACATGACCTTAAATATAATTGCTAGTTATAATCTTGTGATTTTGCCCTACTTTTGCGTTTAGATGGCTGTTAATATAAATGTTTTTATTATGGACCCAAGTCTCTTACATTTCTTTACTTTAAAGTGCTGCTAGTACAAGTGCTTTGTTAATTCTTTAAAACTTATTGTTAATATAATTGCACCGATATAGCATTTACGATTGCATAATGTATTTACTCTTCCGACTGAAATGAGATTGAAGCCTATAAATAGAAAACAATGGAATAAAATTACACCTCTGTATGTGTGTATTGAAAGTAGCAAATAAAATAAAATAACGATGTCAGACAAATACCTGCTTCTCGTCTCCAAAATGTGAAGAAAACAAAACCGCTGACTGTCAAAAATATGACTATGATGGCAATGATACCTCCAAAGACTACTCGACGACCACTGACATGAGATTTCTGTGGTGTAGCTGGCACCGAGGTAAATGTATCTTCTACTACATCACCAAGGATGCTTTCGTTACATATAGATATGTGATCCAGATCGCCCTTTTCCTGATCGAGTGTTACCTTGAGAAAACAGCAATTATTCAAATCAAACGTGCATTTAAAACAGTAGAGCTAATATACAATCATATTATCCATGCTGTGTTATGGGATTTCCGTCACATATTTTAAAATAAATTAGAATATTTAATCTATAATTTCAAGATGATATGATACGTGAAATTGTTATATCAGAATATTACGACAAAGTTTATTTGTAAAGTGAAAGTCGGTGATGGACAGAAGGGTAGAGAGAGGTAAGTTGTTTTGATGAGCATTTGCACATTGAAGTGGTGGGTAGGGGTGGGTGTATGTCAGGCGAAAGCAAAACTTAGCCCGGCATCACTCCATAAACATTTAAAAATTAAAATAATAAAATGTAGATACATGAGAGGTATAGGAACCATAGCATAAAATATACGTTTAAGGCACTTAACCAAGACACTAATTACAAGACTGACCAGCCACTCCAAGACATTAGCAGGACGTTAGAGTTATACAAGACCTGACCACCCAGGGCTAGGGCACAGGAAACGGTTAGGGATCAAAAGTCACTTGTAGCTAGCTGATAGAGAAGGGGATAGATTCACACTGAGCTATAGGCCAGAATACAGGAAGCGGTCGGGGGATCAAAGGGCCACTCTTAGATAACAGTAGAGGGAAGGGTTAGTTCCAAAGAAATACCAGGAATAATGGAAAGCCTTTATATAAGCCGGGCCGAAGCAATTCTCTTCACTGGCTCAGAACAAACCGAGTTTTAAAACACGCAGGAGCAGTCCCAGAGATTTCATCTGGTAACATTTTAGAAGTGAGAAAATTTCTAAGTCAGAAAGACTATCCCTGAGTGTACTGCACTCCAACCAGATGACGTTGGGTTCATTCGGTTTCGGAACGTGAAAGGTATGTGTGGCTGATTTTAATTTTTGTAAAACTAAGTAAATATAATAATAGGATGTGTGAAGATGATTTATGTATTCTAACTACACCTTTCTTTCAGATTAGTGCCAATGTACTCAGGGAAGTAATAGCCCTGGCACCTAAATACTTTTATTCTGTAATTAGCAGTTACTTACACTGCCTTAATTACATTTCAGAACCAAACAGAAACAGTAATCAGAAGAAGAGAATCTATAAACAGTAATCAGAGGAAGAGAATCTATAAACAGTAACTAGAGAGAGAGAGTAGCTACAAAGAGTATCTACAAACAGAAGCTGGACCAAATCCGGGTCAGAGAGCAGACGACGTATTTGCCGGATGTTGTTCACGCAGAGTGAAAAGGGACGGAGCCACTATTCAAAGGCCTGCCGTCGGGGAACGCTTGCGCGACGGGGACTCAACGCTGTGTTGACCTTTTGCTCCAGCTGTTGAGCTAAGTATAGAAACATAAACATTGAGCAGAAGTGCATAATAGTGTATTGGAACTGAAATACGGAAAAAGGGACGATTTGGGGAAAGGAAAACGGACACTTAAATCATTTCATTAAGAGGGGCTAGTATTTTCCCTGAATTAGTTATAGGACTTATATTTTGTAATTATTTTGGCCAACATTGTTAACTGTACTTCTTTTATTGTTATTTTCTTTATTCTATTTTCTTTTATTGTTATATAAAGTTATTGTTAAATCTTCACTAGTGTTGTCAACTTTATTGTCATTCTTGTCTAGTATGATTTTTATAATTGTTATCGTCACGTCCGTCTAACGTCCGTCTTGAGTCTGTCTTTCGTCTTATCTGTCTGTCCTGTCTTATCTGTGAGGAATCGTTTCCTCTGGGGGCTCAATACGAGTTACCGGAAGTGACGTCCTCAACTTGTTGTCCGTCCTAGATATTCGTATTTAGGGGGGTACCAACAGTGTATATTATTGTTTTAGGACTTCTAGCTTAAAGGGAAGGTTGGGAAAGTGAACATATACTTTGAAGTGTCTCGAACAAAGATGGGATAAACAGATTAAATCTACCCCTCGTTTTGTTCATCAAGACCCAGTTATGAGTTATCTAACTTTTAGACTGATGAAACTGTACCAAATGATGGATAGGTGACAAATGGTGACAGAATATGTGCGTATAGAGAATGTAAAAAAATCATTATATTAATTAATTCTTTAAATATTCTTGATTTCTAATTGATTAATAATGTTTGTTAAGGTAGAGTTCGGTGCTGCATCTCGGCTGAAAAAACTCATTTGTAGTACCCGTGACTGTGGAGCTGGAAATGCAAACAGACACGCAGACAAACTTACTTAAATAGAATAACAGATATCGGCGTAGCTTATCACGGCCGGCCGACAACCGCGGTGATTTACACCGTGCCATGAACCATGGGGAAGCTGACCACCCGCTATCAGCCTGGGGAGTTGGAACAAACAATAAAAATGCCAACCCTTTTACTGCAGGATGGCCCAAACATAAATAGGATGACCACGCTAACTAATTTCACTACGAGTTTTCTCGAGGCCCGCAACGACTTCCTGCGGTGATAGTGCGGAGTAAGACAGAAAAAGAGATGTCTGAAAGGGTAATTATATTTGTAAATAATAATTCGAATTTTCCTTGTTTCAATTGTTAAGTTGTATTTTTCTACAAATGCTTGTATTTTAAATGATTGAAATTTGTAATGTTATTCTTGGTGTCGAACAAACGCTTGTAAGAAATTTAATGAGAACCAAGAATAAGATTGCAGACTTAACGCTTATCAAACATGAACTGAGGTACGCAAAACACTTATATATTCCACAGCTCGGAAGTCAAAAGGAGTAAGTCAAAGGATCACTTTAAAGGATCAAGATTACTCAAAGAGAGTACTTCAAAAGGGTGGAGTCTCGCAAGGTAAACCAAAGAATTCTAACAAGTTCAGCTTTAACTTCACTAGAGACCTTGGTGCTGAGTACCTGGTTTACATATATTGTCATTGGAGCATTACTGGACTGTTGTGTGAAAACCCAGTTGATCGAGAAGACGACGGAACGGTTTACAACAGTACGAATTTGTCAGACAAGATTTGCTTGGAGAAACGCACGTGGATATTACGCGTCATACAGGCAAGACAGCCTGTGACGAAGAGAGTGACTTTTCGAACCGGATAATACTGTCGGGGAGACTTGTATTGGTACGTAAATTTCACTAGTAATATGAGTTTCTGCCAAGTGGAGAAATCTACGGCTTGACAAATTAGCAGAGTAATGAATGACTCAATATTTTAGTGCAACAAAGTTAATAACTGACTTGTGTGAGAATTTCGTTGGGACCGTAATCGGAACCAGGACACTTCGTTAATAATTGTGTATAACCAAGTGCCTGACAAGAACGGTAAATGTGAACACTAGCAGGAGTGAAGTGAACGATTTTTGCAAGCTTGTTCAGTGTAACCTGTATTGCGCGCCAGCTGCCAGTGCCGGGCGTAGACGGGCACAACAACCGCTAATCACATCAGGTGAATGCTTACTTATGTTGCGTTACATGTCTGTAATCGTTCTATGATTAATGTGAATTTCTTATTTATATTCTTTCCTATAGTCTATGTTAGTGATTATTGAATTAAGCACTGTTAATTTGCTTCATTTAACTGTTAAGGGAGAACAGAATTTTTGGTTCTTCCTATTGATTTTTTTTGAGAGAATCTGGAGAATGAATTTCATCTTCTGATTGATGATTTCTAAGAACTGTTTAGTTTACTCATTGAACATTAATTTAGAACAGTTCAATTCTTCATTCCTAACTCTTTAACTTGTTGAGAGAAAGCATTTGGATTCTAGATCTTATATTAATTTCTGGTGGGGGTTTTCATGACATTGAATGATCTGAATTTTATTATATTCTTTTAATAAATTTGTTATTTCTTTTAAAACTATTTGCTCTCATATCTGGAAGAGAGTTTCATGTGAAATTGAGAATGGGTGTGGGCAGCCAATGACGTAACAACAATTAGATAGACGGTCTACGCACATGATTCAAAATAGTTCCTATTCTCGACGACGAGAGACAGTGGTAAGAGCCAGATAGGTGAAGAGACGACTGTAAGATAACGTTGTATAGTTCACTATCTGAGACAGGTAACACTTGGGTAGGGATAGCCACTGACGGACGGACTACCCAGGGCTTGACCTCGTCACTCTCAAGACCGCACGACAAGACCCTTGAGGAGATTGTGGGTGTGATTGGGAACGAGAGAATTAATTAATATACATTAATTGGGAGCGTGATTTCGCTTATTAATTAATTTCCCAAGGGACACACATAGAGAATCCCCTCCACGCCACACTTTAATAATAAAACTCTTTGGGTGAGATGTCCTTTAGAGAATCCCTACCACTTAAATGCTTTAGACGTTAAATATCTTAAAGGAACCAAATATAACTCTTGTATGACAAGGATTTATTTTAGTTTGTCTAATTTTGATTTGACTCTGGGTGCTGATGTGGGAGTATTCTGTTGAGTAATGCCCAAGTTTCCAAGTGGAATAATGACAACAGTGCAGCACTGATTGAAAGTTTGATTATAAATGTATCAAAACCATTAGCGAAAAGTGTGTATTGAGTTTTAAATACTGTTATAATGTTACCCATTGTCTTTGACTAATTCTTGTTAACATTAATCCGTCTCCGTAACGTTAGTGCAGCATAGTTCGAATTGTCACATTATAATTGTATTGGCTACTCTCTCTCTCTCTCTCTCTCTCTCTCTCTCTCTCTCTCTCTCTCTCTCTCTCTCTCTCTCTCTTTCTCTCTCTAAATCTTTAACTTGTAAACGTTTGGTACAATACATTACAACAAATTACCTATCTATCAATCTATCTATCTATCTATCTATCAATCTATCTATCTATCTATCTATCTATCTATCTATCTATCTATCTAACAAACTATCTATTCCTCATTATTTAGTAAAATATTTCAGCATATATAAATATATGTGTGTGTGTGTGTGTGTGTGTGTGTGTGTGCGCGCGCGCGCGTGTGTGTGTGTGTGTGTGTGTGTGTGTGTGTGTGTGTGTGTGTGTGTGTGTGTGTGTGTGTGTGTGTTTGTGTGTGTATTTCTATAAATTGCTTTATCGCATATTTACACCGATCTTTTCAAAGAGACTTGAGTATAGCATTCTTATTCATTACATGTATTACAAGAAAATCCGATGTTGTAAAACATTTAAACAGTGATAAGGTTTATGTAAAAGAAGGATGTAACCATTAATTACTTACATATTCTCTATGGTTTAAATCACCAGCTTCTGAACTTTACAAAAACTTACCTCATTGTATATATTCTCTATTTTCTCCTCGGAAAAGTCTTGCACTCTTTGAGGATGTTCATAAGTGCCGTCTGCCATTTTGTCGTCTTGCAAGAAAAGTTCAGTAATTTCTCACTATGAATACTATATGACGTGTGTTATTCAGCAAGAGAGGTCGCGGGTGAATGAAGCTGTAATATCAGTGGTGAGTGAAGAAAAATGAGATCAGTGTACGGGGAACAGGTAGTACTAAATGCACGGTGTGCACATATATAGGGGTGTAATTTAATAACTCCACAAATAAAGTAATATTGTTGTCATGAGAAGAATAGATTGACAATATCAACAAATACCCGATACTCCACTTCAAATACCCGAATCACTATTTGTTGCACCCTACCTGATATACGTTACACTATACGCCCTATAATGCACTCCAATTACAATTGAATAAAAAAAATGTAATGAATGTACTTGAATATATTATTATTCAACTTCACTTCAATTGAAGTCTGTTAAAAAATTTCCCTGAACATTTTAAATATAGCAAACAAACATCTTATCTATCTATCTATTTATATGTGTGTCTCGTATCAGCATTTTTTATAATACTCTTAACACGCATACCTTGTATTGCTAGGAAAGGTGAACACACAAGCTTTCTAAAAAAATATTGGTTTTAGTAACTGTCTAAATAGCCAGAGCACAGTAGTGATCGGACTAACGTCGTAAATAAAAAGCCAGGTGTAGTGAGGTAAACTTACTTCTCCCTACTTTTAAGATTAATTATTATATAAATTGTTAAATGTCAGTATGACATGACCTTCGGCTACTGCACATGAAAATACCAGTGTTAAATAACAACTCAGGTAAAGAATATGGTTAGAACTTGCTGAAGTAATCCAAAAAAGTCCAGAGTAAATGAGTAACTTTGCTATTCAATAGTTCAAGGTTTACAAATAACGAATTAGCCAATGGGTAGAGACACAGTGTTGAAGACAGTTATATATTCTAAATAAATCAAGTCCTTTCCTAAAAGGTGATCATTAGCTTAATGGTGATTTTTAACTGAGTGATTGACAGAGAATGAACTTAGAAATATTTCATACACTTTCCTATTGATATATTTTATTTGTAATTTAATTTAACGATGTACGATGTGAAACGACTATTATCTCTCTAGTAGTGAATTATGACACTTGTATGTAATATGTTAACCACGTGACATTGTTTCTAGCTGAAACATGTTCATAATTGATTATGTTGCATGAGTGTATCAGTCTAATCAATACTGTTGCAGGAATTGTAATTTGAAAATGATTGTAAGAAAGAATGGAGAATAGAGATGACTAAACTCTGAACTTAGCATTGCTCTCTGTTTCAGACATGAGCAAGCATTTTTCGCTTTTTTCCTTTTCTTCTTTGTATGCTTGTGATGGATTCCAGACATTTCTATCTTACAATGTGGCAGTTGTGTTCATTTGAGTGGGTTGGAAAGTGTGTCTGACTCCACTGAGGAACTTTCTAGCAAAATTAGTGCTAGAAGGTCATTACTATAATTGTCTACACGAGATGCTAATAAGGCAAATGTGTGCCTAGAAGGTCATTACTATAATTGTCTACACGAGAAGCTAATAAGGCAAATGGGTGCCTAGAATGTCATTATTATAATTGTCTACACGAGAAGCTAATAAGGCAAATGGTGCCTAGTAGGTCATTACTATAATTGTCTACACGAGAAGCTAATAAGGCAAATGTGTGTCAAGATTAGTCCTGGGAGATTTACAGTGTTGGAACATTCTACAACTTGCCTAGCAGAGCATGTGGAATATTTACTACTCTATTGTGAACAATAAAATTATGACAGTATTATGAAAGTGCATGAAAGACTGTTGTGCTTTATGTCATTGAACATATTATGTACAATTATTATATCACCTTATAACTCCATTTCTTTTATGATAACCATAGTCCTGTAATTTATTTTGATACTAATATGACTGCTAAATCATGCATTGATGTCAAATAACCTTCTCATTTTACATGCATATATGTAAATTTGATTGTTGATTTAATAATTTTATTGTTAAATATTTTTTATACTAATTATTATCCTATAAGTTGGAGTAATAAGGGTGAATATGGGCAACACAATAATAGAAACGTTATAACATACAGTAATATTATACAACAATCCCATATAAATCATTATACAAGATTAATACTCTTTATAATCAGCACAATAAATGTTTACAGCAGGGATTCATCGTGTCCGAGCATGATAAAAGGAAATCATATTATTCATTGATTAAAGTAAATACTTAACATATATACTCTCAGCTACAGAGGAAATGTACATACAATTTACTTCTTTTCATTGTCAGTTTGCTAATAATATGAATATCCGTGTATTAGAATT
Organism: Sinotaia quadrata; assembly: GCA_028829895.1. Taxonomy (NCBI): domain Eukaryota; kingdom Metazoa; phylum Mollusca; class Gastropoda; order Architaenioglossa; family Viviparidae; genus Sinotaia; species Sinotaia quadrata. Next base: position 98,908,030 of record CM054177.1, read on the forward strand.
ATCTTTTTAAAAACTCTCTTTAATTACTATCAATTAAAATTCAGTTACCTAAATCTTAGTGAATTCATTTCTAATTTCTAGTAAGAGTATTTCTATTTTACATTTGGACTTTTCTTCATTAATATAGAAACAGTCTTGGTTCAAACGTTTAACGGTAGCGTGAAGCTAACATTAATAGGATATTACTATGTTGACCTGTTTGATGTATGTACATGAGTTAATTCAGTCAATGTACAGAGTTTCTCAAAAAGAAATAAATACGGTAATTCAATGTAACACTAAAGGATTTAACATTCAGTGGTGGCCAAACGTTTGAAGAGAAATAGACAAAATTATTACCCTATTAAACGTCTAGTGAGATAAGCACTAAGTGGAAGAAAATGACAGTATGAGTTCTTTCTTTTGATGCTATGAATTCTCTTGTCAATTGTCAGACCTTATTTGGCCTAGGTCAGGCTTATCTAAAATTCACAAAATTAAAAATATATCGGTATATCGAGACGTAAGCTATATTATACAAGATAACGTCCCAATCTGGTGTTAACATGCTTTGTATTTATACTTCCTTCTTCTCTCTCAATGGACATTTAACTGCAAGAAATGTTTGATTAAACCCACATTTCTTTCTAAAGACCTCGCAGTTGAGTTCATTTACATGTCATGTAATAATATGTGTACAAAGGTGAGAAAATAACAGCAAATTCATTAAACAGTGTAACAATATCAGAACATGTGGTTTTGTAACACAGAGGAGAGATTAAGACAATATAACACAATAATAATTAATACCCCCTTGCTAATACTAGTTAAAATCACTTTACTTAATGTTTTTCTATCTTATTTCTAATCGATAAATAAATAAGTGCAAGAGGATTAGACAACGAATGTATTTCTAATCGATAAATAAATAAGAGCAAGAGGATTAGACATCGAATCGGTATAATTTGATATGCACTCCATTGCACTCATATACACATACACATAGGTAGATATATGGATAGATATGTAGATAAATAGATAGATAGATAGACAGAGAGACAGACAGACAGACAGACGGATAGATAGATAGACACACAGACGGACGGATAGATAGATAGGCAGATGGATAGGTAGATAGATAGATAGATAGATAGATAGATAGATAGATAGATAGATAGATAGATAGATAGATAGATAGATAGATAGATAGATAGATAGATAGATAGACAGATAGATAGATAGATAGATAGATAGATAAATAAATATTTTTTTCTCTTAGCATTCTAATCATATTTTCTGTACTTGTATAAATGCCCGTTATGTCTAAGACGATAAGAAATAGATTGATATATCGATATACACACTCCTGTTATAAAGGCACTGTTATCAATGAGGAAGTTCGGCCTTATCTCTTGCCCGCATAAATTTGCATTTCGTTCATTTTAAAAGTATCGTCATTTGCCTCTACTAGCTTATTTCAATGCTGATCTCAGTAGCTGATTGCTGGACTGATATTTCCATTCTAATATCAGAGAACAGGAATGGTAACACGACTTCAAACAGTAAGTTTCTATTATGCAATTTGAATTGGAATTTAATATGTCCTATTAAGAATTGGTTTCTGAATAAAACCACAGTGCATTGAACTAATCTATCTACACTCGAAAAAAGCACTCACACAATGTCGGTAAATATTCCACAAGATCATAGCATTACTTTGCTTATACTAGGGTTTCACTCTCTTTAATTTCTTGCCTAAAGATACACAATTATTTTACCTCTATCGATGAACCCGTTTTCAACCACTGTCTTTGTCCATCGTTATTTCCCGCTCCATCTTAGTTTTGTCTTGTGATGACTTTTATCATATCAATACCAATAACTAGACCTAACATTTTGTCTTGTGATGACTTTTATCATATCAATACCAATAACTAGACCTAACATTTCCCCATGTATTTCACTGGCCAATCCACATGATCGTGCATTTCTTAGTAGCCAGTCCACAAGGCCAGACATTTCTCAGTGACCAAAATTTACAAGGCCGTGCATTTCTCAGCGTCCAGCTCATAAGGTCATCAATGTTTTCTCATATTTTTTCATGACTGAGCCTAAAGATTAGTCAATAACAATATCAATGAAATGTATCTGCCCACGTCATAGCCTATGATCAGCATGTGTGAAATGATTGTTCAAAACAAGACACAAAAACGCAATGACCTTCAGAACTAAAGACAAAATATAAGTAAGGAATAGTACTGTATAGGCTTAGTGTGAATAACAGTGAGATTTTAAATTGCTGAGTAGGATTTAGACTTCCTGTACCAGTAAGACCTACGGTGATGTAATGAACAATTGAACACTGTTGAATTATACCTAAACTAATTTTACAATTTTGAGAACCCATTACTGCTTGCAGTATATGCATATTTATTGTTTCATATTTTTATTTCAGAGAGTAATTAATGTATGCAAAGCTTGTTACAAAGCTTCATGTATGCAATGCACATTGTGATTGTAACTAAGCGTTTCCTTCACTCATAGTTAATAAAAACGCATTTTAAGTTTTAGTTTGCTGGAGATACTTATTAACTCTGAATGTACTATATTTATTTGATTTTTTTTCACAATAAAGCTAATTTCACAGGAAACCGATTTTTATGAACCTTTTGACATGTCACCTAAATGAACCTTTTCCTATATATATATATACATGTATGTGTGTGTGTGTGTGTGTGTGTGTGTGTGTGTGTGTGTGTGTGTGTGTTTACGTGTGTGTTTGTGTTCATAAATAAATAATATTTCCAGTTTCCTGTTCAGTCTTTTTCTGCATAGGAAACTGCTATATCTGTATGCTACGTTCAAGATCAAAGTGATTAGAATAGAGTACGTCTTCAACAACAAAACTTTCTGTCCATCCGAATTCGATGAAATTGTTATGAACATGTGGGACTATTAGTCAGAAATCTACCGATCCAGTTGGGATACGTTTGGATCAGCAATTTCTAGCATATTCTTAACCAGAGTTACTTACTTCCAACTTTGAAACTTTCAAAAAATACCATCATAACGAGTGCCCAAAATCGGGTCACTTTGACAATTTAACAATTTATATACCAATTAAGTTTAGAAAGTGACAGAAAATTTGCTCTGCCAAATACACTTATCAGTTACCAACATACCCACAGGAATCATATTTTAACGGCCCTAACGACAGTCGTACTAGATGTTTATTTAACATGTCCTAAAATCACTCACACGAAGTGTTATAACATTTAATTTATCTTTCAAACGAAAAGTTTGTTGGAGTGATTAAAGCAAACATTTTTCTTTTATTTTTCTAAAAAATAAACGTTCAACATTGAGTAAAGGCTACAATGGACGATACAGGTGTACAAAAACCAAACAGAATTTCCGTAACAAACACGAAATTATTTCACACATTTTGTTTCCTACAATTTACAGAGTATTAAATGTCATAAAATTCAGTAATTGAAGGACAGGCGATTGCATTTGTATGTGCATGCGTGCGTGCGTGCGCAAAAATGATTAATCGCTTGTATTCATATTTCCCTGTGCGATAATATATATTTACGTTATTAGTTCACTGCTGTAAACATATTGTTATCAGGTAAACACAGACATTTAACTAAAGTCAAACAAAGTAATTATGTATTGCAGAATAAAAGGTGGAGCCAGCAAAGACATGGCCAGATCCTTAGCACTCAGCCCTCCTCATTCCAAATAACAAAGGACCATCAAAGCCCAATTTCTACAATTGCCACATTTACCAACTTGGTGAGAAACCCATCGGAATATTCGGATTGTAGCGCAGGTAAGTTTTCTTTTGACACAATTTACCAACTTAATGTATTAATTAATTCTACATGAAGATATTTAAACTGATATTTAGATCGGCCAAAATATTAACTTAATTACATTCAACGACATGCCAGGTAGACATTTGTAGGAAGAAAAATGTATTTGTTGCGGGGCGAGCATTATTTACAAAACACTTTACAACCTCGAAAAGGAGAGTCTTTCCTTCCTTCCTTCCTTCCTTCCCTCCTTCCTTTCTTATTTCCTTCCTTCTTTCCTTCTTTCTTTCCTTCCTTCTTTCCTTCCTTCTTTCTTTCCTTCCTTCTTTCCTTCCTTCTTTCCTTCCTTCTTTCCTTCCTTCTTTCCTTCCTTCTTTCCTTCCTTCTTTCCTTCCTTCCTTCCTTCTTTCCTTCTTTCCTTCCTTCTTTCCTTCCTTCTTTCCTTCCTTCTTTCCTTCTTTCCTTCCTTCTTTCCTTCCTTCCTTCCTTCCTTCCCTCCTTCCTTTCTTATTTCCTTCCTTCCTTCCCTCTTTCTTTTCTTATTTCCTTCCTTCTTTCCTTCCTTCTTCCATTCCTTCCTTCCTTCCTTTTTTATTGCTGCTGATGTCAATTGGAAATTCATATTCAATATAATAAGTTAAATTGTAAGGGCATTAGCTCAAAACTTTAATCATTAAAACCCTGAAAATGAGGATCCTCATAAAATGGTATCCTCTGGATTAATAACCCCTTAATGGAATATGTCAACTCATGCGCACTTAATCCTCGTGAGAAAAGAAAAGCTGATCGAGTTGTCTTCTGATGTCACTCTGGTGTCAAAACATAACCACGGTTATAAAAAAACTATCAAAGAAGCAGCAACAGATTTCACTATAATTTTATCTGAATTAAATATTACTTTCTCAAAAGTTCAAGACATTCTATTATTAGTATTTTTGTTTGCATATCGGTTTCTGGTTATTTTAAATAACTATAGGATTTTCATTTTATAATATTAGATTTAAAATCTAATTTCCAAATAATATATAAATAATGGTTTTTATTTCTGCCTTAGCGTCCGAAAAATATTTCTCCTATTTTTTCCGATCCGCAGGTGTACAAAAGTTGAAAACCACTTGTCTAAACAGTTTAAGGCGACCGTTGTTTTAATTTACTGAGCAGATACCAGAAAGTAACAGTAATCCTTCCAGTGGGTACTACTCAACACACAATCACCCAAAGAAAGCAGTTTATTGCTGCCTGGTCTAGCACCCTTTTGTTCATTGTTTATAAGTTTGTTTGAAGGTGAGTCATGATTTTGTCAGCTATAATTCCTGATAGTAACTTCCAGGTGGTTGATAGACATGTGATTGGACAATAGATGTATGGCGTTGTGCCTTTCTGTGGATCTTTCATAATCAGACTTGTTTTTCCCTTTACCATCCATGCTGGTTGAATTCCTGGTTTATTTTAGTTATGTCTTGCAGTTGTTCAGCAAGTCTGCCATGTAAGGAGGTAAGATGTTTCAGCCAGAATATTTGTATTTAGTCTAGACCTGGGACTTTCCAGTTTGCCATCTTTCGTACCTTCTTCTTGATGTCTTTCTCACTGATTGTGACGGTGCATTGTTAAGGTGACTCTTTATGATCATCTTTCAGTTCATTAATCTATCTGGCTGAGGTGTTATGCGTATTTGGATTGATCCAAATGTTTTTCTAGATGGTCTTGGTATTCTGAATGTTTGGCATTTGTTGTTTTGTTCTGGAATTTTCTTTAAATTCTTGACGGCCAACCGGGTACATCAGAACTGTGTGTTACGATTCCGTACAAACTCTAAAGACAGAATAGGTAGTCATATGTCCTTCGTATTTGAATTTTGATTATATGGAAGTATCATTTTGTTAATTTGTTAAATTTATTAAATTCTTATTTTCTTATCCAATTTACAGAAGTTGACTAATTATTAGGAAGGAAGACCAAAAGAAAGTGGGTTGTGGGTGAGCTAGAAAATGAATGTTTGAATGCATAATTAGTTGTGATTGGATAACGTCCCTAGTTCATGCATTATTACACATCTCTGGACTATCGAGGGAGGGAAAATCGGCTCCGTCCAAACTACACGCTTGCCCATCCCATTCATGATGGAAAAAACAAACTTTGATTACAACATATCATACGGGTTAACAAACACACAAACCCCATACATAACAACTATAATAACTGAATGAGTGTCGATCAATTTGTATAAAATCTTGAAATAATGAGTGAGACACTACAGACTTTGGTAACGAAAGAAATAAAGCGTCTCCTCTTTCAGCAGATATTGCATACCAACTGACGACAGGTTTATATAAATAAAATTATACATTGTGGACCTTGTCATAAGAGAAGGAAAGAAAGAGTATAATTTTATGGTGTGAGACTGCGAAATATTTAACGAAAACATGTTATATTAGTTAAACTATAATGTGTAATAATATATATATATATATATATATATATTATATTTTAATAACAATTTTAATTAATGTGAATTGATTTCTTGTAATTTGTAAACCCAGCGTTTTTGAAAATTAAATTAACAGATTAAAACTGACAATATAAACAAATAAACAAAAGCAATCAAACTAATAGTAGGATGTATTTTCTTGCAGGCAATGGAAACAATGCCCATCTTCGTTTCTCAGTTACGAATCACAGCATAAATTCTTATGATACGATTCAGAGTACAAGATCTATAAGTCTTCAGAAATCTAACACTGACAAGTTTAAAAGGCTGAAGCTTGCCATAGTGATTATCGTAGTTCTTGTCCTTGCTGGAATTTCTGCTGCTGTCACTGTATTAGTTCTACGGCATAAACCTGGTAAATACGTTAACTTAGTCACCATGTACATTGCTTGACAGCCTGTGAATGTGTATCCATTAGTATTAGGATTAGGTATGTTACTTTGGCGGAATGACAATGTAATATGTTTTGTTAAAGAAGTCAAAATTATCAGTATGCTATGAGAAGTTTTCGGTTTGAGCATTACAAAAGACTATGGATTTCTACTAAAATGAAGCATGCATTTCGTAAGTGGAATTCAATCGCAATGTCAGTCTCTCACAAGATAGAGTTATTAATTTAACCCACTAACGTTACATAAATATTCAAGTATAAAATTCAAACAACACAAGATAGATTTCGTTATAAAATCTAAAGGGCGCAAACACTTTGTGACGCCGACACCACCTAGTTAATGGTTTTTATTATCCAGCCTCTTTCCACGACTTCTGTTTGACTGTCGGTTGTGATCCAAGGTCTCGGAATCTTACCAAGATTCTGGGAGATCCAAGGTTTTACGGAGAATGTGGGCACTTCCGAGGAGCGCTGCTTTGAGTAGTGGAGCGATTCTGTGGTTTCCAGGGAGTTTATTCAGGTAGCCTTCCAATTCAGATGTTATGTTCCCCAAGGCTCCTATCACTATTGGTATCACTTCTGCTTTTACATTCCACAGTCTCTGGATTTCTAATCTGAGGTCTTGGTATTTTTCTATTTTTTTCTCTTTCTTTTGTTTGTATGTTTCTATCACTTGGAACAGCGACATCAATAATTGTTACTGTTCTGTTGGACTTATTGAGAACTACAATGTCTGGTCTTCGTGCAGGAATCACCCGGTCTGTTCTTATCTCGAAGTCCCACAGTATTTTGACTTCTTCTGTTTCGGTGACTGCTTCTGGTTGATGCATCCATGCTCTTTCTGGGGTTTTTATGCCATAGTTCTCACACAGATTTTTATGTATGTGTTTTGCCACTTCATTGTGTCGTTTGGTGTATTCTGAACCTGACATCCAGATAGTATGTGTTCTGTTGTCTCATCCATGGATTTGCAGAGTCGACATTTGGAATCATTTGAAATTTTCATGATTTTCGCTTTGTGTGCTTTGGTGTTGAGTGCTTGATCTTGTGCAGCTGTTATGAGTGCTTCTGTTTCTGCTTTCAATCCTGCCTCTTTCAACCATTTGTACGTTGATTGCTTTGTTGATATTTCATCGGCTTGTCGTACATATTGGCCAAGCAGAGGTTTCTGGCTCCAGGTATGTGCTAGTTCTTGCTTCGTTGTTTTCTTCCATGTTTCTTTGTCTGTTTCTGAGGGTTGGAATAGTCCACTCATCTTTACTGCTTCTATCAGTGGATCATCTTTGTTGTTATTCCAAATGTAGTCCACAAGGCCAATGACTTCTCCTTCAATGACATGTTTGATTTTCTTGAGACCTCGGCCTCCCATTTTTCAAGATACATAGATCCTGTCTACGTCTGTTATTATTATTATTATTATTATTATTATTATTATTATTATTATTATTCAGCCTCTTTCCACGACTTCTGCTTGACTGTCGGTTGTGATCCCACAGTATTTTGACTTCTTCTGTTTCGGTGACTGCTTCTGGTTGATGCATCCATGCTCTTTCTGGGGTTTGTATGCCATAGTTCTCACACAGATTTCTATGTATGTGTTTTGCCACTTCATTGTGTCGTTTGGTGTATTCCGTTCCAGCCAGAACCTGACATCCAGATAGTATGTGTTCTGTTGTCTCATCCATGGATTTGCAGAGTCGACATTTGGAATCATTTGAAATTTTCATGATTTTCGCTTTGTGTGCTTTGGTGTTGAGTGCTTGATCTTGTGCAGCTGTTATGAGTGCTTCTGTTTCTGCTTTCAATCCTGCCTCTTTCAACCATTTGTACGTTGATTGCTTTGTTGATATTTCGTCTGCTTGTCGTACATATTGGCCATGCAGAGGTTTCTGGCTCCATGTATGTGCTAGTTCTTGCTTCGTTGTTTTCTTCCATGTTTCTTTGTCTGTTTCTGGGGGTTGGAATAGTCCACTCATTTTTACTGCTTCTATCAGTGGATCATCTTTGTTGTTATTCCAGATGTAATCCACAAGGCCAATGACTTCTGCTTCAATGACATGTTTGATTTTCTTCAGACCTCGGCCTCCCATTTTTCGAGATACATAGAGCCTGTCTACGTCTGCTTTGGGGTGTAAGGCTTTATGTATTGTGAGTAGTTTTCTTGTTTTCCTGTCCAGTTCATTTATTTCATTTGCTGTCCAATCTATGATACCTCCAGTGTAGCTTACTACAGGTATTGCGTATGCATTAAGGGCTTGTATTTTGTTCGCCCCATTTAGCTTGGACTTCAGGACTTGTCTAACACGTTTTTCATATTCTCTCTTAACTTTGGACTTCACTTCTCTCTGCATATTTTCTTGATGTTGTAGTATCCCAAGATTCTTATATCCATTTTCCATTGAAACATCGTTGATTTTTCCGATGTCGAATTGCAGGCCCTCTGTTGTTTTCACCTTGCCTTTCTGGATGATAATTCGTCCACATTTCTCAAGGCCGAATTTCATGTTGATGTCCTCACTGCAGATCTTGACAGTATTGATCAGGGATGTGATGTCACGTTCATTTTTTCCGTACAGCTTGAGATCGTCCATGTACAGTAGATGGCTGATGACCTGTCCTGCTTTCATTTTGTATCCTAACCCTGATTTCTGGATCACTTGACTGAGAGGATTCAGGGCAATGCAGAACAGCAGTGGCGATAAGGAATCACCTTGGAAGATTCCACAATTTATTGCTATGTCTGCAATATTTGTGTTGTTGCATGTGAGGGTGGTTTTCCAGTTTTTCATTGACTCATGAATTAGGTTCTGTATTGATGGCGCTATTATTATTATTATTATTATTATTATTATTATTATTATTATTATTATTATTATCCAGTCTCTTTCCACGACTTCTGTTTGACTGTCGGCTGAGATCCTAGGTCTCGGAATCTTACCAAGATTCTGGGAGATCCAAAGTTTTACGGAGGATGTGGGCACTTCCGAGGAGCGCTGCTTTGAGTAGTGGAGCGATTCTGTGGTTTCCAGGGAGTTTATTCAGGTAGCCTTCCAATTCTGATGTTATGTTCCCCAAGGCTCCTATCACTATTGGTATCACTTCTGCTTTTACATTCCACAGTCTCTGGATTTCTAATCTGAGGTCTTGGTATTTTTCTATTTTTTCTCTTTCTTTTGTTTTTATGTTTCTATCACATGGAACAGCGACATCAATAATTGTTACTGTTCTGTTGGTCTTATTGAGAACTACAATGTCTGGTCGTCTTGCAGGAATAACCCGGTCTGTTCTTATCTCGAAGTCCCACAGTATTTTGACTTCTTCTGTTTCGATGACTGCTTCTGGTTGATGCATCCATGTTCTTTCTGGGGTTTTTATGCCATAGTTCTCACACAGATTTCTATGTATGTGTTTTGCCACTTCATTGTGTCGTTTGGTGTATTCTGTTCCAGCCAGAACCTGACATCCAGATAGTATGTGTTCTGTTGTCTCATCCATGGATTTGCAAAGTCTACATTTGGAATCATTTGAAATTTTCATGATTTTCGTTTTGTGTGCTTTGGTGTTGAGTGCTTGATCTTGTGCAGCTGTTATGAGTGCTTCTGTTTCTGCTTTCAATCCTGCCTCTTTCAACCATTTGTACGTTGATTGCTTTGTTGATATTTCGTCGGCTTGTCGTACATATTGGCCATGTAGAGGTTTCTGTCTCCAGGTATGTGCTAGTTCTTGCTTCGTTGTTTTCTTCCATGTTTCTTTGTCTGTTTCTGGTGGCTGGAATAGTCCACTCCTTTTTACTAATTCTATCAGTGGATCATCTTTATTGTTATTCCAGATGTAGTCCACAAGGCCAATGACTTCTCCTTCAATGACATGTTTAATTTTCTTGAGACCTCGGCCTCCCATTTTTCGAGATACATAGAGTCTGTCTACGTCTGCTTTTGGGTGTAAGGCTTTATGTATTGTGAGTAGTTTTCTTGTTTTCCTGTCCAGTTCATTTATTTCATTTGCTGTCCAATCTATGATACCTCCAGTGTAGCTTACTACAGGTATTGCGTATGCATTAAGGGCTTGTATTTTGTTCGCCCCATTTAGCTTGGATTATTCGCCCCATTTAGCTTGGATTGTTCGCCCCATTTAGCTTGGATTGTTCGCCCCATTTAGCTTGGATTATTATTATTATTATTATTATTATTATTATTATTATTATCCGGTAATATGAAATATGTCGAAATCTGCTGATGTATGTATTTCTCTAATCACTATTCTAACCATCCTTATTATGTAATAAATAAATAAATAAATTATAGTGTATAAATATGTAATATATGAATAAATATGAAAATTAAAATTAAAATCAATTTAAATTTATCCATTGATTGTATGAAACTTATTTCAATATGTACATACCAATAAATACACCAAATATAAAAATGGCTGGTTGCTGGACCACAAAATGCTTCATTTATTATCATTTCTGTTCCATCTGTTCTTAAGGTGAGTTAAAGTTCTTTCTATTATAACTGTCGATACTGTTCCACACCTGTTAATGTCTCCCTGTATTCTCTTTTCAACACACGTACGGTCTAACGTACACACACACACACACACACACACACACACACACACACACACACACACACACGCACACATTGGAGACGATAACAGTTCCACTTACCAATTTTCTTCCCTCCTCAGGGAAGACATGATCTTAAATAACCAAAGTGTTAGGAGTGATTTCAGGAGATTTCAGACGAGAGCAATTATTGAGAAGTAAGAAAAGCAAATGGCAATTAGAAGAGACAGCTTAGTGAGATGTGGGTCCTGGAGTGTTCAGCAGGAAATTAGATTATAGCACAGTAAGGAAATGGTGCATGAGTTAGAGAAACATGTCAGTCATACGATGAACATGGGAATATGTAAATTAGGCATTTATTAATGAAGCTTGTGTGCACTCTTCAGTCTGAACACTATGTAAATTACGTATTTATTAATGAAGCGTTTGTGCACTCTTCAGTCTGAACACAATGTCTATGATATATCCGTTCTCATGAGTTCCTTCTAACTGCGCATTTCAGTGCAGATGATGGTACGAGTTGACGATAATTACACGGACGAGATGTCTAATACTTCTTCTGAAGTTTTCCAGAGGTTCAATGATTCATTCTGCAGCAATGTGAGTTCTCAATTTTCTACAATAATTTTATGTACTGAACATAGTGCTTTAGGCGTTCGATTTATTTACAGTTATTTATATTGCGGTACTTAATAGATGTGCTGCATTAGTTTTAAGGATTGTGCTCATATCTCTCTCTTTCTCTCTCTCTCTCTCTCTCTCTCTCTCTCTCTCTCTCTCTCTCTCTCTCTCTCTCTCTCTCTCTCTCTGGATATATATATATTTCTTTGTACTGGTTATAGTATATTTTTTTTATTATTTTACCTACATTAGACTATTGGCTTCTGTAAATCTTGTGTGGCGATGTACCTTACTACTTTATTTGCATTGTGAATTGCTGTTGTTAAGGCTTTGTTATTTTGTAGTCTTCGAGTTGGTGTTCTTCCTAAATGTGATTTATTGTTGTCCATGAAATCTTTAATTTCTTCTAATATGCATTGCTGTTGGTCAGTTAGTTCATTATTTATTTCTTTATTGTGGTCGTCAGCCAAATTATTTAAATTTGTTTGTTCCTGTTCAACATTTTAAAAATTCTGCGATAGTTAGAAGTTTATTTTGAATGATTGCTCTTTTCTAGTCCAGGAGCCGTTGTTCACTGATAGTATCACTTAGATATTGTTTTTACCAAAGTTCATGCATCCTTTTTCTATATCCTCTTACTGTTGGATAACTTTCATTTATTTTCCTCTTCAGTCCAATTCCTCCAAGGTTTATCTAGTGTTCCAGTAGCCCTTTCCACTAGAACACCCTGAAACATCCGTTTCTAGTATTTGCATTTTAATCTGTCTAAATATTATCCGTGTTAGAATAATTTTGTTTCCTTTCCATCATAAATCAGATAGGTAAAGGTGTGTGGTAATAAAATGTAATGTTGTTGATCGTCTTGTTATCAATAAATTTACACAAATAAATCAATATAATTGGTAAAGGAAAGATGGACAGGGAAGTTTATAATTGAAGTAATATGCATTGATGAAAAGACATTAAAAGTAGCAATGCGAAGTAAATATTTAATTTATATCAAGGGAAGTTTGACGTCACAAAGTTAGATTACGTAATATCATGTGGATGTTATCCTTGAGAATTCACAAGTTCAATTGATATCTTGCCTTTGTACATGAATAATCCCACAATATAAAAACGAAATACAAATAATCCATTATTATTAACACTATTAACACTCCTTTATGTGAATATTCTTTCAGCAGACCAACCGCGTTCACTTCATTTACAAGCACGATCTCTATGTCATCCTCACTTGTCGCCATCTGGTTTCGAGATTAGTAGTAGTAATACATACACACAAAATTTAAACATGATATATTGTCTTACGGAATATGCAACATTGAAAATTATATGCATACAAAAAATTATTATATTGCAAAGCCATTATTTGCTTGGCTTCTACCATCTTACAACATTCTATTATTTCATTAACTGTAAACGTGCTAGATTATAATATTAAAATTAACAGTAACATAGTTTAAATGGCCATTGTGTCACTCGGTAAAAATATTGGAAGACTCGTTAGGGATTCAGAAATCAGTGTTCTGCAATGTTTGTCCAGAAAATTATATTTATATTCAAAAAGATATTTTTGCATTCGCTCTTTAGAGAATGAATAACTTCTCTTTAGAAATCAGAATATGTTTGTTTGTAACCTATTAAATACCAATTACTAGTGTTTGAAATAATTATTTGTCGCATAAGTTCCAAGAAAGTAATCCTAACGATTTAAAAATAAAATCTGATATATCTTTATGCAGCCGGAATTATTTAAGCAATATTAACTGGCTTCTCTATTAATAAATAAAAAATAATGTATTATTATAATGTGAAAAGAGGTAATTATTTTTTAAAATATATTTAACGATATCAGAGAGATCATAATCACATTTAAGTGCTTACTGAGTAATATTTCTTTAGTATTTTTTCTCTTCTGCAATATGGACCGTCCGCGAATATTGCATAACTATTTACCTGTGAGAGGTATTGTGCATGACGCGAAATAATCCGTAATATGTAAGTGAAAAGTCTAGTTATTCAAGTACTAATGGATGGATTACATGTCAATCCAACTTAAGATCGATACCACTACACAATCAGTTTTATACTGTGTCCTATGTTGTTACGTCCTCGTATGTTGTTCCCTAAGGGAACATTCATCAGTTATTTCACACAAACATATTCATGAAATATACATTTAATATGCTCTCATGTGCATTGCAGTTGACTAACACTCTCCTAATGATTAGTAAAGGCGTCAGCTGTCAAGTCAACTCTTTAAGGTATGCCAGCGTTATAGAAGTTATCTGGAAATGAAACAGCGTTTACAATAAAGTGGTGGTTATGGAGTTTACATGTATCAAAGCGTTAATATACCAAATAAAAGACAACTTTATTGTAAACTAAAATAAATACGAAATCGATAAGAAAGTAGACTATTTAGACTTAGCAAAAATAATGTAGGCACAACGTGATACCATGAACGGATGTTTCTATCATACAAATAAATAGATAGATAGATAGATAGATAGATAGATAGATAGATAGATAGATAGATAGATAGATAGATAGATAGATAGATAGATAGATAGATAGATAGATAGATAGATAGATAGATAGATAGATAGATAGATACATACATACATACATACATACATACATACATACATAGTGTGATGGCAACGCCAATTAGTTAATGAAAATGATTATTATTTAATCTTTCATAACTAATTACAAGTTGTGAGAATTTTAATTTATGTTATTAGTGATCATTCAACATGTCTTCCTCTTTGCCGTTTCAATTCCCTTCGAGTACAACACGATGGACTTATAAACATGTCATGTATTTTGCAAATGTATGAACTAAGCTGCTCGCATTTAGTTTGTTGACACTTGACATAGTTTTGATATGCTGTAGTTATTGTGAAATGTGTGTTTGTGTCGGTCTAATGAATACTGTTGCATGAAATGTAAGTTGAGAATGGAATGTAAGATAGAAAGGAATTATATTGTAATACACTGGAACTTATGTTTGCTTCCTAATTATATTTTGCATTTAGCAAGTAGTCTTTCTTGTGTTCACATTTTACAAACCTGAATGACATGGAAGATGCAAGAAATGTCTGTTGCAGTGTGTGTGTAAGTGTAAACTATTTCACTCTACTCTTTGATGTAATCTGGCAAAATATGCTGAAGGAACTGACATGGCGAAGAGAGCGCTCAAGATGGTTTGTGTGGAAAATAGCATGTCAGAGTTTTTCACATGTGTGGACTACACAAATGTTGTCTCAGACCTTGTGACATTGTTGCAAAAACAAATGAAAGACTGTTGAAGCAGCACTTAATCCAGATCTGTACTCCATTTTCATTCTCTGATAGAACCAATCTGTGATTTGTAGTGAGATACTGTTGAATTGTATTTAGGATAGTCTGTGTAATTATAAAAGTATTCAAATGTAGGTGGAATCAATCTATTTCATTGTATTTGTCATATGTATATTTGATTGTTGATTTAATAAATTATTTGTTAAAATTATTGACCTTCTTATGCATATTGATAACCTTATGTAGTAGAAGAAAGTGGTTGGAGGGGAGGCTCGCTAAATAAAGATTTCAAAGTAGGTTTTGTCTTCTCCTTTAGCTAGATGTTTTCTACCTACGTTACAATGTTTGACAGGAAATATTTATCTTTATTGTGCTTGAAGAGAGAAAATATTTATAGCGTCTGTATATCCACCAAGTGAGAGAGACGAGTGGTGTCTGCTGGAGGATCATTATTAAAATACATTAAGGTTCTCATCACTTGTAATTAGTTATGAAAGATTAATTAATAATAGTAATTTTCATTAACTGACATTGTCATATGATTAAAATAAAAACAAAACTTCCTGTACAAATATTGCAGGTGTATTACTTAACGTTCAAGTATATCATAACGCATGATATGCATTGGCCCGGTATATCTACATTTTTGTTGGAGGTTTAACATTTTAAGTGTTCAATTTTAAGACTGTTTATGCTTTGAGTATTTGTTGCCTATTGTTATAGAGAGCGTGTATTCTCTGATTCAATATATTTTGTTAATTTTTGCATTGACTTCAGTATTTCCTATTAACCATAGTTTTCGTCTACAGAGAAGGATCAATAATTGTAAACTGTACTGTTTATATAATCACTGATGTACAACCAACCGAAGATAGCATTATGGGTATATTACAAAGTGCACTACCGTGGAAAAATGTTTCAGTGAACACATCAAACATCAACATGTCCATAGGACAGAGTGAACTACTCGGCCACTTTTTTCCGGCACGAATGGGTATGTCGAGTGTATATTTATAGACATAAGTGATGTCATAAGTATTGTGAGAATAGTAACCAAATGTTTTCCCAGAAAACAATGCTTAAAACACAAATACATGATTTTTTAAAAGAATGTGAAAAAAAATTGACACGGCAATCAAAACATCAGACATTAAAAATAAAATGTTTATGTTCATGCTAATTTACTAAACATTTATGAATTGTCTAACATATATCAATGTATGTTTCGTGACCTATAAAACAAGGCAAACAATATTAAATGTGTTTAATTACACGTTATATTTAGGGGACAATACTATGCTGTCTGAAACCCCAACTGATGTCCAGGATTTTGTTCTAATTGTTCTTTTTTTTATACAATGTATTGATCTATCCCAAGTGATCACCCTGAAAGGTTGACAGCTAAAGTGAATATTACATAAGATGTAAACATGATCAATGCACAGAATATGAGGGTGATGCTTCCATAGCGTGTTCTATCAACATGAGAAATAAATTACACAGTAATAAAATGAGAGCTTACTCTGTTACAGAAAAAGAGTTCTTTAGAAAGAGAGAGACACAATCTCCTGGCGCGTTTCAATTAGATGCATTTATATTTTTATTGTCTATACTACACTCACTCTACACGTTTCTGTTAGCTTAATGTCTGTCTTCATAAAATGCTCATTTATGATAATTTACTCTGTCTCTAATTTCGGAATGTACGAACATGCTAAATAAATCGTATTTGTTTATATTAAACAATTTTGCAATCTACAACTCTTCTCTACTAAGTAGAGTTGCGTACCTTTTCAAAATTCATTTCCTTTCACCATTTACCGGCAGGCTTTCACTTATTCCATCTGACAGAGATCCGATATTGCAGAGTTGGCTTCTCAACTTGCAGCTTCAGTTCGAGATATTATCACAATAAGTGGTCATAAGGTCATAAAATGGTATAAATATTTCTTACTAACTTTTCTAAAATCAATTGTTATCACTAAGAACTCACACATCCCACACGTGTCTTTATTAACGAAAAAATGAATTATTATGAAAAAATTAATCATTTAGTAATCTAGCACAACAAATAATTATTTATATCTGCATCTAAAAACACCAAGTACATATAACATACTATTGTCCAGAAAGACAAAACAGTTATATATATATAAACAGCATTAGGCAGATAAATATGTGGTCTCCCTAAGTCTTGTATTATTAATTTGTATAAATAAAACCCCATTTTCTATCTTTCTATTATCTTTATTGTAGTTACCTGTGACATATTTCATATTTAAATAGTTTTTCATGTTAATTCAAGTGTGGTTTGAAGGTTGAATTTATACATTGAGGTCCACCTAATGCTGCTTTATAAAGCATTGACTACCTAAAGTTGGAAATATAGTGTGTGTGTGTGTGTATATATATACGTATGATATAAGAAAATATAAAGGAAGTAACCACAGCGGTATATAAAAGAGTGTAGTAAATATATAAGCCTATGACAAACATACCATATGCTTACAATATCCCTTACATGAGAATTCAATGAAATCGTAAGAGATTATTATTATAAATATATATTAATACATTTTCGTGCCGAGTTAAGAAAAAAGTTACACAGGGCATTATTCGATCAAGCTAAAAGGTGAAAGTAAACAACAACGCCCGTTTCCTCCTCATCAGCAAGCACATCATCGACAGAAACAACAGACACAACAACGCCCGTTTCCTCCTCATCAGCAAGCACATCATCGACAGAAACAGCTGACACAACAATGCCCGTTTCCTCCTCATCAGCAAGTACATCATCAACAGAAACAGCAGACACAACAACGCCCCTTTCTTCAGCATCAGCAAGTACATCATCGACAGAAAAAGCAGACACAACGCCCCTTTCCCCATCATCAGTAAGCACATCAACGACAGAAACAACAGACACAACGCCCCTTTCCTCATCATCAGCAAGCACATCCTCGACAGAAACAACAGACACAACGTCTCTTTCCTCATCATCTGCAGGTATATCATCGACAGAAACAACAACGCCCGTTTTCTCATCATCAGCAAACACATCATCGACAGTAACAGCTGACACACCAACGCCCGTTTCCTCCTCATCAGCACGCACATCATCGACAGAAACAACAGACACAACAACGCCCGTTTCCTCCTCATCAGCACGCACATCATCGACAGAAACAGCTGACACAACAACGCCCGTTTCTTCCTCATCAGCAATCATATCATCGACAGAAAAAGCAGACACAACAACACCCCTTTCTTCATCATCTTTAATAATAATAATAATAATAATAATAATAATAATAATAATAATAATAATAATAATAATAATAATAGAAGATGCAAAGCAAAGACTTCAAGGACTTAGTCACCGTCTGAAGAGATACATTGCAAGAGGTCAGCAATTCCAACAGAACAAAATATTCCGAACTGACCCTGGAAGACTATACCAAGAATTTAAAGGAAATTTCAGAACAGAACAACAAATACCAAACATTCATGATACCAAGACCTTCTGGGAAAACATTTGGAGGAATACAAATACGCATAACACTTCCGCCAAATGGATTCAAGAACTAAAAGTTGATCATAAAGAAACACCTGAACAATGCACCGTAACAATCAGTGAGAAAGACATTAAGAAGAAGGTTCGAAAGATGGCAAACTGGAAAGCCCCAGGACCAGATCAAATACAAATATTCTGGCTGAAACAGTTTACCTCCTTACATGGCAGACTTGGTGAACAACTGCAAGACATACTAATCAAACCAGGAACCTTACCAGCATGGATGGTAAAGGGAAAAACAAGTCTGATTATGAAAGATCCATAGAAAGGCGCAACGCCAAACAACTATCGACCAATCACATGCCTATCAACCACCTGGAAGTTACTATCAGGAATTATAGCTAACAAAATCATGACTCATCTTGAAACAAACAAAATTCTAAACTATGAACAAAAGGGTGCTAGACCAGGCAGCAGAGGAACGAAGGACCAATTGGCAATTGATAAGGTAATAGTGACTGACAGCAAGAAACGAAGAACAAATCTTGCAATGGCATGGATTGACTATCAAAAGGCCTATGACTCAGTACCACATTCATGGATAATTGAAACATTAAAATTGTACAAAGTAGCGCCATCAATACAGAACCTAATTCAGGAGTCAATGAAAAACTGGAAAACCACCCTCACATGCAACAACACAAATATTGCAGACATATCAATAAATTGTGGAATCTTCCAAAGTGATTCACTATCGCCACTGCTGTTCTGCATTGCTCTGAATCCTTTCAGTCAAGTGATCCAGAAAACAGGGTTAGGATACAAAATGAAAGCAGGACAGGTTATCAGCCATCTACTGTACATGGATGATCTCAAGCTGTACGGTAAAAATGAACGTGACATCACATCAATGATCAATACTGTCAAGATCTGCAGTGAAGACATCAACATGAAATTCGGCCTTGCGAAATGTGGACAAATTGTCATCCAGAAAGGCAAGGTCAAAACAACAGAGGGCCTGCAATTCGACATCGGAAAAATCAATGATGTTTCAATAGAAAATGGATATAAGTATCTTGGGATACTACAACATCAAGAAAATATGCAGAGAGAAGTGAAATCCAAAGTTAAGAGAGAATATGAAAAACGTGTTAGACAAGTCCTGAAATCCAAGCTAAATGGGGCGAACAAAATACAAGCCCTTAATGCATACGCAATACCTGTAGTAAGCTACACTGGAGGTATCATAGATTGGACAGCAAATGAAATAAATGAACTGGACAGGAAAACAAGAAAATTACTCACAATACATAAAGCCTTACACCCCAAAGCAGACGTAGACAGACTCTATGTATCTCGAAAAATGGGAGGCCGAGGTCTCAAGAAAATTAAACATGTCATTGAAGGAGAAGTCATTGGCCTTGTGGACTACATATGGAATAACAATAAAGATGATCCACTGATAGAATTAGTAAAAATGAGTGGACTATTCCAACCACCAGAAACAGACAAAGAAACATGGAAGAAAACAACGAAACAAGAACTAGCACATACCTGGAGACAGAAACCTCTACATGGCCAATATGTACGACAAGCAGACGAAATATCAACAAAGCAATCAACGTACAAATGGTTGAAAGAGGGAGGATTGAAAGCAGAAACAGAAGCACTCATAACAGCTGCACAAGATCAAGCACTCAACACCAAAGCACACAAAACGAAAATCATGAAAATTTCAAATGATTCCAAATGTAGACTTTGCAAATCCATGGATGAGACAACAGAACACATAATATCTGGATGTCAGGTTCTGGCTGGAACGGAATACACCAAACGACACAATGAAGTGGCAAAACACATACATAGAAATCTGTGTGAGAACTATGGCATAAAAACCCCAGAAAGAGCATGGATGCATCAACCAGAAGCAGTCACCGAAACAGAAGAAGTCAAAATACTATGGGACTTCGAGATAAGAACAGACCGGGTGATTCCTGCAAGACGACCAGATATTGTAGTTCTCAATAAGTCCAACAGAACAATAACAATTATTGATGTCGCTGTTCCAAGTGATAGAAACATAAAAACAAAAGAAAGAGAAAAAATAGAAAAATACCAAGACCTCAGATTAAAAATCCAGAGACTGTGGAATGTAAAAGCAGAAGTGATACCAATAGTGATAGGAGCCTTATGTTCCCCAATTGGAAGGCTACCTGAATAAACTCCCTGGAATCCACAGAATCGCTCCACTACTCAAAGCAGCGCTCCTCGGAAGTGCCCACATCCTCCGTAAAACCTTGGATCTCCCAGAATCTTGGTAAGATTTCGAGACCTTGGATCACAGCCGACAGTCAAACAGAAGTCGTGGAAAAAGACTGAATAATAATAATAATAATAATAATAATAATAATAAAATCATGAAAATCTCAAATCATTTCAAATGTAGACTCTGTAAATCCATTTATGAGACAACAGAGCACATACTATCTGGATGTCAGGTTCTAGATGGAACAGAATACACTAACGGCATTTTGAAGTGGCAAAACACATACATAGAAATATGTGTGAAACTATGGCATAAAAACCCCAGAAAGAGCATGGATGTATCAACCAGAAGCAGTCACGGAAACAGAAGAAATCAAAATAATGTGGGAGCCTTGGAGAACATAACATCTGAATTGGAAGTCTACCTGAATAAACTCCAAGGAAACCACAGAATCGCTCCACTACTCAAAGCAGCGCTCCTCGGAAGTGCCCACATCCTCCGTAAAACCTTGGATCTCCCAGAATCTTGGTAAGATTCCGAGACCTTGGATCACAACCGACAGTCAATCAGAAGTCGTGGAAAGAGGCTGAATAATAATAATAATGATGATGATAATGATGATGTGTTTAGTTATTTCTATAATAGGCAATGCACATAGTTAACAAAATGACAGAAAACTGGATGCTGAGTGAATGATAGACCTAGATTCTGGAATTTCGTGCAGGAAGTTAAATTGTTCGTGTGCTCAAATATTTCTAGATATTGAGGAAAAGTTACCGCTCAATGTCCTGTATCTTACTATCGCGTTTTGATAATTACCTTGCAGATGTCTTCAATCTTTTACATTATTATTCTCCTATTCAAGTAGTGCATGTGTTACGCATGAAAGATTTGATTAACTGGCACTCTAATCACTAGTTCGAAAAGTATCAGGAGACAAGGATGCTTCAAAAAGCATAAGTAGATCTTGCTTCAATTTCTGGTTCCTGGTGAAAACATGGTGCACTCGGGTAAAAGTTTTATTGAGTTATCTCCATTCTCTGAAGCTTTTTTCTTTGCACAGTACGTATTGTTCGCATAATACCAGTTACACACGAGTGGATCTTCTGTAAAATAGTTGCAGTTGGCGCATATTCTCACAAGTGGTCTACTGTGAACACACTCAATATATTGGTTGCAGTTGTTCGGATACGTGTTAGGGCTAGGAAGTATGACACCATGTAAATTAGTGCAATTTACATCCGGCAGTTTGACGGTAGAATCTCTCAACATGCGTTTATCACAGTAAGTAGAAGTAAAATGCTCTGATTTTTTACAGACGCTTGACTCATTGATTGCAAATTGCAAAGAACTGCCACAAAAGACAGGGGTTCCAATACCCTTCTCGCATATTTGAAAAGCACTGCAGTTGTCAGGATATGTGTTGTTTAGTGGCAGGAAAAGCGTCCCTCGTCCCGAAGAGCATTCAAAAATGTCTGTCAGAAAAACAAAACGCGACGGTTAGAATTAGTAATGAAAGTTCAACGGATAGTTTAAGTCTAGTTATTGATCTAGTCATACATACAGATCAGAATCGACCGCAATAATTACCTAGGTAGACAGACAACTTCTCGTACAGATGGTCACGCGCGTACACACGCTCGTATAGTGTGAAACTGCGAATTTGTTGACTAATTGCTTGGAATATTTTAATGAAAATATATTTGTATTGTATGAATTCGTAAATACACTTATATGTAAAAAAAGTGGGTGACTGTATGAAAGAAAGAATATATATTTTACTTTTAGCTTGTAGAGATGTGATGATTGAAGTTTTGTGTTGTACTTTTCGTTGAAAGATTTGAACTGACTAAGTTCAAGAGATGGAGTAAGTGTGACAACGCTTTGATCCCGTCAAGTCGCTATCATTTTGCAAAATAGATTGTGCAGTAAAGTATAACTAGTTGCCATAAAATCACCTGTCTGATATATAATTAAATTTTCACCTTTCAGTTTCTTTGCGGAATGTCCTATCTGAATGTTTTTATTGATTGGTATACTAAACTGTCAGTTAAGCTATTTTTGTCGTTTTTTTTTATTATTCCAGTGAATAATTATAGAAAGAAGTTATAAAGTCTAAAGTATGTTTTATTTACTACAATCTGTATTTTGTAACAAATGAATACTTACTTTGCACATTAATAAATACTCTTTCTTTACGGAGCGACATTTTTTTGCTGGATTTTATGTGTAGATTAAAATAAATATTTGGTGCTATTGATTACTAAATGATTCATCTGTTTCATTATGTATATACTTTTGAACTGCATTATAGTGTTTGTAATAAGAGAATGATGGTGAGATAAGCAGGATGATTGAAAACATTTCTACAGTTTCAGCAGCTTACATTCTATGTGTCGACGCTATACCCTGGGGTGACTTTGTAATAATGAATTATATCAAATATGTGCATTTAATTATGATACAAGACATCTACAAGTGCCCGTGCAGAGCATGGGTCACTGGTTAGATATGTATATCTGCAACTGTTACGTCGATATACTGGCATGGATTTAACCGAGAAGTCTACGCCTAATACCTGAAATTTGCCACATAAGGCAAGAGAAAAGCTGCCGATAAATGCTGATGAGAAATGACTGTTGACAAGTACGCAAGTGATGTAACATAAAAACAGCAATAGGTTCAGAATTGACTGGTACAAATAGATATGATTTATTTAGCATGTTCGTACATTCTTAAATCGCTAATATATAAGAAGAAATGTTAAGAGAGAGAAAGAGTAAATTATGAATATGTTTGGATGCTAATCTAACATAAACGTGCAGAATTGCTGTGAGTGTAGTATAGACAAGAGAAATATAAATATATCAAATTTAAAAGCGCCAGGAAAGGCTTTGGAGATTGTGTCTCTTTCTAAAGAACTCTTTTTCTGCAACAGAGCTAGCATCTAATTACAGTATTGTTTATTTCTTATGATGATTTCACACGCTATGGAAATTTAGTCCTTTTATACTCTGTGCATTGTTGAATTTTACATCGCGAGTTGTTAACTTTAGTTAAAGAGTAATCGTTAACAGTCTTGTAATAATTTTTTATTTATACTTCTAAAATGTTGTAATAGTTTAGAGATATTTAATAAAGAACTCGAAAGTCAATGCCTGTGCATGGTACATCTGAGATCAGGCATATTTGTACCAAGAAAAACAAATCGTCATCTTATGCAATATTCATTCCAGCTGTCCATCTTTAAGGATGACCAGTTGGAATGGATCAACAGATTGAAAACGATAATTAGAACAGCATACTAGACATCAGCTAAGGCTTTAGATTGCATATTATATTATTGGCCCCTAAATATAGCGTTTCATAAAGTACATTTAATACTGTATAACGTGCTTTTCGGTCACGAAACATGCATCGATATCTGTTAGATAATTTATAAACGTTTGGTAAATTAGCACAAACATGGAACTTTTAATGTCTCGTGTTTTGTATTTATTGCTGTATCCGTTGTTTTCACACATTTTTAAAACTTACTTTACCTATCTTCTTCTGTTTTAATCAATGTGTTCTGGGAAAACATTTGGTTACCACTTTACTCTATTTATAATCACACACATGTCTATACCCTAGACATACCCATTTGTTTCCTAGACATACCCATTTGTTTCCTAGACATACCCATTTGTTTCCTAGACATACCCATTTCTTTGGGAAACACGACGCTGTGCTCTTCACTCTTTCCGATGGTGATGTTGATCCCTGAAGCATTTTCCCACGGAGGTATACTTTTTAATATACCCATAATTCTTTCTTCTGTTGGTTTTTCATCATCGATAATATAAACAGTACAGTTTACAATTATGGATCCTTTTCTGTAAAAGAAAACTTTGATTAAATGGAAATACTGAAGTCATTGCTAAATTTAACTATTATATATTGAATCAGAGAATAAACGCTCTCAGTAACAGATGGCAACAAATACTACTTTCAATAAAGGCGTAAAAATGTAACACTCTAACAGAACAGTTGATAGGGGGAGTACTGCACATCATGCGTCTTGATAAACTTGAACGTTAAGAATCTTACAGCCAATATATTTACAGTAAGCTGTTTTTTGAAATCATGATAATTTTAACGCTTCGAAAAATCGGAGACATTTACTATCTACTCTCTCTCTCTCTCTCTCTCTCTCTCTCTCTCTCTCTCTCTCTCTCTCTCTCTCTCTCTCTCTCTCTCTCTCTCTCTCTCTCTCTCTATATATATATATATATATATATATATATATATCTTCACTCAAACTTCCGTTCATTGGATCACGTTTTATCTACGAATGTTGTTTACTCCATCTAAATAAGCTACACTTTTTTTTGTCTATTTCGCATTCATTCATTAGCAATAACGTTGTCTTTTTTTTTTTTTTTTTGGGGGGGTATATGAACGTTCTGCTACGTGTAAACTCTACCTCCACCACTCTATTTTAAATAATGTTTCATTTCCAGCTAAGGTCTATAACGCTGGCATACCTTACAGAGTTGACTTGGCATGTCACACCGCTAGTATTCGTTAGGAGAGTGTTAGTGAGCTGAAATGCAATGAGAGCAAACTTAAATGTGTATTTTAAAATATTATCTGAGTGTCATACCAGACGAATGATTAATTTTATGACGAAGACAACGAAGCAGGTTATGGTGATGTTAACAGTGAGTAAGATAATTTACACAAGGGACTCTTTAGTACTTAATACTGTTTGTTTACTACTGACGGATGGCGATTGAACTTTTGACACAGTGTAAGCAGGCTAGTTCTGTACATATATTAGAGTGTTATTTTAATTTTAAAATACTGAAATAAATATGCATTTGTCTTATTGCAATTCATTGCTAAGCACTACTTTGTGGACACTTACAGACCATAAAAGGACGAGACAACAGCTAACACAGTATAAAATCTGATTGTATAGTAGTATCGATCTTATAATGGATTGACATATAATCAACGCACTAGTACCTAAATAACTAGACTTTTGGTTTACATATCACGGATTATTACACATCAATCACAATAACTCTCACAAGTAAATAGTTACGCAGTATTCGTGGACGCTCGACATTGTTGAAGAAAAGAAGTACTGAAGAAATATTACTCGTTAAGCACACGAATGTGATTAGGGTCTCTCTGATACCGTTAAATATATTTTAAAAATTAATTCTCATTCTTTGTTTCGTTTTACATTTTAATAAACAATAAGAAATTATTTTAGAAACAGAGAGGCTGCAAAAATAAATTCTCAGATTTTATTTTTAAATTGTTAACATTCGATCTTATGTGAGAAATAATTATTTCAAAGACTAGTAATTGGTATAATAGTTTGCAATCCAAATAATTTCTGATTTCTAAAGAGCACTTATTCATTCACTACAGAATGAATGAAAACTCTCTTTTTGAATCAAAATATAATCTTCTTGACAGCCATTGCAGAACGTGCTGATATTTGTACTGTGTGACACAATGGCCAGGCAAACTAAAATATAATACTTTTAATTTTAAGATTATAAAGTAGCACGATTTTCAGTTATTGAAAGAATACGATGTTGTAAGATTATAAAGGTCTTGAACTTAAATGTTTTTGCATTATAAAAATATATTTTGTTTGTTTATAATATTCCAATGTAACACATTCCGTAAGATAATTTAATAATGTTCAAATTTATAATAACTAAAAGTATTGTAGATAGATAGGTAGGTAGATAGATAGATAGATAGATAGATAGATAGATAGATAGATAGATAGATAGATAGATAGATAGATAGATAGATAGATAGATAGATAGATAGATAGATAGATAGATAGATAGATAGATAGATAGATAGATAGATAGATAGATAGATAGATAGATAGATACGATTTACATCAAAACATGGGTGAAAAAGGCGAATTTTATGGCATTAAATATTATAAACTCACATTGGTGCAGAATGAATTCTTGAAATGTGTGTAAACTTCAGAAGATGTATTGGACATATCATCATTGTAATAATCATTAAGTCGTACACTCATCTCCACTGTGGCGATAACAGGAACATATGGGAAAATAAAATACACACCTATATGCTCAGACATGGGAATGTGCAAGACTTTCAATAATAAGAAATATTTTATGCATTTCTCCTTTCATCGTATGACGTAAATTAAGCAACATTTCAATATTGGTATAATCTAGTTAACCTTCAACCCATTTTGACCCTAAACATAGCTAAGCAGTCTTCTCGAATGGCACTAAAGTTTTTCCTGTCCTCTATCATTGCTCTCAGGTGAAGTCTCTTCGCTGCAAATTTTATGGATATTTAAGACTCTTATTTGCAGCGGCAGATAATCGACAGTGTGTGTGTGTGTGTGTGTGTGTGTGTGTGTGTGTGTGTATTGACTATCATTGAACTGTAAGTACATTTTATTATTATATAAATGAAGTGAGAAACTCTGTAAACTATAATTAACTGAACGTGGATTCATAGAATATTGATGTCAAATTATCTATTTCATTGAATTTTCTTTTAATAAATGTATTGTTAAATTTATTGACCTTCTTAACGCATATTGATATTTGATAATCTTATGTTGGTGAAGAAAGTTGGTGGATGGGGGCTCGCTAAATATAGATTAAAGTCGGATTTGTCTTCTCCTTTAGTAAGACGTTTCCCACAAGCAGAAAACCTTATGTGACTGTAAATGTTGTTTTATGTTGTGGAACTGTGAAAACGTTTAAAACGTCAAAATATCTGCCAAGTGAGAGACGAGTGGTGTCTGTTGGAGGATCATTAATTAATAAAATAAAATTAATATTCTGATTACTTGTAATTAGTTATGAAATAATAATTAATAATAATAATTATCTTTATTATCTAAGTGGTGCACATGTCACAATATATATATATATATATATACACTCATTCACCAATAAAGTAAACATATCAATAACAATAAAATAAGAAATCAACAATAATAACAATTACAATAAAGTTAAACACAATTTCAATATCAATAGCACTAAAAACGGAACACACTCGTACTAGAATTAACAATAGCATCATTAATACACCATAAGAGTGAATTTGCACTTAGTCAAATATTTGTTTTAGTAGAACTTAACATATTTTTAAAAGACAGATTTCAGTATTGATTGGATAGATAAATAGGTAAGAAAATATAAATATATTATATATCAGCGTTTATGTTTGAAATAGAGTTCAGTTCTTGTATAGGAATGCAATTTATTATTTTGCTAAAAATGTAGCGTCATACGTTGATTTTAATTATCATCAAGTACAAGTTGGTCTTGTTCATTAATAATGAGAATAAAACTGTACATACCTGGAGTTATATATGGTTCTGCAAAAATAAAATTAATCAGGGTGTAAGCGATTAAAACTTTGACCATTCAAAATGTGTTTAGTATTCTAGATCTTTATGATTCAAATATATTAATAAAAGCCCCATCCGACTAATTCTGATAAAGATTAGAAATACGCCTTATTGATCTGTTTGTTTGTGCACGTGTGTATGTGAATAACTTTGTGACTTCATGTGTATTGAAAACAGAGAAATAAAGACATCGACAGGCACGGCAACAGGACCCAGAACCAAAGCTGTAAAACATAATTGAAATCATGATGAATTAAACTGTCCTGCGTTCAACAACAACTAGCTTAGAATATTGACTTTTTTGTGATACATATTTTGCTTATGTTATCGCCCGTTGATTTTAATATTTATCATCATTATTCGTATGTGTGTAGAGAAATAAATTGTGTAACAAAAAGAATCAATCAACTTAATCTAATTTATTTAATGCATCCTAGGTACTCATAATCCTGTTCAGAATTATAGTGAACGTATTTATATAATATTTTATGGTTTTGTATTTAGAATAATTGTGTCAAGCACAAGGAAGAAACGTAAATACATTAGTCTGAATATCCTCATTCGCGTCTACCTTACTAAAAATAGATAGACTGGTATAAGAAAAGCATCCAAAAAACGACTCACTATCATGCTAAACACAATGATAAACCAATCAAAATCTGGGTTGGATACATTAATATATATCTACGATAGTAGGTAAATATGTTATTACTTTAGGGCAACGATCTGATCGCAGTCTAGTCTTCGATCGCCTTCCACTATAATAAAACTATATCTATGAACATGATTATATATATATTTGCTGATGTCTATGTATACTGAATGAGTTTAGAACGTTTAATCAAACATTTATGTGAAGTGATGTAAATGTCAATACAAATACCAATAACACCGCCGATAACAATACGAATAAAATAACAATATCAAAACCAATACTAAATCAATCGCAAAACCAATACAAAATAATAAAACACCAATACCAAAAATATAAACATTTCAATAGTAATAAAATGATAACAATAATAACAATTACAATCAAATTAACATAATTTCTATAACAATAGCTCTAAAACAAACGAAAGCACTTATACTAGAATTAACTCTAACATTAATAATAAGCCATAAGATTGAATTTTCACTTAGTGAAATATTTGTTAAGTAGAACCTAACATATTTTATTAATAAGACGAAATTCAATATTGATTGGATATATATAGGTAACAAGATGTAAGCTTATTTCATATCAGAGTTTATGTTTAAAATAGAGTTCAGTTATTGTATAGGAATTCATGTATTATTTTGCTAAAAACGTAGCGTAATGCGTTCCTCTTAATTGTCATTGTGTATAAATTTGACCTGTTCGTTAATTGTGAAAATAAAACTATACTTACCTGGAGCTGGAGGTGTATTTGGTTCTGCAAAAATAAATTTAAATGGGGTTTAAGTGATTAAAACAATGACCTTTCAAAATGTGTTTGGTAGCCTACATCTTTATGATTCAAAAATATAATAAAAGCCCCATCCGACTAATTCAAATAAAGATTATAAATACACCTTATTGATGTGTTCATTTGTGCATGCGTGTTTGTGAATGTTTGTAACTTAATGTGTATTGAAAACAGAGAAAAAATAGATATCAACAGCACCAACAGAAGAACACAAAACCAAAGATGTTAAACAAAATTGAAAATTTAAATTAAATGTTATTGTGTTCAACACTTACTAAAGTAGAATATTGTAATTTATGATACATTTTTTTCTTGTGTTATGGACCGTTGCTTTTAATATGTATCCTCATCATTCGGTTGTGTATAGAGAAATACAAAATGTGTACAAAATGAACCAATCATACTGTGGCGGAAAAATGCAAATTAATGCTTTTAAATAATTAATTTATTAATATTAATTCTTCATTTTTGTAATTTTAAATTTCAATTTGCGCCATTCAAATCTCAGTGTGATGAGTTTGAAACAAACAACTCTGACCTACACCCAGAATAAAGAGGAGTTATTGTTAAAGGTCAGTGATTCTTGCATAACTCAGATTAATTTTAGTAACGAGTTCACCCTGCCTTTAGTGTATGCGCAGTCAACCGTGTCTATTCAGACAAAGCCGTTGGAACAACTCAGTTATAGCCTGAAAGCTGATAAATTCTAGAATCTTCCTAAGTTGATTCCTTTGAATTCCATTTGAGAGCTAATACAAAGGAGACTGAAGTTTGGATTTGGTCTAGTGAATTCATTAAGACATTTTGCATCACTCCTCGTGATGTACTTTGATAGTGCAAACGATTTTCTTGATGATTCTCGAGGGTGTGCTTTGTGAGTGCATTGATGATTATGGAACAGTTGTGTATATATGTGATGTGATGTAAGTGTACAATATGTGTATATTTCGCGTTTTTGATTATATTGATTTAATAAGTGTATTGTTAAATTTATTAACCTTCTCGCACATATATTAAAACCTTCCGCTGGAGTAATAGTGGAAGGATGGGGGCCTCAGGAAATATACATAAAAGACAAACTTTTATTACTTATTTATTAAGACATTTCCACCTGCAGAAACTTTATGTGAGAGTAAAATGTCTATCTTAGTCTTGTCTAAAGAGTAGAGCTTTAACACACCCTTATAATTCACCAAGTAATATATAATTATTAAAAACTATAAATTAAGATCATCTATCACTTTTAATTAGTTATGTGTTATTCATTAATAAATAATAGTCACAATGAAAGGAAATGAGAGGTGTCATTATTATGGGTCAAGGGCAAATTATGCCTGACCTCCTATCTAAAATTTATTTTTCATTGTAGTATTAAAATGAAATTAAAATTTGATGTTTCCATCTTTTGTATCATACATTCTTTGCACTAGCGATTGCAGCC
The DNA here is from genome assembly GCA_028829895.1 of Sinotaia quadrata. Taxonomy (NCBI): domain Eukaryota; kingdom Metazoa; phylum Mollusca; class Gastropoda; order Architaenioglossa; family Viviparidae; genus Sinotaia; species Sinotaia quadrata. The sequence goes on from CM054177.1 coordinate 98,939,298, forward strand.
TGGTTATATAATGGCATATGTCGCACCAAAACCGATTACAAGCAACTAGGGAGTGCATACATGTTATAAAGGAAATACAATCATGATAAGCAGATTACATAATACACTCGAAGAATGGTGGAAGGAGAGGCTGTTGTTAGAAACTGACGCCAATTCATGTCTATATTTCATAAATGTGCATAAATACCTTGAAACTGAATTGGGGAATTATTCACGGAGTAAGACTTGCAGAGACTTACAGAGGCTGCATATATTCCATAAATCGAAGATAAGCCTACTAAATATTCAGACAAGGTAACATATTGATTTCTTAATATTTCTTAACTATATTTTATTAAGAATGTTTTAGTATGTTTCTGTGTATTGCTATGAAATGTTGCTATTTTCTCCTGATATGTGGCCAGAGAATAAAAAGTTACCAAGTTAACACATGTCCCATAATTCTAATGATATATTGAAGCATATAATGAGATTGTGCAATGCTATTTTATCTTCACTAAATAAATTCTTAATTTGTAGAATGCTCTGCACATTAGAAACATGTTTGCTAATATAATAATTATAACTCACATGTGTATGATATATTTTTATTCTAATTGTAACATGCATGTGCATGGTTTAAACCATTGTTATCATCCTTGTAAAAGTACGAATTGATTTCAGTTGTAATTTGTCTATTGTCACTATGTTCTGGATCAGTGAACTAAAGGCTATCACTCATAGAAATAATTGCTATTGTTTCAGAACAGGTTTTGGATCCAGTTTGGTTCCATGTTGGTTGAAATTCAGTTTGGGAATTCCAGGTTGGCATTTCAGTTGATGCTCAGTCACGTTTCAACTTATGTGATAAGTATGTGCTATATTTCGGTAGATATTAACTTTCTCTTTTAAACTCTCTAGACGAAAGCGACTCATAACATCTTGAAAATATTACTTCTATTAAAAAAATCTATTACATAGTCATGAAATACAAAATAACTGACTTAATCCTAATAGTTACAAAACCATATTCTTATTTTTATGTTTACAGATGCCATATGAAGTACTAATCCAAAGTACTTACCATGCCTCGTTAACAGAGCTACAGTTGCAGAAATACCAGCAACAACAAGAAGTATGATAATCACAACAGCACATTTTATCAATGGTATCCTTTTAATTTTGTCGGTTGTAAAGTTCTGAAGAGTTACAAATCCTGTACTCTGAGTCAAATTAAATGACTCAGTGCTTGCTACACTGTGATTCGTGACTGAGCAACGCAGATCGTCGTTGTTTGTATTGCCTGCAGAAAATGAATGTTGCTATTAATTTGACATTTTGTGTTTGTTTATATTATCATTTTTTATTTATTTGTTTTATTCATTTTTAAACATACTGACTATTTGCCATTTAGATCACATATATTAAAATTCACTTTACAGCATAAAAGCCGTTTCTATTCACCATTACACTTTAGCACAAAATAATTAGTGTTCGTGAAGTATTCAGGAATCAGATAAAATGCAGTTATATATTTTACTTTTCTAACGAGTTCAGCTACATATAATTATATTTAGCACCCGAAATCAAAATAAAAATCTATTGCTTATGAATCGACGAATCCTAGATACAAATATGTCTTCTTGAATAGTCTATTGTATATCACTGAAAGAGAAGTTGATTAATTTCTTTCTTCACGCAAGTCTAAGACGTCAAAATGATACTATTGCAATAATATGTTAATAGACAGCTTTTCATTCGACTAATATAATTTGACATTAAAGAGGACTTCGTGATACTTCAATAAATGAAATATTTCTATCCATCCATCCATCTGTCTGTCTGTCTATCTATCTATATTTCTATTTATCTATCTATCTATCTATCTATCTATCTATCTATCTATCTATCTATCTATCTATCTATCTATCTATCTATCTATCTATCTATCTATATCTATATATCTATCTATCTATCTATCTATATTTCTCTCTGTTTATCTACCCATAGCTATCTATATGCTTGTCTCTCACTTTTGTGTACATATGTATCTAACTGCCAGTCAAGGTAACTATCTAGCAAGAGATTATTATTCATTATTTTATATTCATACATACATATTCACACATAGGTACATGCATGTATAAACATACGTATAAAGTGTGCGTGAATATGCATGAATAAATATACAATCATAAATAAGACTGAGATTAATATAGAAGTGTTCTACGGTACTTTTGACATAATCTCTTTACACTCAGCGCGCAGTTTGACAACACGGATCCAGGAAGACGTATATATCATGAATTCTTCAAGAAGCAATAAAACAGACAGATTAATGACTTCCTTGTTTGGGAGAATAGGCTTGAGTGCGTGGATTGCTGCATTGTTAGATATATCCAACCAAACACGCATGCAGTGCTGTCAGTATATGTACATACTTGAATTCATCTTTACATCGTTTACAGATGGGAATATATATAAATATGGGCTAAAGTGTCAGCGATTTATGAAATATACTTTATAAATTGTAATATGTATGCAAGTGCATAAAGGTATAAATTAACAATGCGAACGAACGCATATATTATGTATATTTAAATAATCAAACATTTTATATTATTACAATGTAAAACACACAAAACAGAAAGAAAGAAAGAAGGAAGGAACGATACCTTCGTATTCTCTATAACCGGGTACAATCAGTATGTATATTTTGCAATTTTGAATACTGGTATTGAAGAAAGCAACATTAATCACTTTCATTTTGAAACATTTCTTGTTAGACGTTAATTTAATAACCCATTAATTTAATAACCCATAACTAATTACATGTGTTAAAATCTTAATTTATGTTATTAATACTTCTCCAGACGACACCACTCGTCTCTTTCACTTGGCGGATATGTCATTGCAGTAAAGGTTTTCTCTCTTTCACAGCATTAAAGACAAACATTTATCTTAACACAATATTCCCATTAATGGAAAACGACTTACTAAAGGAGAACACAAATGCTTCCATATCTTTATTTAGCGAGCCCCCATCCACCCAATTTCTTCTCCAACATAAGATTATCAAAATGTAAAAATGTCAATACATTTCACACTAAATTTATTAAATCAACAATAAAATATTCATAAGACAAATACAATGAAAAATACTACTGGCATCACATTTCCATGAAACCATGTTCGAATAATTTTATTATATATACATTCTATCATAAAATGCAATCCAATGGGCTAGTATCAATACAAATCGCATGGTAGTTCTAATCGGAGAACAGAAATGTACTTATTAGTGTTAAGCGATAATAGTTTCTATGTAACCTGGTTTAAGTGCTGTCTCAATAGTCTTCGCATGCTTTTGTAACAATGTCACAAGTCATTGTTCATGTCAACACCATGTGTTCCTATCTTTATGCTGATTCACTGCTATTCTTTCAAGGATAACCTAGAAGTTCCTCTACCATGATAGTTCTCTAAGGCAGAATAACAATTGTAGCAATATCGAGTAACTTCTTTTTACAAGAAATTGCTCTATATAGTCAGCATACCAGCATACATCAATGTAGTGTAGTATATTCTTACATTTACACACTGCAGTAAAGGTTTCCCACATCGACCACCGTCACAGTGGTTTATAAGCAGTAAACCCAAAGAGTAATATAACACAAAGAAAGGCTGCTTTGTCCCTGAAAAAATACGACCAGGGAACAAATGTTAAGTTTCCAATGTAATCTTTTTTTTTAAACTCCATTCCTTCTAACATTCAGGACTCAACTTACAGTTTTCTGCAAAGGTATTTATTAGCCCGATACACACACACAGCATAATAATATCAGTTTCAATGAGTAGGTTCACTAGAAACAACGTCAATTGCTTAGTGTACTAAATATAAGCTTCATAGTTCACAATTTGTAGAAATAATAGTCTACTCATATAAAACACCTGTACATAAAATGCAAGTATAAAACAGTTATGCTAACTGCCACCTTTCATGACCGGACTTCTTGCCACAACAAATTCAATTGATCAGTCAATAGAATTCTCCTCAGCATGTAAACCTTTGATTTCAGTCCACTGACATATCTCGTTATCGTAAATCTTAACCATTGAATAATAAAAAAAAAAAACTACTCATCTTTTTGGAACTGTTTTGCATGATATCAGCAATTTCTGGCATATTCTCAACTTGAGTTGTTTACTCTGACACTTACAAAAAATTCCATCATAAGGACTGCCCAAGACTGGGTCACTTCGACAATGAAGACCAGAAATCGGGAGAGGAAAATTTATGCAAATATGTGTATAAACACACACACACACACACACACACACACACACACACACAGAGAGAGAGAGAGAGAGAGAGAGAGAGAGAGAAAGAAATACTTAAGAGCCATTCGGATGTAGAGTTTTAATTGGAAATACATATTGCCATCTGTGTCGCAGTCCCAACAAAGTCAATTGTGTAAATCGTTAGAACTTGTGTTGTGACCAGTGCCATCATAAATTTAATTGTGATATTTATTTTTTTAAACTAATCCATACCTGCGTTATAATCCGAATGTTCCGATGGGTTTCTCACAATATTAGTAATTGTGGAAATTGCATTTATTGGACTTTGCTGGCCCATTTTTCTTTGCAATGATGTGGACTGACGCTTAATGATCTGGAAATGTCTTTGTTGGCTCCATGGTATATTCTGTAACACATAATTACTTTATTTACCTTGAATTAAAAGTCTAGGTGCTTACTTATTAAGATGTTTTTATAATAGTGAAATAATAATTATATTAATATTATTAACAATGACAGAACTCGTTTCGATATTAGCAGTTATACGCCCAAATATACAATTACACAATTGCAAACGTACACACACTATCACTGTCTCTCTTTTTCTCTCTCTCTTCTCTCTGTATCTCTCACTGTTTATTATGTTATTTAATACACTGTAAATTGCAGGCAACTAAAAGAATTAAGTGTGAAATAATTAAATAGTTGAGATAAACGTATTTGAAGCAATGTACTTTTGTTTCTCTTGTTATTGTGCAAAGAGTATAGTTTTAGGACACGAGTATACTCCGCCAAGTAAGAGATGTGTTGATCCTTGTGGAAGAATTTTTTAATAATTATAAGTTAATATTCTCGATCACTTATAATTAATTACGTATTAATAATTAATAAATAATAATCATAACGAGTTTAGGGTGTCCAGTGGTATCATACAAATAATAAATACAGTTATACTTAAGTTACTAGACAATATATATATATATATATATATAAACTATTATATTAAAGATACAAATATGTCATTCTAATTGCTCACGCTAATAATTAAATACATTATTGGGCTCTATTGCCTAACAATTTCATTTTGTGTGTATCTCATAAAATAGAAATAACCAAGCGTCTTAAGCAATTAAATGACGAATTTTTGCAAATGTTTACACATATTTTATGAGCGTTCTGCAGACAAAGTAGATAGATCTGTGAAATTAAGTTTGAAATATTCCAAACCTATTCCTTCAATTGCATTTTAGTTCTTAATTTCATATTACGTAACAGAAACTTACAGTTTGAAGTTGTTTGGCCATTCATGAGATACACGTCTAGCTACGAGCTAATGTGATCAGCACTGCATGAAGTTGTTGAAATCGAATGACGACAACTATAAATAAAAGAAATGACATGTCTTCTGGCACGAGATAAGGCCACACTTATCATATTGCTAGCAATAAATTTATAACAAACGCATGTTTATACATTTTATTCTTATTGCCTATGATCACAATCGACATTTCTTCAGAGACAAAGAAAAACATGATTATATTTTTGAGAGGAAGTAATATCTATCTATCTATCTATCTATCTATCTATCTATCTATCTATCTATCTAGATGTTTGTACATATTCTGTATGAATGTAATTGATGTAAATGGTGTAGTTCTGAAATCATAAATTATATAAATTTTATATTATATTTATTTTTATATAATGTGTGTGAATTTGTTGAAGTCAGAATAAAAGCATTTTGTGTACATATACTATTTTTAATAATTCATTTATTTGTAATTTGCTTTTTGCGCTGGAATAACATGCGCGTAAGCTACCATTAGTTTTTGGTGAATACAAAACTGTATATAATGTTATACTAAAATCAGTAATCCAAGTGTTTCGAATTAAATCCATGCCTGGTGTAATATACTGTTAAAAATTGTAGATTATTTCTGTATAAATGTTTTGTTTCCAGTAAAAAATAACTCAGTACATTTCTAACTAGAATAATTTTGAAACTTTTCTTAAGCTTGCATTTCAGTTGCTTCTTTCATATTACATAACCGAAACATGTTGTTTGCAATAATATAACAATTCATACTATAGATCTTAGAATTTTAAAAAACCAGTTAAGTTACAAATCTATTTTGACCAGCACTACATTACGCAGGTTAATGAGTTGGGATTAGTTATATTATTTATTTGTTTGAATTTATAACAGATTACTCCAGTCTTATGTGAGCAGTATTTTCTAATAAAAACATATTCAAATCGACCAAAGCAAAATTAAAATAATGCATTTAATATGAAGCTTAAAACGTGAGGAACACTATTAGTAATTTCCCTGTATTAAATGCCATGTAGAATACGCATAATCGTAATCACTGTTAAAGTTACTCTGACGCCAGCAAAGTACCTGGATTAGAACACTACTAGACAAGCCAAGTGAGTTCTCTGCCAGGTCATTATCTAACTATGACAACAGGAAAGGAGTGACACTGTTACCATGAATAAAGTTACACGTGGCAGGTGTGAATGGGAAGACAACAATGGATGGATGATTGGTGATGCTTAACATTGGAAAGAAGATGACTATTGGGGTGTTAAAAGATCAAGGCTAGATTAGAGACATTTAGCTTCATAGAAGTTGGATGGGACGGGAACTGTCAGAGTGCGGGAGGTAAGGTCAAACCACCCACACTAAGGAATGACAAAAAAATATCATAAAGGCACTTAAAGGAGAGATCAGCAGCAGGAACCCTAATAAAATATTCTAGAAGGCATGCACTGATAATTACCTTTATAATATTAAACAATGATTCTAATCCGATGTATTTTCGCAATTAGTCATATACTATGGATTTTCAATGAGAAAACTTAGAGGTCCATTACGAAGTTCACTCTGAATACAAAACTACATGGTAATTAACTGAATTGTAAGTGAATTAGGAGAACGTTTTACTTTTTATTTAAACTTGGAATAGATATTTTGTAAGAAAGTTTGCAATTTGGACTTTCTTTTTCTGGGTCAACAGTACTCCTGAGAGGTCGAGAAGGCGAGTGATAATAATTATAATGAAATATTTAATACATAGTCTGTCTTCATCATCATGGTTGTTTCCATCGTGGTGCTTTGTGTACTCTGATCGCGTCTGACATTTTCTTAAATATTCATTTATGATTTAAGCACATTGTTTGCATTTCATGGTTGATCCTATTTTCCAGATACCCTGATAATTGTAGTTAGAAAATATTTGGCTTGGTGAGACTGTTTCTGCTTATGTGACTAGAAGTTGTTGTATTTAAATCTGAGTTCTTAAATGTTAGTGAGAAGCCTGTGTTAACGAGGTGTTCTCGTCAGTTGCTTTGTGAACTGTAGCACCCGAATCGCAAATGACATAGGAAATAATTAATTAATATTTTTGTTATTAATTATTTAATCTTCTGAATTCAATTAAATGTCTCTCACACTAGTTTTATTTTGAGATTTCTTACTGAATTGTTGTTAAGTCATGATGCAAAATACCTGTTAAAATAATAGTGTGTGTGTGTGTGTGTGTGTGTGTGAAATGCGTGATTATTTCGACTGCAGTTATTGCAATTAAAAGATAATTACACTTAGAATTCAGAAACAATTCCACTTACGAAATGCATGTTCGATTTGGGTAGAAATCCACTTTCTTTTGTAATGCTCAAAGAGAAAACTCGTAACACATTGAGAAATATGGCTACTTTTATAAAACAATTCACGTTATCACGACGCAAAAATGTAACGTACTAAAACCTAATTGTTGTGAATACACATTCCTTGGCTTATATAAGGCGAACGCGGTGACTAAGCTAACATACTTACCAGGCATCAGTATTAATATAGTGACTGCAGCAGCAATGCCAGCAAGGACAAGAACTATGGCCGATTACAATGGCAAGATTCCACAACGGCCTCCTTTTAAACTTTTTTGTGTTGGAGTTAGGAAGACTTTGAATCGAATCATATGACTCAGTACTCGCTAAGTTGTGATTCGAAACTAAGCAGCACAAAACTTTGTTGTTTGTATTGCCTGCAGGAAAATGCATCCTACTTTTACCTTGATTGCTTTTGTTTCTCTGTTTATATTATTTGCTTGAATTTTTTTAATTTTCATCTTCAAAGATATTCCATTTGGAATTACAAATTATAAGACAATAAATGCACACTAATGAAAATTAACATGAAAAATGAAAAAGTTTATGTATATACGCATGAGTGTAAGTATGCATTTATGTTTGTGTGTATGTATGTATGTATGGATATGTGTTTGTATGTATATGAATATGAATGTGCGGGTGTATGCATGTATGTATGTTATGTGTGTGTATACGGATATGTAAGTCTATGTATGTATGTGTGTATGCATGTATGTATGTATGTATGTGTGTGTGAACTTGTACATTTGCCTCTCCCTATTTTAAAATTTAATCGATATATACATTGTTATACATGGGCACTCCATTTGACGGTATTTTTGAAAGTGACAGAGTTTGAAGTAAACATTTTAGTTGAAAATATGCTAGAATTGCTGATGTAATGCAAACCATCCCGAGTGAATAGTAAGATTTCCACCTACGAAAGAGTGCCTCACCGACAATATTTATCTTTAATGTTGTGGAAATGATAATATATTTACAGTGAATGCATATCCACCAAGTAAGATAGGCGAGTGGTGTCTGCTGGAGGATCATTAATAAAATAAAGATTCACATCATTTATAATTAGTTTTAGATGGTCAATTAATAATAATAATCATTAAATCCATCAAATAAGTGGCGTTAGCATCACATTGTGTAATGTATATGAGTATGTATATATGTGTGTCTATGTATAAATGTACGTGTGTATGTATGTATCCATGTATATATGTACGCATTTATGATTGTATGTATAAGTGTGTCTTTGTTTGTATGTATGTATATATGTATGTGCTTAAGTGTGTATGTATTTATGCGTGTATGTATTCATGTATGTATGTATGTATCTATCTATCTATCTATCTATCTATCTACGTGTGTGTACATATTTATATGCGTGTATGTGAGTATGTATCTATGCATGTATGCGTTTATGTATATATGTATGTGTGTATGAATACGTGCATATACGTACATATTAAATGTAGGTATGAGTTTATGTATGCATGTATATACATTCGTATATGTAGATATTCATGTATGCGCTTCTGCTGTTAGGCTTCAGAAGTAAAATGCACCTTAAAATATGTCACAGTTGTCTAAGTCGCAAAGCAGTCAAAGACATCATATATTTTCTTTCCTTTACGCGAGCTTTAAAGTTCTACTTATAATTATTGTGCGTGGTTACTAATGCGAGCCCTACAACGAATACATTTTTTCTTCTGACTTTTGTCATCTAGCTTACTGATGAATGTAATTAGGTCAAAACCTTGGACGGCCTAAAATATCATTCCAAATACCTGCAAGTAGAATTAATTAATTAAGTTGGTAAATTGTATCAAAAGAAAACGGCACCTGCACTACAATCAGAAGATTCCGATGGGTTTCTCACAATGTTGGTAAATGTGGCAATTGTAAAAATTGGACTTTGCTGGTTCATTGTTGTTTGGAATGAAGTGGAATGACAGTTGATGAACTGTCCATGTCTTTGCTGGCTCCACTTTTTATTCTGCCATACATAATTAATTTGTTTGATTCTAGTTACTTATCTCTATGGTTACCTGCTAATAATTTGTTTATAAAAGTGAACTAATAACGTAAATATATAATTACTTTGTTTGACTTTAATTAAGTGTCTGTGTGGTTACCAATTAATAATATGTTTATAACAGTGAATTAATACCGTAAATATATATTATAATTATCATCACTCACCCCACAGGGAGGAATTTTATCTGAGTCTAGAAATATGAATACTCATATGTTTAAACATGCTATTATTCATTTTCATGCACGCAAACACATACTAATTCAGTCTGCCTATCCTTACCTTACTGAAGTTTATGCTATTTAATAAATTGTAGGAAACAACATGTGTGAAATCATTTCGTGATTGTTACAGAAATATTGGCTTGTTTTCACATGCACGTTTATGTCGTACATTGAAGCGTTTACTCGCTGTTTAAGGTTTGTATTTCAGTAAAATAAAAACTGTTGGCTTTAATCATCCAACAAACGTTTCGTGCGAAAGATTAAATAAATATTACGATCTCACTTCTTGACAATGCTCTTAGCACGTGTTCAGTAAACCTCTAGTACGGACTGTCGACAGAAAATTGATAGAGCCATTAAAACATGACTCATGTGGGTATGTTGGTAACTGATAAGATTAGAAAAATAACCCACTGCATGCTATGTTCAAGGGTATTTGGTAACTGATAATGTTCTTACAATTCGAAGCACAACCCACTTTATGTTCAAATGCAAGAGAGTGATTGTTTAATATAGTTCATACTACAATAGTTCAAGTCAATGATGGTCTGTTTATTATACTGCATATTGTAATTTGTGTAAGACAATGCTTGTTTACTATACACCATACTGCATTACTATGACTATATGTTTAATATATAAAATATTGTAATACATGCCAGGCAACGTGTTTTTAGCAAAACATGCAAGACTATGTTTGTTTAATGCCTATCATATTGTAGAACATGCAAAGCAGTGAATGTTTGTTTCACATAAATCGGATCGTAATACGTGCATGAGGCTGTATAAACTGCTGCTAAACTGAATTAAATATTATTAAATAGCATTGATCGCCGATGAGTCATTATTTTGTTCAAAAAGTGCAATAATCAATTTATCAAAACTAAAACTATTTGTTTGTGAAAGGAGTATTTATTTAAATAAGCTGTGACAGATCATTGAGGACATTTCTAAAATGTTCTTTATAGCATCATATTGCAGAATACATACACATACACATTTTTAAAAACTAGGGATAACTATTATTTGTTAGTGTTAACTGTACAAAACGATATCATGTAAATACTTCTCAGTTATATCAGTTTACTGTACTGAAAAAGAATGAACAGGAAACTGCAAAGATTATTTATTTATGAACACACACACACACACACACACACACACACACACACACACACACACACACACACACACACACACACACACACACACACACACACACACACACACATATATATATATATATATATACATATATATAATGTACATCAAGATAAATTATTCATACAGAAGTTTTCAGAATAGTATCAGGTAAAACCATTCCAGAAGCCAATATCTTCATCTTTACTTTCTTTCAATTTTCAGTATTTCGCATTTGCGATTTCTTTCTTTTTTCTTGTTATTTACTTCCCTTTCCTTGTTTTTGTATTTCGTTCTTTCTTTCTATATATCTAAATATCCAAATTTCTGTCTTTCATTATTTTCTTTTCTTAATTTCTTTCTTAACACAAACTTTATATACATGATTGTAAAGATATGTTATTCGGCGCTTGAGTCCATTACAGGGAGATCTGGCAAAATAAGATATTTCATTTTTCTATGCTTTAGGTTGTATAGTTTGATAAGTAAAGTTAGAAGACCACTTAATATCTGCTTAACACTCGAACTACAATGGAAAAGAGTATTGTTAGTATAAGGTTTGATGATACAACTAAACACTGTAAATGCTAAATACGGTATACTTTCAGTGTGATTGCAGATTGTAAAATGATATCACGCCAGGCAGACTTCATTAAATATCATTCATAGATTCCACATTTTATTTTAAATCGTGCACGGTCGATAGGAAAACGTTCTTTAGGTGACACATAACAAGAGACTCATAAATATCAATGAGGAAAATTATTTGTCATGATATTTTACAAACTCATCTACTGACTGTTTGTGTCGTAGAGTTTGTAAAATATCATGACAAATAAATAAATAAATAAATGATGCCAACTCCATTTCTGCTTTATCGTGAAAGAATTTCAAATATCATACATTCAGTATACACGTATTTTATATCTACATCTAACTAATAATTAAAATGCCAAACAAATAAATGATGCCAACTCCATTTCTGCTTTATCGTGAAAGAATTTCAAATGTCATACATTCAGTATACACGTATTTTATATCTACATCTAACTAATAATTAAAATGCGTTCTTATTAACTACGAATGAAGGAAACGTTTTGTTACAACCACAATGTGCATTGCACACATGAAACACATGAAGCTTTGTAACAAGCTTTCCATACGTTAATTACTCTCTGAAATAAATACATGAAACCAATAAATATGCGTATGTTGTACAAATTAATGTTTTCTCAAAATTGTAACATTATTTTAGAAACATTTCAACAGTTTTCAGATGTTCATTACCTCACCGTAGGTCTTACTGTTTAAATCTTTCCCAGCAATTTAAAATATAACTATTATTCAGACTAAGCATATACAACACTATCCATTACCTATATTATGTCTTTAGTTTTGAAGGTCATTGCGTTCCTTGTGTCTTGTTTTGATCAATCATACCACACGCATTGATCATGGGCTATGGCGTGGACAGATGCATTTCATTGACATTGTTATTGACTAATGTATTAGCAAAATAGTTTGACAGAGTCATGGGCCCAGGCATGAACAAATATGAGAAATACATGATGATCTTGTGGATTGGCCACTGAGAAATGCACGGCCTTGTAGATTGACCACTGATAATGGATTTATGGAAAGGCCACTGATACATGCATGGCCTTGTAGATTTGCCACTGAGAAATACATGATCTTATAGATTGGCCACTGAGAAATGCATGGCCTTGTAGACTGGCCATTTATAATTGCCTTGTATTATGGATTGGACACTGCGAAATACATGTTCGTGAGCCCAGGCATGAACAAATATGAGAAATACATGATGACCTTGTGGATTGGCCACTGAGAAATGCACGGCCTTGTAGACTGGCCACTGATATTGGACTTGTGGATTGGCCGCTGAGAAATACATAGCCTTGTAGATTGGCCACTGTAAAATACATGATTTTGTAGATTGACGCTGAAAATTACAGAGGGGGTGGGGGTGGATGGACACTAAGAAATACATGTGGAAATGTTATGTATGGTTATTGGCATTGATGTGATAAAAGTCATCACAAGACAAGGCTAAGATGGAACGGGAAATAACCGTGGATAAAGACAAGGGTGAAACGCATTCGTATGTTTCGACAACTTTACGGACAAGGATAGAGGTAAAATAAGACTTAAAACGAATATACATATTTCAACAGACACACCGACATCGATAGAGGTCAAATAAGAGTTAAAATGAATATACATATTTGGACCAGACACACCTACATCGATGGAGGTCAAATACGAGTTAAAATGGACAGATACACGGACATCGATAAAAGTAAACTAAGTGTGTAAATTTGGCCACGCAAATCAAAGAGTGAAACACTAGAATAAGAACAATAATGTTCTAACCAATATTGTGTGAGTTTTTTTGTTGTGAGAATAGATATATCAGTTCAATGCACTGTGGTTTCATTCTGAAAAAATCTTAATATGACATATTAAATCTCAATTCCTATTGCATAACTGAAACTTACAGTTTGAAGTTGTACTGCCATTCCTGATCTCGGATCGTAAAACAGAAATATCAGTCCAGCTACCAGCCGCTGAGATCAGCATTGCATTAAGCCGGTGAAAGTGAATAGCGATAATTTTAAAAGAACGGAAGGCAAAGGACTACTGCCAAACTTCCTCATTGATAGCAGTACCTTTACAACAGGAATGTGTATATAGGTGTTATTCTTATCGTCTTAGACAGAATTGGCATTCATACAAGTAAAGAAAATAGGATTAGATTGCTGAGAGAAAATATATCTATGTGTGACACCAACGTCACTTAGTTAATGGACATTATTATTATTAATTAGTTAATCATCCAAACCAGTTACAATTGATGAGAATCTTAATTTATTTTATTAATGATCCTCCATCAGACACCACTCGTCTCTCTCAATTGGATGATATACAGGCGCTCTAAAGGTTTTTTTCTCTTCCACAACATAAAACATTTATGATCACACAATGTTACCGTGAGTGGAAAACTTCTTACTAAAGGAGAAGACAAATGTGTCCTTAATCTATATTTAGCGAGCCCCCATTCACCCACTTTCTTCTCCAGCATAAGATTATCAATGTGCATAAAAATGTCAATACATATAACAATAAATTTATTAAATCAACAATCAAATGTACATATAACAAATATAATGAAATAGATTACTTGACATCGATATTTCTACAAACACATGTTCAGATAATTTTATGTTTACACATAGTCTATATATATATTAAAATAGACAATTCAACAATAAAGTCAATACAAATCACAGGATAGTCTTATCAGAGATTATAAATGGAGCTATTAGAGATAAATGATAATAGTTTACATAAACCTTTTTAACTGCTCTCACTAGTTTTCTTTGCGTTTTTGCAACAAAGACAACAGTTTTATCAGAATTGATTTGTGTCATCTTCAAATGCATCTATCACATGATGAAAAGCCTCTTATCTTTTTTTAGCGAGCCCCCATCCACCCACCTTTTTCCCCAACATAAGGTTATCAATATGCATAAGAAAGTCAATTTCACAATAAATTTATGAAATCAACAATCGAATATACATATGACAAAAAAATGAAAATAAATACTTGACCTCTATATTTCCATGAAACCGCGTTCAAATAATTTCTATATTTCACTGTTTTGTGCCTAAAATACAATTCAATAATTCTATACAAATCACATGATAGTTCTTATCAGAGAATAGAAATGGAGTTGCTAGATATAAGTGATAATATTTTCTTTTTTACATAACCTGTATTAACCGCTGTGTCAACAGTCTTTTGCTTTGCTTTTGCAACGTCACACATTTATTGTCCGCCAGTTCCATGTATTTCACTTCACACATTGAAAATAATGTTCTGCTATTTATTCTCTCTGGGTGCTTCTTTACGCCATGTCAATTCCTTCAAGCAGAACAATAATTGCAGCAAAGTTTCTTCACTAATAAAGAAACAGTCTTCATTCTAATGTTTAACGGGAGCATGCAGCTAACACTATTAGATAGTACTCTGGATGACCTGTTTAATATATGTACGTGAATTATTTCAGTCAATGTACAGTTTTTATTGAAAATAAATAAATATGGCATCAAGTTCCAGCATATTCTTTACCTGAGTTGTTATTTTAGTTCTGGTACTTACTACAATATCATTATAAATAGTAACAGAAGTTCGGGTCATGTTGACATTTAACAAACTATATAATAAGTTTAAAAATAGTGACACGCAAATTTACTCCACCACACATACATTTAAAGGCAGTAAGGATGAAGAAGCATGCTTCTTTATAATCTGCCAAGATTTATTATACAGTGATTAATTAGCATCATTTGAGTACCAGTATTTAATTTTTTTTAACTTGCCTACATTTTGTGTATATTTTTAATTGAAAGACTGGCATTAGCCTGTCATTAACTAATACGTACTTACCCAGTTCAACCTGAAGAGTGCACAATCTTTTCTTGCAGCATAAATAATGTAAATACTGTTTTGTATATTAAATCTATTACATATGTTCAAGATTGTCTGGAATTTGATTTCATGTCGAGAAACATTTTTGACAGTTGACTGAAATTTCTATGTGACAAATATTTCATTTAATGTAATTTGCGCGCGCGCGCGCGCGTGTGTGTGTGTGTGTGTGTGTGTGTGTGTGTGTGTGTGTGTGTGTGTGTGTGTGTGTGTGTGTGTGTGTTTGATAATTAATAAAACGGATTGAGTAATTTACATGCGATGCATTGTTTGAGTGCAAACCCCTGTTTGTTTGACAATTCAGGTACAAGATGAATGCTAGTCATCAGATGTATTTTCTGAGTGAATGTTTGATATTCTAGGTAATGTCTTAATGACATCTTATTACCTTAGTAAATTCTGAGTTGTCATGGCCGCCGTTGTTGTTGTCGCTGGCCTCTCTCTCCTTCTCGGTCAAAGGTGGGGGGGGTCAGGTCAGATACCGTGATTTGCCAGGATCACATCGAACGGTCAGATATTGATGACCATTCTCACACTCAGACACCACGAATAATCTTGTGGGGGATAAGATAGCTTTATTCCAAGTGTGGGGTAAAATGTGAAAAGCTGGCGTGTGTGTGTGTGTGAGCAGGCGTGTGAATGTCGTGTGAGGGACGCACAGAACGAACAGACAAACAACCGCACGAACACACACATTCAAAACGAAGAAAGGAAGCCCAACTCTTGAAAAAGAGTTTACAAAGAATTTAATTAAAAAGAAAAACGGGCTTAACTTTCACACGGTGTTAGTCACTCACTCTGAAACGTCTACACCCGACATTCATGGGATGGGGAAAAAAAGCGATGAAAAAAACGAAAGAAAGATGATGATGATGAATAAGCTAAAAATAAACAATAAAATAGAATAAAGTAATCAACGGTGATGTCAGAACAACATAAACACAGAATGTAAACTATTTAATTGAATTACACATTTAATAAAATTAATCTACTTAGTAAGTGGCACTTGCTTTCATGTATTTGTAATGCTAACAAATAAATATTTTACAACATAATCACCTGCCAGAACATTTACATAAGAAAATATGATTGCAAACGAATATAGAAAATGTTATAATCTAGAATATATTTGCAAAATCATTTCAACATGCATATAATTAATTTAAGTGTGTATCATCCCCGTCATCAGGTTTCTAGGTCCACGCTATCCTCATCCCTACCATAATCACTTGGATCATCTACATCATAATGTTCATTGTCTCCATTCTTGTGTTCTTTTCCCTCTTGAAATTTATTTGCATCCACACCATTTTCAGTCTCTTTCTTGGGCTGTTTGTCATTTGTCTCACGTTCTTTTATCTCATCATCAATTGGACTTTCGTGTCCTGATAAAACAGTGAATGCAAAGAAGAGATTTTTAATGATAATAATCAATTTTGTTCTTTCTTTATTGAATCATGCGCCTATGATATTTTTTTTTCTGGAGAGGGGCAAGGTGTTAATTCTTACCACACGGGCCACCTATAACCTTATGCCCAACACACATCTTCTGGCTGGAACAAATATGTTGGAAAGATGATAATGTAGGATAGAAGTGATAGTTCTAGAAGATAACTCGAGCCACCACCACCCTGATATATACAACCAGGATAGAAGTAAATACACGTGACAGACTACAACATGTAACATGTAATTGAGTCATGCTAAAGTGAGAGGTCTATGTATCAACAATAAATGTATTCAACAAGAAATAAGATGAGACACATGGTTACATTAGTGAAGAGTTTCATAGTTACAGTTAGAGTTTCTAAATGTTTATAGCTCAAATCATGACCCTAGTTACAGTTGAGTTTCTAAATGTTTATAGCTCAAATCATGACCCTAGTTACAGTTGAGTTTCTAAATGTTTATAGATCAAATCATGACCCTAAGAGAACGTTCATTTTGAGTCTTATATCACTCTAGTAGTTATTTGGTTCGTTCAGATGAGTGTACTATAAATGAGTTGAAAAGAGAACTCTGAATGCGTCTCTGTGAACTCTAAAAGTTCAAGTGAATTTGATTGAATCTTGACTGAAACTGTGCATTTGTTTATTTTTTTACAAGTACATAACTCAGGTTCAAATGACATGTAGTCTAGGATCTCAGTGAATGTTGTTAGCATGTGGTCCATTGAACCAGTCCTTGGCATGTGGTCCATTGAACCAGTTCTTAGCATGTGGTCCATTGAACCAGTCCTTAGCATTTGTGATTCAACCTGCGCTGTTGTTGCTTCACAGTGCAATACTCATCAATGTCAACATCCAAGATAAAGAAAGTATGTTCTAGAATTGTTATTTTAGCTCAACACATATCGATCAAAGTCTCACGTATGGTCTCAAATAAAGTACAATCTACCAGTAAAATACATGTGGGCTAAGTATTCTTCTTATTTACAAGGCCTTCTATCATTTTAACTTCATGATCGAAATATATAAAATAAAATATAGTTAATGTAAAGAGATAAACATGAATATATTAGTTTAGTCAAGCAAAAGCACATAACTTCGGCAGTAATATCTATACGTGCTGGCTCGATGGTCAGCTTACAGCCAAATTTCTGTTAAAATTGTTCTTGCGGCTGATCTGTGCTATGATTGGTTAATTTATTGATTTGTCTGGAACATTCAGGTATTTCTTACAGCCCAAGAATAAAGGTCAGTCTTTCTAGAAAGTAGGTTTGCGTGTAGTCTATTTTTCGAGGTGGGATTGTTGTGGGCTACATAATTTAAGATGTAATAATGTTTCATGTGTCGTTAAACTTACTCTAAATGTTCTCCTCAGTGTGAAATTTAGTGACTATCCTTATATTAATGTGATAGAAGAAATAAATAATGATATAGAAATGAAATAATGCTTAAGCTATGATCGTTTAACGTTTGTGATTTGACGATATCTGTTGAAGGAGAGCTATTTAGTGTAGCGATAATTAATTTACTTTATTTCGGATATTAATACTAATACTTCACTGAAGAATAAAATACAAGAAACATATGAATTCTTAAACAAACTACCTTTTTTTAACATTAACTTAGGATGAATAATTCACCATATTAATATCAATTACATATGTAAATCACTTATACATTTTTATGCAAATATGGATGGACAATGGAGTATCAAAATAGAGTTTAAGACTCCTACATAACCAGGCATTTAGAGGAAAATTACACAGCTTCTAGAATTTATAAATAGGGAAATATAAAAACGCTAGAAGTAGTATAATACCATAGAGATAAATACATATCATTCTAATTGAATATTTTTGTTTGAAGGGCATTGTTGGCTGTACGTATGCAAACACATGCAGTGTTTCAATAACACTTTTATGCTCTTTTCAGCTTCATTCTTATTTGTATATATTTATGTTTAACACACACACAGGGACACACACACACACACACACACACACACACACACACAGACTACTGCATCCGTTTGCTGTGTTACTGCTAGGCCTTCATTCACAGAAGAAAATTATTAATTTTTAAACAAATTAACTCATTATTGTTTTCATTAACTTAGATTATATAATTCACAAGATTAATACGTTTATCAATTTCAGCATCATTCTGGTCTGTATATATATCTGTTTAACACATACACAAAGAAACAAACACAAAAATATATACTTTGTGAAATTGAAGTTTCCTCAATATTTGCCTTGGTTTCTTCGTTTTGGGGGACCATTACTTCTATATGCATTGATACAGCTTGATCTTCATTCTTCACGGTACTAGTCTTGACGGTGTTGATGAGAGGACGAGGACAAACTACAGAAATAATACAATCCAAATCACTAAATTAATAAGAGGACGAGGACTAACTACAGAAATAATACAATCCAAATCACTAAATTAATAAGAGGACGAGGACTAACTACAGAAATAATACAACCCAAATCACTAAATTAATAAGAAGTATAAAGAATAAAATTCCTTCATTACCGACAATTCATTTATACTAGCTGTGATAAGCGTTATTTACCTAAGATACGACTCGTACATTTTATTAGTAATTGTTTTCCATACTTTCAATAAACATCATTGTTTTCCATACTTTCAATAAACATCATTGTTTTCCATACTTTCAATAAACATCATTGTTTTCCATACTTTCAATAAACATCATTGTTTTCCATACTTTCAATAAACATCATTACAAGGCTACATTATTATTCTTTCTGCGCAAGAGTGACATATCATATAGCACACGTCATAAAGTGATCAAGAGAAATGGGCATTAAAGCTGTAAAGACAACAAGGGAAATCAACAACAACAAAAAATAGAGACAAGAGTAACATATCTTAAGAGCGTTGTAGCTAAAATATAAAGCGGATTTTGCATAAAGAACGAAGAAAGAATACATTATAGATGTCTAAATGAGGAGAGTGAATGAAACAATAGATTTAATTTATAGAATAATTTTCTCAGTGCATCGTGTTTTTAAAAAAAAGGTTACAAATGTAGAACTATATTTCTGATATAAATACAAATATGCAGTATATACTTCAAGACAGTGGTGACGTGTAAATAAATACAGTGAATTAGCGCAATAAACACTGTATAAATGAAAACAATGAAATGTATTAAAATAATTAGTATTAATAAAAATTAGTGAATAAAGCAAGACATTTTTTTTTCAAAATGGCACTGAATTAAATAAAGAGAACTTGAATAATCAAATCGGTGACGTATAGCAACACATAATGCATAAATAAAAACAACGAAGACGTTGTCTCTAATAAACACAAACAATGAAATAGAGTCAAGCAACTTAAGTTTAAAACAAATCATTAACCTTCAGCGACATATCTTATGCAAATTTAAGAAAGCACGGTATAATTGGAAAACATCTTGATAACATAAACACGAGTGACATATTCATATATAAAAGTAGCTTAACGAATCATACTTTGCTCTTAAGGATAAATTACGTAACAAACGACAGTGGCTTTGACTTTTGTCAGTTTGTAACTTCACCGTTAGGACTTCCCAAACAGAACACCTTCAATAAATGAATGGCGGGAAATGAAGAAGAGAACACATGAAGTGCAAGATGCAGACAATTTTTAAATGAATACAAAAAAAATTTAAATTAAATTGCGATGGAACTTAACTGAACTTGTTTAATGCTAATAACGCAACAGAGCCATTTCTTTAATAAATGTAAGTTAAAAAAAATGACAATTTCAATATGCCACGGTGACAAGTGTTATTTCTAGTATTACGACAAAATCATTATACTCGCCTGTGTGCTGTTGTCCAAGGTCACTCAAATAATGGGAGCCTTTATTGCGTATTTCTATTCTAGAAATTACAAGATGTAATGAATAATGTAAAGTTTAATATCTTCCATTAAAGCATTGCTAATTTTCTGGTATCTGGTTCAAAATAAAAGAACAGGAAAACGTTGTGACACGATTATGGGATTATTATTGACAGGGGTGTAGTGATGTATGGCATGGAATAATGTTGCTACTGAATGTCACGATGAAGCACTAATACAGGAAATGTTAAGCCAATATTCAAGTTATATTAAATATATAGAATATACAGTGTGCTAAAAAGAAATGTTATTGTCTAAGTGTATTTTCTTTCTCATTCACATCTATTTTTAAAGTACTCTAAACAAACAGTAATTATAAAGTATAAAGTATTAATTTGTGAAAGTCTGCTGTTGAATGATGGAATGGAGCAATATCTAAAGACTAGTTTCTTTGCACCAGGAATACCGTCAAATGATTGATTTCCCTACATTTAGTTCTATTGTCTAAATATTAATTTCCTATTCTTTAATGATTTTAATAATAATTATTATTAATAATTATTAATTAATTTCCTATTGTCTAATGACTAGTTTCGCAGCACGCGTAGTTTAATGATTAACTTCGTGTTGCCTAATGGCTGGTTTAATTTATTAAAGACTAATGACTGTTGGCTTTTCAACACTCTCATTGATTAAGGATTCATTTCGTCACACCATATTCGCCACAAACAAATTCTACTGTTTAATTCTAGATTTCGTCACCCATTCTCTACTTCCTAAAAATAACATCGCCATATTATATTCTCCAGACTAATGACTTACATCAACACACAAAACTATATCAAAGTGGGGGTTTGTGACAATGATCTCTGCTGTAGAAAGATCGACTTTGTGGTGCTAAAACACTAATGCCTAATTGTTTTATTCACACACACACACACGCACGCACGCACGCACACGCGCGCACACACACACATACACACACATACAGCTCCTCCTTCGTTACATGAAAGATTGTTGTCTTGTTGAATTTGTTTAACCAAATTATAGATTGTACTTTCTTTTAACAAACATTAATGATTAGAGAATACATCTCATCAAAATCTATAGTCCATTTTATTGTAATAATTGACTTTATCAAAACAAAATATGGTATAATTACTTCTAAGTCGTATTTTCACCATCAAAATGTAGTATAATTACTTGTAATAAGTAATTTTTTCATCATCAAAATATAGTATAATTACTTCTAATAAGTCATTTTTTTTTACAATCAAAATGTTTAATTACTTGTAATACGTCATTTTCACCAACAAAATATAGTGCAATTACTCTAATAAACATCATCACAACAAATATATAATGAAATTCGTTTAATAATTCACTTAATACAACACACAGTACATGGTGCCAATACTTGTAATAATTGATTATATCGCTATAAAATAGGGAACAGTATATAACAGTTCAGAGATGCTCAAACAACGTGAAAATGAGACATTTTTGTTTACGCGTTGGGGATGGAAGAGGTTACTTCACAAAGACTTACACATAATAGCCTGCAAACTGAATTATTTGCTGACGGATAAAGGCATTTCTGTATACAGCAAGCGTTCAGGACATTTATTCACTAAAGCAATATATGTAATACCTAAAGAAAAAACACCACTTTTATCATTGATGCCAAGGATCTATTAGAGTACGACAGCAAAATATGTTTTCATTTTCTATTAATTTCATCATTTAGGTCAGTGAATGCATTCTTTTCGCCAACAACTGAGATTATTTTGTTACAGGACTAAAACACATTATTGTCTATGAATGTACGTTTATTATCATTCTTGTTCCCCAAATATTACATGCCCGTATGGATGTATTGCGAGTTATGTGTTCATGTTGTTTTACGATTAATTTATTCACACAATAATGAGGGTATACTTATTGAGAAGAGGTCTTTTACGTAAATACACACGTGAAAGGGAACTTACAAATATACTCCCACTATAACTGCAATAATACAAAACGTACAAATATGCTTCCACTATAACTGCAATAATACAAAACGTACAAATATGCTTCCACTATAACTGCAATAATACAAAACGTACAAATATGCTTCCACTATAACTGCAATAATACAAAACGTACAAATATGCTTCCACTATAACTGCAATAATACAAAACGTACAAATATACTCTCACTATAACTGCAATAATACAAAGCGTACAAATATGCTCCCACTATAACTGCAACTATAACTACATTAAACTTACATACATACTCCAGCTATGACTGCGGTAACACAAAAGCCAGCAATGACGATGCCAGAAGTAAGGGCCCCATGTGTACTGACTATAGGGTAATAGTCGTCCGAAGACTGTACAGATTTCTCTGAAATTTAATCGTCAGAAACAGAAATAAGAGCAACATTTTCAATAATACATAAGCATTGAGAAATTTAATCTGTAAAAATTTGTGAAGCGAGGCAACCCTACCCAACTGTCTAAATGTCTTGACTAAACATGCAACTGCGCATATTTTCATGTGTTGATGTGATAAGTTTTTATTACGCGTATTATGTTCGTGTGTTACTGCAATAAGTTTTTATTACGCGTATTATGTTCGTGTGTTACTGCAATAAGTTTTTATTACGCGTATTATGTTCGTGTATTACTGCAATACGTTTTTACTATGCATGTTATGTTTATGTTGTGTTGCTGTAATAGTTTTTTCTATGGATATGTTCATGTTATGTAGTTATAATAGGATTTATTACACATGTTATATTCACGTTGTGCTGCTGTAATACATTTTTTTCTACGGATATGTTCATGTTATGTAGCTGTAATAAGATTTACTACACATATTATATTCACGTTGTGTCGCTGTAATAAGATTTACTACACATATTATATTCACGTTGTGTCGCTGTAATAAGATTTATTACAAATGTTATATTCATGTTGTATGCTTTAATACATTTTTACTATGCATGTTATATTCATATTGTGTTGCTGTTGCCAGTGAATAAATTAATGACAAAGCGGGAGCTTATTTATGCAAATGTTTTTGCTGAAGTTGTTGCCTCAAAGTGGAATATTATGCAAATGTGTTTAGTTGCCCTAAAGTGGAATATTATGCAAACATGTTTACTGAAATTGTTACCCGAAAGTGGAATATTATGGTTTATTTCAAAGATAATGAATAATATGCATGAGAAAGGACACTCTTTACAACATTTTATGCAGTTATAAATCATTGTGACAAATTCATTTCTCTCTTTCCTTTAGCTGAAAGGGTTAAAATTTGCAATAAAGAAATTAAAAAGTGGGATTCAATAGTTACTGAAGAGAAGTGAGTTTATTTTACAATATAATTATTACACTGTATTGTGTTATAAGCCTGTAATGAAAACCTTGCTAAAGTAAAACGTGCGTATGTATTAGTACAAAACATAAACATTTAATAACCGCGCCGATAGAGAAACGCTTTTTGTAAAATAAAAATTAGTGTTGTAACAAAGCTACATCGATCAGGTCAAACAGATGTATTCATTTTAATAGCTTTCATCACCTTCTTTTTCAGGATTATTATAATAATAAAATTGCTTATTTTGAATAAACTCAGTTTGAGGAAAGGTTGAAACAATCATAAGATCATACTTAGCTCAGGAAAAGCAATAGACATTTAATCATGTCCATGTTCATGTTCCCTGCATTGGTTTGTTCCTGTGAAGATTTCCTCTTCTCATCTTGTTCCTTATAATGCAAGAGGTGGGTGTGGTTTTTATTTTATTAAATTAGATACTTGTTTATCTAAGTTACTATCTAAAGTATTTAAAAGAAGCATAATCCCCATGAGCGATGTACACGTCTTGATTCTCTTTCTCAAACTCTTAACTTTCCTCTTTGTTTCTAGTGATTTTATCTCAGCAGTCTCCGGACTAGTCTACTAGATAACATCTCACTGTGCTAATGGTTGTACAATAGCTAAAGATCTAATATATAGATATTTAGAAATGTGCTGATGGCTTGTGTTTGTATAATAGCTACAGTTCTAATATCTATATATGTAAAAAATAGCCCAAGTTCAGCCATAATCAAAATGAGGCTAAATATCAAATGCTTGATTTGCCAGATTGCTATGTTTTCAAGGCAACTAAAGGTGTGATGTAAATACCTAAACATTATGAAACAATTATTTAAACAGCGATTGAAGAACTAGATTTGGTTGTAGAAATGTTAATTCATGAGCTAAATTTGAAGAGGCAATTACACAACTTCTAAATAAGAAAAATCCAAATGTATCACTTTAAATATTTATGATTCAGCAATTGCATTGATTACCATCTACTGTTACTTCCCATGACACTGATCAAATCATAACTTTTAAGTTAAATTGTAAGATGCACAAAAATGTCATTATAGACAGTTATAAATGTACGTGTGTCTTGTTTGTGCAAATAAGTAAATTATATACTGTAAAACAGTATCTTAGTGTTTCGTTATTGGTTCTAACAAAATTAAAATTATTTATATTTCTACATCTCAAAGCAACTATTCTTATACCGTTGCAAAGGTCTCCTTGATAACCTGTCGCACATCTTTCACAATATCCATCTGTGTTGCTACACAAACCAGACTCGCACGAACCGCATGTTAGGTTACAGTCTTTACCCCACGTTCCAGGAGCACAAGCTGGGAAGAATAATGAAAAGATTAATCTTGTTACATTTTCGATAATATGCATGCTTCCCTAATTACATATTTACTGCTTTGACATTCCGTCTGCATGCCTGTATGCATAGATATGTTAAAAAAGACGTTTGACAACTCCTGATCGTATGTCTGCATGCTTGTATTCCTGATTGATTGCACCTCTGCATAGATGCGTTATCAGGACGGTTAACAGTTCGTGATCTCATATATGTCGGATTATCTGTATTTATTTCTGCTTCTATTTATATCTTTGTATAAGTACATATATTTTATGCTCGTTTCCTTATCATCGTCAATATATTTATAGTCGTCATGAAAGCAATCATTAACAACATTAACTAAAAGAAGTGGCACTAATAATAGTAATCATCATCATCAGCAGCAGCAGCAGCATCAACAACATCATCATCATCATCATCATCATCATCAAGAGTAGTATATTTTTCAGTTTTTATCACGACCTTTTATCGAATTTTAATCAGGTTTCGGAATCGATTCAAGATTCTGGAAGATCCATGATTTGAGCGTTTCCAAGGAGCGCTGCTTTTAGTAGTGGGGCAATCCTGTGTTGTCCGGATAGTTTATTCATATAGCCTTCCATCTTAAATGCTATTTGGTGTTGAGTGCTTGATCTTGTGCAGCTGTTATGAGTGCTTCTGTTTCTGCTTTGTTGTTGTTGTTGTTGTTGTTATATTATTATTATTATTATTATTATTATTATTATTATCCACTAACGTTCATTGCAGGAAACTGAAAGCCAGCCATCTTTACAGCCGGTAGGACATTTTCCTGAAAACCTGTCACACAATGATCCAGTACAATGTCCGCACTTATACTTGCAGTTGTCACCATATAATCCTGGTTTACATGCTGAAGAAATGATAAAAAAACAAGAACAAGGGGCATTATGGATTGGCAAGTTTTGTTTGCTGTCCAGAAGTGTTAGGATGCTCTAATGTTGCTTTGCAAATAATGTCTATATATGCTGTTATTTCATTATCTGAGGTCACCATAATGGGAGATTTCAATGGTTAGAATATATATAGTGCATAAACGAAAAACCAAAGACGTCATACAAGAGAATGAACACAAGAACAAACACGATGTTACCCTACATGGATCCCATATTAAGCATCATAAAATGCAAGAAATGTCTAACAAGAAACGATAAATTAAATAAGAAAAGTTAAGCTAACATCCAAATTTAAAAATTTAGAAAATTTAACAAGAAACAGGACAGCTGTCAAGAAAGGTCGTGAGATTGTCCATAGTGAAATCTCATTCGCGTCTTGCGTCATTCCGTCGTCCGATCATGTAACGAGAAGGAGCTGTTTTAGCTGTTTCGTCTGGCGCTTTTTGATGCAACTGTAAATTGTTAGCTTAGATGTAGTTTTCTTAATACGAAGCTATTACAGAAAGTATGACTTAAAATACTACAGTTTCCATGTACTAACCTTTGAGAAAAACTACGACTTAAAATACTATAGTTTTCTTAATACAAAACTACGGCAAAGTATTACTTAAAATGCTATAGTTTTCTTAATACAAAGCTGTGAACGAAATCTCAATCCAAACACAGAAAAAACAAGGATAAGTCTGGAGTTGCCCACTGGACAATGATTTGTGTACTGAAGAGCAATAGTTTCGGTGGGTACATATTAGGAATCCACTCAACTTTTGAGGCACCTCATCATGTTAGATGAGCATGTCCAGTAGTTGTGGAGAGTTGAGGACAATTATTACTGATTAGTATATCTATCTCTGAATAGTTGTTAAATATTTGTTAACATTATATACATAAGCTCATTTTCAATAGAGGATGGAACCGTTGTTGTACTGTTGAAGATTGAATTCGTGTTCATCTTAATTCATATGCGTTAATTGCAATAAGTTTTAATAGTGATTCAATAACACGCCATTTAGTATAATAGTTTATAAAATGTAGACTAAGATTAACCACAATTATACAACTGTTTATTTGAATTCTGAATATTAAATAGTAATTAACACTACTTGACAAAGTCGTAACCTTCTATTTGTCTAATGTCCATTTTGATAAATGGTTACAGAATACTGTGTAAGAGACCTATAACGCATGTACCAAAGGCAGTATCAAGGTCACAATCACATGCATTTATCTTATAATATAAACAAAACTAGAAATCCGTTATTATGACTGACCTTCATTGCAGAGGTCTGTCGTCCATCCTTCATCACAACCGTCTGGACAAGTCCCGTACCTAACGTCGCATGGGCCTTTCAACCTACAGTGGCCACACACGTATCGACAGGCGAAACCGTATGATTTTTTATCGCAAACTGTTTAAGCAATAAAAACAATTATTGTAAGAATTTTTTTAACATTATATATGTCAGGTAAAGCAATATTTACATAAGAACAGCAGACGAAAACTAATGAACTTTATCACTCAGTTCAACGAATCTGAAGATGTACATAATCATATGGAGAGAAAACACCTCACTGACGAGTAGTGTATCTTGATAGACTGAATAGAAATACATACATTTTCTGAGAGCAAAAGTACACTGACGAGTAGTGTAATGATGGGGACACGAAGTGCACTATATTGACGAGTAGGGTAAAGAGTGGAAAACAGAGTACAAACTATTGACGAGTAGGGTAATGAGGGGAAAACAAAGTGCACTATAGTGACGAGTAGTGTAATGAGGGAAAATCAAAGTGCACTATAGTGACGAGTAATGTAATGAGGGGAAAACAAAGTGCATCATAGTGACGAGTAGTGTAATGAGGGGGAAACAAAGTGCACTCTACTAAATAGTAGTGAAACTCGAGAGAAAAAAGCAAACTGCACTCTACTGACGGGTAGTGCACATAGGAGGTTTCCATCCAATTTCACACCCTCCAGGGCAGTGTCCTCGGATTGGGTCACACCTCTTTCCTCGCAGACAATTACCACACTTGCTTTTGCAGTTAGGACCCCATCTATTATTTCCGCAAGCTGCACAGATTAAGAAGCAGTAGTACATGGATATTGCTTTATAACGAGGCACTGTCATAGTTTGTATATTAACAATATAAACATCATTCATTAACACCCAGGCCGCCCGTAATCTGAGTCTTATCCCCAAAACACGCCTTCCGGACACGTATTAGATAAATGAATGATAGTTAGTGTAGAATGAAAGAGTGATAGTTCTAGAAGATAGCTCGAACACCTTGATACATACAACAAGGATAGTAAATAATACAGGTGACAGACTACAACATATAACATGTAAGTGAGTCACGCTAACATCAGTGGTCTATCAACAGTAAATGTATTCAACAAGAAATAGCATAAGACAGTATGGTTACATATAGCGTATAGTTCCACAGTTACAATTAGACATTATAAATGTTTATAGTGCATAATCACGACCATGGGTTTCATAAGAGAATGTTCGTTTTGAGTCCTATAGCTATGTAGTGGTTATTTGGTTCTAGCGTATGAGTGATCTATAAATGAGTTTATAAGAAATCAAAGAATGTTTCTGAGTTAACTCTGAACAAGTCTCTGAGAAGTTTAACTGAAGCTGTGCAGTTGTTGACTTTGTAGTTTACATAACATCAGGATCACTTGATGCATCATATAATGTCCCAGTAAATGATGTTAGCAGACCTGCACGCGGTCCTTTAAACCGGTCATTTGGTCCGTGGGACGTTCTGCTCTGGTGTTGCTTCATGGTTCATTACTTGTCAAAGTCAACATCAAAATCAAAATGGCTCTGTTCTGGCATTATTTTATGGAGCAGTGCTCTTCGAACCAATTTCTCAGATAAGGAGCCAATCTACCAGTAAAGTACACATGAATGAAGAATTTGCAATTTTCTCTTCAGAAGACACTTACATAGACATCATACATTTTAATATCATAAGCGAGAATAAATATAATTTATAGTTAATGTCAAGAATTAACCATGAATATAATATTAGTTAGGCAAGCAAAACAACAAACAGCAGTAACATATACAAAGGATAGTTTCCTGCTGTGTTGATAGCCAGCAATAAGGAGTAGTAATAGGATTTTAGCTTATTAAGCCCAGGAACCATGCTACATGTTGTCTCAATGGTCAGCTGCATTCAACCGACGATTTACAGGTGATTGACTGGTACATTCATTTGCATGCGGTTGAGCTTCACTTTGAATGGTGAGAGTGATTGTCCTGAACATTCCGGAATATTTCCAGATAAGAGTCAATCTTTCTAGAAAGTCGTTTTGCATGTAGTGTATTTTTAGAGTAGAAGTAGGTGTGAGTAATTTGTGACTGTTTCTGTGTATTATATCTATTTATATATTTATTTATCTATCTATCTATCTGTCGGTCAGTCGGTCATTCTGTCATTCCGTCCATCAGTCTGTATATCTATCTATCTACCTCTATCAGTGACAGAGTAAATTTGCTCCTCCCTGTTTTAAAATTAAATTGTTATATACATTACTAAATTGTCAGAGTGGCCTGTCTTTGGGCACTCCTTATGGTGTTAGTTTTGAAAATGTTTGAGTTGAAGTAAACAGCCTGAGGCAAGAATATTACAGATTGGATGACCTAATGGAAACTGAGTGAACATTTACCTATTATCCAATGATTATGATTTATGAGAACGAGACTAGCCAATGGGGTGAGTTTAAGGAGTTCACTTGCTGAACAGAATTCTACACCCTAATCACTTTTGAATTTTAAGTAGATGAAAGTCAGGCTTGAAGGCAGTCATTAGCTTGATGGCGAGTTGAAACTACCGATTGAGAGAGAATAGACTTAAACATTTCATGCATTTTACTATCGATATGTTTTACTTGTGTTTATGTAGATGATGTGCTATGTTAGTTGACTATTATTTCTTCAAATGTTTGAACTAAGCTGCCCCTCAATGCATATTTACAAATTAATAATAAAAAAAGAAAATGTTTACGTTAGCTCATTTTCTATTGCTGGTTAAATGCTACAATTGACACACGAGTGAAAATCTGGAAAAGATCGCGTGCAGATGCTTACAGCTAAACATGCTTTTGCTTCAATGTCAGGAACATAATCTAGGCGCATCATTTGATGGCATTATACATTTCACAGTCTAATGCATTTATAAATAATATCTTGGATTCTGAAAGTAGACGTTTCACCTCATTTATTGTGAACAATTGTTTTACGTTATTTGAATGAGTGTTCGTTTTACAGAAAGAACAGCAACAGTCAAGGAATGATTTGGTATACTTTGACGTTTGCAATTATTTGTCGCAACTAAATGGTAACTATATTACATAATATCGTGTATGTATGTGGCACCATCTATTGAAATATAGAAACATTCATCATATAGTTCACACAGTACTCTGTAAGAGTTAGATTTTCGCACTTTGAAATTCTTTGTTTGACTCCTACAGAAAGTATATAACAGCAAATAGATTGCCACCTTTCTCAATATGGTATTTTTTTCTCCTAAGTGGAGTTTGAAGTGCATTTTCTGCTAAAGCCAAATTGCAAGTTGACTTGTAATTGATGAATACACATGTCCACGATATAATTTAATTATCATATAAATGCTAATTAGTAATAATAATTAATAATAATTCGTTTAATCAAATCTACAACGCATCTAGTGTATTTTATGTCATTTCATGATTCCTATACAGTGCTAATATATAATCTTCTTAATTGTTTGCTTACTGAATAAAAGTGCCCCTACATTTGTATAAGTAAGTGTTGCTCTAAGATATTAAATCTTAAGATAAAGAAATAATTTTTAAAATACATTTTTTTAAAGTTTACCTTTTAAATGTTACTTTAAGAAAACAAATCATACAATGTTAACGTCATACATAATACTATATGATAAACATTAACCGTTTTCTTACGTTCATTGCAGTCAGGACCTGTGAATCCATCACCACATCCCACAATGCATGATCCATTAAATCGGTTGCAGGTGGTTCCTTCAGAACAATTTGGGCAATTGAACGAGCAATTAGCGCCAAAGTAACCTTGGGCACACGCTGTAACATGGTTAAATGTGAATTAATAAATGCTTAAAAGGTCTATTTCTGAATTGGTCACTTTAGTTTGGGGACTATGTTACCAAACTATGCATTCTATACCTATGATGATAGCATTGTCCTATTTTGCACGATGCCAAATTATCGCGATGACTATGGATAACATGAAATATTTCAAGTTCATACAATCCATCCGGTATAAATTGGTGCAAATAATTGAATGCGACTAAGATTTATTTCATTAATTCAACAATGATATGTCGTGATACTAATATGGATAGGTTTACGTTAGGTTACTATTTATTTATATGTCGGCGCGTACAACCAATGACGAATGAAGTATACATGTTATACACCTGAGCTACAAATTATCTAAGGAATGTAATTAAGCCCTTGCCTTTATCGCAGAATAAGCCCGTCCAGCCATCTTGACATCGCTTTGATAGGCACTCACCATCGAGCAAACCACAACGGTTTTCTTCACAAGCTCCACATATTTTGTCACAAAACACATTGTAATATCCGTCAAAGCAATCTGAAATTTATTCACTGCATTTAACTTTGCTGTCCAAGTATCAATTCATTACATTTAAGAAGTCCAAAATAAATTGCCAAAGTAATATTTATCAGTAGTTCACGGTAATACGTTACGACGTAAAATTCATGTCTGTGTACGAAAACCATTGGTTCTCAGGATTATTTCAATAACTGAGCTATCCATTGCATGACTTTCTATTATCTTCAAGTTTTAATGAAATAACAATGTGCATGTATTTGAGATGTGAAACCTTATGTTTCTGGAATTGTTAGGGGTACTTTCTTGCCAACTCAAGCTCTGTGGCGTCTAAATCAGATGAAAAGTAACATTTACATGAACTGTAGAAATCCTATTAACATTTACTGTTCGTTTTTACTGATTTAATGTGTTACGATTTTTCATGATTTTTTCTGAATATATTAGTTTTATAGAATAAACGTATATTAATAAAAATGTAGTTAAATATGTGTACTACTTATTAAGTATCAGCCTATTGTTGGAATCGTTTTGGATTGTAAGTTCTCCATCTGAGTTTACTCCAACTCTGGTATTTCAAAGAAATATCCACATAAGCAGTGTCTAAGGTCGGGTTGCATTAATATTGGCAACGAATATATATGAATGAGAGAGAGAGAGGGAGAGAGAGAGAAACACAGAAAGACAGATAGATAGATAGATAGATAGATAGATAGATAGATAGATAGATAGATAGATAGATAGATAGATAGATAGATAGATAGATAGATAGATAGATAGATAGATAGATAGATGAAGAGAGAGAGAGAATTGCACGTATCTTCTTAATACACAATCATTGATAGATATATATCATATGTATAAACACATATATAACATACACATAATAACATGTACATGAAATATCATGGGAATTGAAACGTATAATGGGAAATGAAATAGGAATAAATAAATATAATTACTTACCTCCCCAACAATAGCCAAAAAGATTGTCACAGTCCTTACAACCTTCAGTGCATATTTTACCACAATCTTCCAAAAAATAGTTCTCTTGACAAGCTGTAAAACGTGGAAAATAAATTTAACATTAAATATATACATACAAACTAATTCAACATTAAGTAGATAACAAATAATATTATTAACTATAATCGTGAAAGGAAACAAAAATGATAAGAAAGTAAAGCTTAAAATATACATAAAACTGTGAATAATAACAATACGGATGGCTTTACGTTAAATGCTATTACATTGTTAGTATACAATAACTATAGTTTATTTGAAGCCATCAAGGTATTTAAGGCACTCACTCTACAAACGAATATATAAATGTAGCAGAGGTTATTAAGAAAATGAGTATTCTTGCAATAACGATAAGTATTGCATGCTATTCACCCAGAAATACCAAGTTAATTGTTTTGAGACAGAAATACCCAGCTAAATGTTTTGAGACAGAAATAAGCAGTTAATTGTTTTGATATAGAAATACCCAGCTAATTCTTTTGAGACAGAAATACCCTGTTAATTGTTTTGAAACAGAAATACCCAGTTCTGACTTCATTACTTATATTTCTCTTGGGATTCCTCTCGACACAGACTGACATAATTGATCTCGCTCTGGCAGGTATTTTATAATATTCAAGCTTCAGTAATACATTTGACGAAATGTTATTACCAGGTATTTTATATATTTAATACTAGATTCAAGACGAATGCATTCAGTGCTGATTTCAAGATTGAAATGACGACTTATGATCAGATGCATGATCACACACTTATACATCACACCACTCGTTCCACACTTATACTTCATGTACAAGTAATACTGACACTACAAATGTACTTCATACACAAGAAATACTAATCACACACCTATATTTCACAAACTATAAATATTAACCACATCTTGTACTTCACACACAATACTGAAACACATGTGTATATCCTACAGATGAATTACTGACTTCACACGTGTACTTCATACACAACAAATACTGACTTCACTCTTGTACTTCATACGCAACAAATACTGACTTCACTCTTGTACTTCATACACAACAAAAACTGACTTCACTCTTGTACTTCATACACAGCAAATACTGACTTCACTCTTGTACTTACACACACAATGCAGAAATATTGACCCCACACATGTACCTCGTACACATGAAATATTGACCTCACACTTGTACTTCATGCACGTTAACTAACGCTACTGACCCCACACTTGTACGTCATGCACGCTAACTAACGCTACTGACCCCACACTTGTACGTCATGCACGCTAACTAACGCTACTGACCCCACACTTGTACGTCATGCACGCTAACTAACAGCTACTGACCCCACACTTGTACGTCATGCACGCTAACTAACAGCTACTGACCCCACACTTGTACGTCATGCACGCTAACTAACAGCTACTGACCCCACACTTGTACGTCATGCACGCTAACTAACAGCTACTGACCCCACACTTGTACGTCATGCACGCTAACTAACGCTACTGACCCCACACTTGTACTTCACATAATCGAAGTTGGTCGCTTGCATCAGCTGGCTTGAACAGTTGAATTTTTACACGACTGCCTCGTACGACTGATTGACAATTTATTGTAATTGCATGGGTACGTACGATGTTAACAATCTTACCGCATTCTTTACCATCGACTGTAATTACGACTGTTCGCGTTAAAATTAGACCTGCAGAGATGAAAACGTTAAAGGGTAAAGCAAGAAATGTAATTATAATAATATTACTTTCTTAAAATCTATACTCAAGTCAAACCAATAGCCAACTTATATGGAACAGCGCTGTGAAGACATTGTGAATATGCGGAAGTATGATTGATATTAATGTGAATGTCCTTTCACGGTTCTTTTTCACTAGCATTTCCATCGCATACATATATCAACAGTACACTCATTCACTCACACACACACACACACACACACACACACACACACACACACACACACACACACACACACACACACACACACATACATACACACACACACACACACACACACACACACACACACACACACACACATACACCACACGTAGAGTTGAATTTATTACTTCTGTTATTTCAAATGTTTATATTAGAAGAAAACATAAAGTAATGAGAAATATAAAAAGTAGCTATGAGAGATTAAGAAAACGCAGAAGAATCAAAACAACATATCCCCGATACTGTATCCTCATGGGCTAAGTGTATTTCAGTCCTTAATTATGCAGTAACGAGGACCTGTAGTGCATTAAAATAAAATAATTATTAGAAACATTTAAAATGATTTCCAACTCCCAGTAAATAGTAAATTAACGGAACACACAATGATGAAATAAACATACAATATAATCACACATACATATAATAATACATACACTGACTTTTTTTTTTTTAAAGAAAAACTCATCAAGCAAATTATCAGTAATCTGTATGTCTGTAATTCATAGCATTAAAGTTGTACTCGCCGTTGTCTTCTAACGCACCAACGACTTTTCAAGACCTGAAGAAAGAGTTGGCTTACCTACTAACATCGATTCCAAGTGGATTGTTACTTCTGAAATTGAGTAGTTTTTACCCAGGTCAACCTCCCAGAAAGGGGCAGAGTCCGAGGGATCACTTCTAAAACAGTTAGGGTTGACATCGGTGTTATTATTACTGCGGCTAACGTAGACATTGGTAGTGTTACCATTAGCCGCCATACATCCTTGCATTTCCTTTTCGACATCGGTTCGATATTCACCTTGTGATGAACTGACACGTACTGGTCGTCCAAGTGCAACATTTTCTGTAAATATAACATGAACATATATATATATATGTGTGTGTATGTGTGTGTGTGTGTGTGTGTGTGTGTGTGTGTGTGTGTGTGTGTGTGTGTGTCTTTGTGTGTTTGTGTGTGTGTTTGTGTGTGTGTGTGTGATGGCTATTAGATACTTAGTTTGGAAACCAGAAATAATCAGCTGCAAATCAACCCCAGTTTGCTGTCTATGGGCGAGAAGGTATAGGCTTGCGAAGGTAAATGCATTTGTTGTTTTTGACCTTTCAACTCTGCCATAGAAATAAAAATAGGAACCAAACCATTCTTTTATATATATATATATTATTATTATATTATTATTATATTAGTGTTATTACCAGCACCACCACCACCACCACCACCACCGTCATTATCATCATCATCATATGGCTTCAACGTACTGTACACACACTGTTAAACAACTGGTAACAGTTATGAACAATCATTCAATATAGGATATTCGTCATAAATAGTTAGTCACTTACTAATTAACAATGGCTAAAAATACCTTTTCTCCAGTTATTGGGATTTGGTTTAGTTGAGAAATCACACCCCGAACCAAAAGGAGGTTCGCAGAAGCAATTCTTGCCTGGAAAAATACAAATATTAAAGGCATTTTATGTTGTGCCCAGTTACGTGACTGCATTTGTTTTTAAATAAGCAATTTAAGACAAATAATCATCAACTGTGATTACGAGTTTGACTAGTCTTAAAGGCGCAATATTTACCAAAATAGGTTCCTTCTCAGAATATATATTAAAAAGAATTTAATACGAACATTCTAAAGTTTTGCCTATAAATTGGCGTTTTGTTGGCTTTAAAAAAGTAAATTCAACGATTAAACTTGTGACCTCTATTCGAAAGGATGCGTGCCTTTCACAGTTATTCGATGGGGATTCATATGCAAACTATATTCACGAATACTTCTAAGGTAAACAAATATAAAGAAGTAGGTTATTTTAGGGCTAGAGAAATTATTAGAGAGATGGTTGGAATGTGGTTGGGTTAGTTCACAATTGATATCTCTTGTAACTTAAGTCAAAAATTCCTTCTCTGCAAAATAGCACGCGCCGGTGCAGAAAGCAGTACATATTTTCGTTGAATCTACTTCCATTATGGGTTCTTGAGAAGGAAATAAAAGGTTTCATCATGTCGACTGGGCACTTCGGGGGTATAGATATGTTGTAGTGCGACAGGAAGGCAAATATCCAGAAAGCCAGAACACAAGAAAGAGATTAATTAAGTGCAACAGAATTCATTGTTTACATCCACGTATAAGAGCGTTGTCTCCGAAAGTTCTGATAAACAGTTTGATAAAAAATATATTTCAGTATGACCGCCTCTTCCTCTGATAGATGTGAATGAAAGGAAACTTCGAAAAGACAACTCAAAATACTCTTTAAGTTTTGTAATGTTTTCGTGTATGGTCCGAATGTCAAGTTTTCGTTTGAGTCCCTTTATTTATGTGGTATTATTCTGTGGCTTTATGACCCCCTGAAGCAATAAAATGTGTTACGTAAGGAAACCTATGTGGAGATCTCGAAACATCACGACTCAACTTTGTACTTGTTTCAGCGCGACAGTTAAGTAGTAACTCAGTTACGATAAGCTCTTGACTTGTTAGTAATAGACAGCAGAAATAGAACACACTTTTGACAAAAGAACGGTTGATAGCTGACAAGATTAGCCAGTATCAGAAATATGTTAGATGAGTAATAATAATAAACAGAACTCTGGGGTATATCCATCAAAGTGATAATTTATTGAGTGACAGGAGTGTATCCAACCAACTGAAAATTCTCCAGACATGTCATTTCATTTGTGCAATACTACCTTCAGAAAATATGTGAAAGGTGAGAGAAAATAGATAAAATTGGTTAATCTTAATCATTACAAACAGATTGATAAAGTAGTGAGCATTTTCAGTTGAATTACGTGTTATACCAATTTTAACTTTGAACGTTTCCAAAGGAAGAAGACAAACATTTGATGCAGGTGCTAAACGGAGGATCGACAGTATTATACCAAAGTATCCTATCAGTGGAAGAGAAAACAGAACTATTTGTATTTGTATCACGATCATTCTGTATTGCTACTTAACGACAGCTGCCTTTCAAAACCAGACTTCCTCTTGCCAAATTCAAAGTGATCAGAGAATCGAATTTTCTAAGCAAGTAATCTTTTTGATCTAAGCCCATTGGATGGTCTTATTCTCGTAAATCATAACCATTGGATAATACAATCTACTCATTGGTTTGCATTACATCAGCAAATTCTAGCATATTTTCGCCTCGAGCATTTACTTCAACTCAGAAAATATCCCCAAATACTATCACAAGGAGTGCCTAAGATCGGGTCACTGACAATTTAACAACTTATATAACAATTAATTAAATTTTAAAAATATGGAGAGACAAATTTATTCAGCCATAAACTGTAAGACCAGTGTGATTGAAGCATGTTAGAATAGTGTATTAAGATAGCATTAATGAAGGCCCTTTGACAGACAGAAACGATGTGGATCTGTTTGTTCATGAATTGGCAGTCCCTAGAAACAAGTAACCTGTAATGAAAAACAACTTTTGCCGTCGGCATATAGATAGCCCCTGGCACGAAATGTGAATATCATTTGTGATATTATTATTATATATAATATATAATAATAATAATAATAATAATAATAATAATAATAATAATAATAATAACGGCTGAAACATCTTACCTCCTTACATGGCAGACTTGCTGAACAACTGCAAGACATACTAAACAAACCAGGAACCCTGCCAGCATGGATGGTAAAAGGAAAAACAAGTCTGATTATGAAAGATCCACAGAAAGGCACAACACCAAACAACTATCGTCCAATCACTTGCCTATCAACCACCTGGAAGTTACTATCAGGAATTATAGCTGACAAAATCATGACTCACCTTGAAACAAACAAACTTCTAAACAAT
The DNA here is from genome assembly GCA_028829895.1 of Sinotaia quadrata. Lineage (NCBI taxonomy): Eukaryota > Metazoa > Mollusca > Gastropoda > Architaenioglossa > Viviparidae > Sinotaia > Sinotaia quadrata. Next base: position 98,978,476 of record CM054177.1, read on the forward strand.
GAACAAAAGGGTGCTAGACCAGGCAGCAGAGGAACAAAGGACCAATTGGCAATTGATAAGGCAATAGTGACTGACAGCAAGAAACGAAGAACAAATCTTGCAATGGCATGGATTGATTATCAAAAGGCCTATGACTCAGTCCCACATTCATGGATAATTGAAACATTAAAATTGTACAAAGTAGCGCCATCAATACAGAACCTAATTCAGGAGTCAATGAAAAACTGGAAAACCACCCTCACATGCAACAACACAAATATTGCAGACATAGCAATAAATTGTGGAATCTTCCAAGGTGATTCCTTATCGCCACTGCTGTTCTGCATTGCACTGAATCCTCTCAGTCAAGTGATCCAGAAAACAGGGTTAGGATACAAAATGAAAGCAGGACAGGTCATCAGCCATCTACTGTACATGGACGATCTCAAGCTGTACGGAAAAAATGAACGTGACATCACATCCCTGATCAATACTGTCAAGATCTGCAGTGAGGACATCAACATGAAATTCGGCCTTGAGAAATGTGGACGAATTATCATCCAGAAAGGCAAGGTCAAAACAACAGAAAGCCTGCAATTCGACATCGGAAAAATCAACGATGTTTCAATGGAAAATGGATATAAGTATCTTGGGATACTACAACATCAAGAAAATATGCAGAGAGAAGTGAAGTCCAAAGTTAAGAGAGAATATGAAAAACGTGTTAGACAAGTCCTGAAGTCCAAGCTAAATGGGGCAAACAAAATACAAGCCCTTAATGCATACGCAATACCTGTAGTAAGCTACACTGGAGGTATCATAGATTGGACAGCAAATGAAATAAATGAACTGGACAGGAAAACAAGAAAACTACTCACAATACATAAAGCCTTACACCCCAAAGCAGACGTAGACAGGCTCTATGTATCTCGAAAAATGGGAGGCAGAGGTCTCAAGAAAATCAAACATGTCATTGAAGCAGAAGTCATTGGCCTTGTGGACTACATCTGGTATAACAACAAAGATGATCCACTGATAGAAGCAGTAAAAATGAGTGGACTATTCCAACCCCCAGAAACAGACAAAGAAACATGGAAGAAAACAACGAAGCAAGAACTAGCACATACATGGAGCCAGAAACCTCTGCATGGCCAGTATGTACGACAAGCCGACGAAATATCAACAAAGCAATCAACGTACAAATGGTTGAAAGAGGCAGGATTGAAAGCAGAAACAGAAGCACTCATAACAGCTGCACAAGATCAAGCACTCAACACCAAAGCACACAAAGCGAAAATCATGAAAATTTCAAATGATTCCAAATGTCGACTCTGCAAATCCATGGATGAGACAACAGAGCACATACTATCTGGATGTCAAGTTCTGGCTGGAACGGAATACACCAAACGACACAATGAAGTGGCAAAACACATACATAGAAATCTGTGTGAGAACTATGGCATAAAAACCCCAGAAAGAGCATGGATGCATCAACCAGAAGCAGTCACCGAAACAGAAGAAGTCAAAATACTATGGGACTTCGAGATAAGAACAGACCGGGTGATTCCTGCAAGACGACCAGACATTGTAGTTCTCAATAAGTCCAACAGAACAGTAACAATTATTGATGTCGCTGTTCCAAGTGATAGAAACATAAAAACAAAAGAAAGAGAAAAAATAGAAAAATACCAAGACCTCAGATTAGAAATCCAGAGACTGTGGAATGTAAAAGCAGAAGTGATACCAATAGTGATAGGAGCCTTGGGGAACATAACATCAGAATTGGAAGACTACCTGAATAAACTCCCTGGAAACCACAGAATCGCTCCACTACTCAAAGCAGCGCTCCTCGGAAGTGCCCACATCCTCCGTAAAACCTTGGATCTCCCAGAATCTTGGTAAGATTCCGAGACCTTGGATCACAGCCGACAGTCAAACAGAAGTCGTGGAAAGAGACTGAATAATAATAATAATAATAATAATAATATATTTAACATATCCCATGAATATTATCACAAACCAAACTTGAGGTATGAAATGTAAAGCAAGATTTACTTAGGCTTTCTTGGGACGCAGAAGTTAGAATATAAGCACAAAACAAAGTAAATTTTATCAAGCTTCCTTCCATTTGGTGAATTTAATAAAGTAGATACTGTAGAGTTCCCTCCATTTTGTGATTTCTGTAATAGACTTGTAAAAACGATGGCCATCCAGTCTTTACGATTTCACATTCTACGTCAGAAAAACACGTAACTTTGATTTGTCATACCTAAATGCGCATGTACTACACGTCATTACGATACTCTGGCCATAAGGTGACATGTTCCCTTACATAATACTCTCTTATTTAGATATTTTATTTTTTCTATTAAATGCAACTATCGGTATATTTACTCTTTGTTCCTATTTTTTTAATTTCTTCCTCTCTGTCAAAGTAGTAATTACAAAATGCAGATGACCAGTCTCACAAAATCTAAGTATTAATTTTCACGATGATGATGACTTTGGGGTTCTTGGATATATTATAAACATTTTGTTGTTTTCTTTTAAATGGGATCGCGAGTGAAATATTGCAAGCAGTTGCTGTGCTGAAGGAATAATGTAGTGAAAGAATGTGTTCGTAAGAAAGTTGGCACAGACTGCACACACTAGGCCATAGCATTAACCTGGCAGACGAAACATTGAGACACAGCACAAACACGGTGCCAGCCCTGAATAAAATCTGTGTAAAAACCGTGCATATGTATGTGTGATGTCCAGATAGTTGTAATAAATAGAGATAAGATAAACAAAGGTGGTGTGATTTGCTTTGTAAGCAAGAGATTTTCTCTTTTCTCTTATTCTTCCCCTTACATCAATGTGGGTGTATCAAATGCATTATACCTGTAATTCACTTTAAATATCATACATATAGATTAGTGGAGATGTAATATATATGATAATGTATGTCTATTTAGATTACTACATACTAATGTCCAAAGTTCGATTAAGAAGAAACTGTGTCACTTTGTCTCGAACGATAAATTGTTCCCTTCGGGTTTACAGGTCTCTACAAACTAGTTCACCATCAGCACTAGAACAAACAAACAGAGGCACACACCGAATCAACATCAACAGACATACAAATAGACCAGCAGCAACGACATCAGGAGCTACAAACTAAAGATAACGGAAAACAACAAAACACCATTACTGGCACACAAACCACCAAAAGGAAAAACACGCAGACCACCACAATGGGTACGACTACAACAAAACAAAGCAGCAATCAACGATACACACTACATCACCTAATTACTACAGCAGCAACACAAGAGACTTTTCGACGCATGAAAACATATCTACTGACCAAACAACCAGCAGCAACAACAACTTTTGGGGATGATGGTGGACACCTACATACTAGCTAATCGAGCATCGAAGACGTGAACAATAACTAAACTAAATCTAGTTACACTAGCAAATCAGTATATACATATATTTTTAAAACTCTATTATGCCTAAGATAATAATTATTATAATTATTATAATAACGACAATAAATGTGAGAACTCCATATGATACCATTTCCAAAGGAGGAAATCTACTAATAACTTGAAAGTGAAAGGTTAAAAGAGGTCGTGGGGTGCATATACAAAAGTCAATACATTGAAATAGCCGAGACCTTGTGTGCCTCTGAAGTGAACACGTGTGTGTTTATTTTGATGTAATACATTCAGGATTGGAGATACTAGTTTGTATTGTGTTTGCAAGCTTTGTCCTCATTTTACAAATCAGAAATGAAACGAGCTGATATGTAACTGAATAATATTACCAGAAATTAATCCTTGCTCTCTTGTCTTGGTTTACGTGTGTCACATAATGACGTGTACATATTAGGCATGACATAACAACATGACGTGTTTTTCTGACGTAATCACCGTTCCTAAATATTAGAATATTGGAATTTTAGAGACTGGAGGACCATGATCTTTACAAGTTTATTATTGAAATCACAAAATGGAAGGAAGCCCTACAGTATTTCCTTCATTTTGTGCATATCTTCCACATTCTTAATAGCTCCAAAATGGAAGGAAGCTTGATAGTATTTATTTTCCAATGTGCTTATATTCTAACTTCTGTGTTCAGCGATAGCGTAAGTAAGTCTTCCTTTACATTTCATACCCCAAGTTTGGTTTGTGATAATGTTCATGGAGCATGTGTATGTTGAACCTAAACAATCAGTGAATCCACTTCAGCACAACATTTCAATATGTCGCAATGATCAATGGTTATCCCTCTAAAATAAACTCGATCACTTTAAAATACGTTAAAAGTACACACTCACTTATATCACAAAATATAATTTTCATTCAATACTAGTAAATAAATACTACAAATCTAAAATCTATTAATTAAAATATATTTGTATCTTAATTCTGAACTAAATTAATTTCAAATTTGTATATATGTCATATACCTTTCTTGTAGGATTAATAAACTGAAGTTGAAATGCTAGTCACTCAATATCAATTAAAGAATTTGTTCTATTGCTTTCTAATAAATATAAAACTGCATTTCTGATTTAGTATATGTCTCACATACATTCACTTCTTTCTTTCTTTCTTTCAACATTTCTTTCTTTCTTTCCAAATGTCTTTCTAAATTTCCTTCATCTATAAAATAACTACCAACAGATAAAGAACTAAAATGTGTTACCACATCACAACAAAACTTCAACTTCTTGAAAATCGAACTGACCCAAACATATTTAAAACTATCAAAATGATAACAAAAAATATACCACCATTCTACAATGGCACTAGAAGACAAGAATCGATAATTATAAACTCCTAAATTAGGAAGTGAAATAGCATGATATAAGATAATAAAGTGCAGCTCTAAACAAATAACTATAGAACGCATTATGAAAGACTGCATACTAATTGGAATAGAAAGAACTGCATAATATGTCATACAAATTGACAACAATGTGAGTGGTACCACCCCCATTCTTCATGGCTGCAATGGCGTGTAACATGGGCAGATAACCTATTGTAATGGATATACTGTTTAACTGTCATTCCATTTAGCATCATCAACGTTCTGTCATGATGTTTCGTGATCTTCACACGACTTTCTCTACGTAAAAAAAATATTTTGAGATAATGAATTCCAAGTTGAATCAAAGAGTATAGTAGTTAATGCAAACAACAGGACAATTACCAGTCAAAATTAGTTTTGCTGGAATTAAATTTATTATAATATATATTTTAAGCTGAAATCTAATTATGCTAATATAAAATGTCTTTACCGTTTGATTCTCGCAGGTAAGGAGTGCTTCTGCAAACTTCCTTATGGTTCGGGCTGCGATTTCTCAACTGTATTAGATCCCAATAATTGGAGAAAAGGTATATTCATTAATTGTAAGTTAGTAATTGTATAAATATTTATGACGTATATCAAATACTGAATGAATGTTTGTAACCATTACATGTAGTATAACATTATGAGTACCGTGAATAGGTTTACTATAATAAAAACAATTATAGAAGAAGAAAGAAAGAAAGAAAGAAAGAAAGAAAGAAAGAAAGAAAGAAAGAAAGAAAGAAAGAAAGAAAGAAAGAAAGAAAGAAAGAAAGAAAGAAAGAAAGAAAGAAAGAAAGAAAGAAAGAAAGAAAGAAAGAAAGAAAGAAAAAGAAATGTCAACAAAGCAATCAACGTACAAATGGTTGAAAGAGACAGAAATGAAAGCAGAAACAGAAGCACTCATAACAGCTGCACAAGATCAAGCACTCAACACCAAATCTCACAAACGAAAATCATGAAAATCTCAAATGATTCCAAATGTGGATGAGACAACAGAGCACATATTATCTGGATGTCAGGTTCTGGCTGGAACAGAATACACCAAACGACACAACGAAGTGGCAAAATACATACATAGAAATCTGTGCGAAAGCTATGGCATAAAAACCCCAGAAAGAGCTTGGATGCACCAACCGGAAGCAGTCCACCTATAAAATGAATGTATCTTTCCACATCAATTACGACAATCATTTGGACAGCCAACTAGCAACAGATTTTTTCGATTGTCCTAATTCAGTATCTAATTTACTTCATATGCATGCACGCACGCACGCACGCACGCTCACACACACACACGCACACACACACACACACACACACACACACACACACACACACACACACACACACACGCACATATTAACTCTATATGTTCATGTAATATTTTTAGAAAATGTCGCACTTGGACAGCGAGTAACCACCAGTTCAACTCTCGGAAAATATCGAAACACAGAGGAAAGAGAAATGCAAGGTTGTATGGCGGCTAATGGCAACATCGGCAATGTCTACATTAGCCGCAGTAATAATAACACCGATGTCAACCCTAACTGTTTTAGAACTGATCCCTCGGACTCTGCCCCTTTCTGGGAGGTTGACCTGGGTAAAAACTACTCAATTTCAGAAGTAACAATCCACTTGGAATCGACTTTTGTAGGTAAGACAACTCTTTCTTCAGGTTTCTAAAATATGTTGGTGTATTAGAAGGCAATGGCGAATAAGACTTCAGTGGATCAAGTATTTTAAATCAATTTGTGCTTTCGTGTAGACTGTAAAGATATACAGGGTACTGATAATTTTCATTGTCAGTTTTAACTGGTTTTGCTTTTAAAGACAATCTAAATTTTATGCTAGATTGAATCTCTCTAACTGTATGTTTATTTCATTTATTTTTATGCACATTTAATTTGCTATGTTTAGAGGAGCTGGGATATGTTTCAAAGTTTTATAGAAAATTATTTCATTTTAATGCGCTGCAGGTGTTGATTACTGTATAGATGGAAAAAAGAAATATGTTTAGCCCATGAGAGACAAAATTGTGGAAATGCATTTCCCTCGTATATATGTTTTCATATTTCTCATTCCTTTATATTTTATTCTAACATAAGCATTGGAAGTAACAAAATACGTAATAAGAAATTCAAATCATAGTTTTATATCTTAGAGCCGCTACAATGTATAAATTTAAAAAAGTAAAATAAAATTAATAGTAGAGACATATTCCAATAGCGTTAAATTGCAATTAGTAGTCTGAACAAAATGAAAATAAAATCTATAAACTCATCTTTGTTTTCTTAATTACATAAATACGCATCATGTGTTAAAGATTTTTTTTATGTAGAACAAAGAGCTAATGAAAATAATAACATAAACTAAGCGAAATGAAATATTACAAATCATGTTTGGAGGATAATGATATAGCGTACTCAAAACTAGAAGAAAAAGATATTTATTTTTAAAAGTGTAATATTAGCACTAATGAATCGAAATCCTACAACTGTATTTATTACTATACTTTTATCAACTTTCACACAAAATAGTGTTTGATAATGTGCGGTCAATGTATTGCGAATGTGATCTAATTTCACTATAGTGAAAGTGTCACGTGAGAATGAATGGCCATTATATATCGGATAGAAGTGGCCTAATTTCACTCTACTGTGTGACGTCAAAATGTATGACCATTATATTACGGATAGAAGTGGTCTTATTTTTACTATTCAGATGCTGGGAGTATTTATTAAGAAGCATGAATAGGAGACATCAGAACTAAATAATTGGCAACACCACATTATTGGTTAATGTAAAGGTTTTTGGTGGAGACCTTTAGATATTTGGTTGTGGCTTTGGTATATATACCACATGTGTATGTTCATGTGAAACTGCAAAATTAGTGCTAGAAGTTTGTTACTCTGATTGTCTACTCGAGAATACAGTGAACGTGTGCTTAGATTAGTCTTGAGGGATCTTCAGTGTGGAACATTCTACAATATGCCTAGCATATTCTATTGTGAACAATAAACTTGTGACATTGTTAAAAATGTGCAATGATTGTTGCAGCTTATGTTAAGATTAGCACTGTGACATATGTTGATACTAATCTGTTGAATTATGTGTTAGAATATAAGAGTGAATAAGTATTGGACTTACTTGAACATTGTTTCGTTGGAATATCGATGTCAAGTAACTTCCACGTCGCGTTTGCATATATGTATATTTGATTTTTGGTTTATTAAACTGATTTTCAAATGTGTTAACCTTCTTGCACATATTAATAAATTATTTGTTGGAGTAATAGTTGGTGGAAATGGGGCTTGTTAAATATAATTATAAATAAAGCGTGATTTTTATTACTCCTTAAGTAAGAAATCTCCAGCTGCAGAAACATTATGCGATAGTAAAAAAGGTCTAACTTAATATTGTGCAAAATAGTTTTACTACATGCTTATAATCCTCCAAGTGAGAGGCATGTTGGGCTTGTACGAGAATTATTATAAATTAAGATTATCGATAACTAGTAAATAGTTATGTGTTCTCAATTAATAAATAATAATCATGACAAGTAACAATGGGGTGTATATCAGAGAGTATGTGTACCTAGATCAAGAGCAATTCAAGGCGAATACGTTAATACATTTCAGTGACTTCTGTATGGCCCACTCCCACTATAATTAGTAATGTAGAATCTTAATAGAAGCAAGCAGCAGTTAAGTCAACAGGATCTCGAAAGGCAGTTTTAAAGCTAATTCCTAGACCCCAAAACATGCTTTTCCCAAATGGCGTTTCAGCAGTACGGTCATTTGTTTATATGTTGTGATTAATATCAGTTTCATGACCGCATTATTATTACATTGCATTGTGTTCGCACTTATGTATATTTGTGATTTGGGGGGATACATCTGGAAATGGCAGTACGAAAGAACTGTGAAATAGCATTCGAATAAGTATTAATCACTCATCACATTCGCAACGTCTTCATAGCTCTATTCACACATATATTTTTTGTTGTTGATTTAACTTGAGTGCAGATATTAAAGAAGTTGCATAATTACAATTAAGTATACCTCACATACTTCTTCCTTTAACTTTTCATCATGGCAGGTGCTGTGGTAAAGAGTCCAGTCTTTATTACAGTCGATGATAATGAATGCATTAAACTTACAAAACTAACATTTGGACTTAAAAACGAGATACATTGTGGTAAATCCGTACGAGGCCGACGAGTAAAGATTCAAATGTTCAAGTCATATGGTCTAGATGTCCAGATTTCGATATGTGAAGTACAAGTGTGGGGTCAGTATTTCTATGTATGAAGCATAAATGTGGGTCAGAATGTTTTTTGTGTACAGTACAAGTATGAGGTTAAAATTTACTGTGCATGAAGCATAAATGTGGGTCAGAATGTCTTTGTACAGTACAAGTATGAGGTTAAAAATTACTGTGTATGAAGCATAAATGTGGGTCAGAATGTTTTAGTACAGTACAAGTATGAGGTTAAAAATTCCTGTGTATGAAGCATAAATGTGGGTCAGGATGTTTTTGTGTACAGTACAAGTATGAGGTTAAGATTTACTGTGCATGAAGTACAATTGTGGGGTCCGTATTTCGTTTGTTATTGAAGTACAGTGTAGGGTCAGTATTCTTGTGTATGAAGTACAAATGCTGGTCAGTATTCTTGTGTATGAAGTACAAATGCTGGTCAGAATTTCTTTAGGTGAGGTACAAATGTGCGTTCAATATTTACTGTTTGAAGTGCAAGTCATTATTTCTTTAAGCTATATCTGATCAAGTCATCATGCCATTCTTGTAATGAGTACTAAGTGCATTCGTCTTCAATCTAGAATTCTGTATGATTCAGTATTCATCTCGCGTCTATTCATTAATACATTTATTTAGCACTAATTACTACATTATACATTTATTTAAAGCATCTTGAATTTAGTACGCAGTATAATATTTTCTATCCAGTAATCGGTATAAACAGATCCTACATCATTTGCTCTGTATTCAGTAATCACTACATTCATATTACTACTGCTAACATTAAATTAGTTGTCTACGGATTTTTTTGACCGATTTAGGACAGTTTTATTGTGATGGATCCAAACATTATACAGGTTTTGTTGAATCAGGTCAACTATTTGATCTATTTTTGATCAACTTTTTGATCAATTCCCACATAATTTTTTGTTTGTTTTTTCCCCCCACATGTAAGGGTATTTTCTATTTATATGATGTAAATTTGTTTCTCATTTCTTTACATAAACAAATTATAATTTGTTTTCCATAATTATGAAGAGGTTACATAAGCTATTTTTAATAATTTGGGAGATTCATGTAAAACAAGAAAGGGTAGTTATTCTTAAAATATAATCAGGGAACAAATGTTAATTTCCAGTTTTGATCCATAACTCCATTCTATCTTATATTCAAGTCTCAATGTACAGTTTCCTGCAACAGTTTTTATTAGCCCAACACACACACACACACACACACACACACACACACACACACACATACAGAATAATAATTTACAACTTATTAGTTTATGAACAGATTTACTAGGAACAATCTCAAGTGTTTAGCATACTACATGTAAGCATCAGAGTTCACAATATGTAGAAATAAAAGTCTACCCACATAATACACCTCTACATAAAACGTAAGTATAACATAGCAATAGAAAAATGCACGAAGTACAACTCTCTATCAATCTGTCATTTAACTAATCATTAATCTAATGTCCGCCTTCATGAAAAGACTTTTTGCCACTCCAAATTCAAAGTGATTAGACAATAGAATTCTTGACAGCATGTAAACATTATCATCTCAGCCCATTGGCGGTCTCGTTCTGTAAATCTTAACCATTGAATAATAAAAACTACTCATCCTCTAGGAATGGTTTGGATTGCATCAGCAATTTCTTATCTATCTTCTACCTGAGTTGTTTACTTCCAACTCTGACACTTAAAAATATCAGCATAAGCAGTGCCCAAGGTCATACCACTTTGACAATTAACAATTTATATAACAATCATGTTTAGAAATATAGATAGGCAAATTCAATCTGCCACATAATCATTTGAGATTTTCATGATTTTGGTTTTGTGTTTCTGCTTTGAAACCTGCCTCTTTTTACCTCTGCATTTTCATTGTTTTATTGATAATTCATCAGCTTTTCTCACATACTGACCATGGAAAGGTGTTTGTCTCCATCTATTTGCTAATGTGTATTTTGCTGTTTTATTTCATGATTCTTTGTCTATTCCTGGAGGTTGGTATAATCCACATATCTTTACTACTATTTTTCAGTGACTCATCTTTGTTGTTATTCCCCATGTAGTCCCTCAGGCCTATAACTTCTCCTTCAGTGACATCTTTGATTTCTTTGAGGCCTCTGCCTCCCATTTGTTTAGATTCATATAGTATATCTACATCTGCTTTTGGATGTAGAGCTTTATGTATTGTGAGTAGTTTTCTTGTTTTTCTGTCCAGTTCATTTATTTAATTTGTTGTGCAATTTATTATACCTCCAGTGTAGCTAATTATAGGTATTGTGTAAGTATTAACGGCTTGTAAATCATTAGTCCCGTTTAGCTTTGTCTTTAGGACTTGTCTACTTGTCTGACTCGCTAATTCGTAGTAGTAATAGTAGTAATAGTAGTAGTAGTAGTAGTTGTAGTAGTAGTAGTAAGACTTTTCCCATTACTTTTTTGGACTGCCAGTTATGAACAAAAGTCTCGAAAGCTTACGAAGACTCTGGAAGATGCAAGGTTTTGCATAGGATGCGAGCAGTACCAAGGAGTTCCACTTTGAGTAGCGGGGCAGTATGTGCTTTCTAGGTAGGTTATTCAGATTAACTTCAAACTTAGATGTTATGTTCCCCCAAATATCCTATCTCTACAGGTATAACTTCTGCTTTTTCATTCCACACTCTCTTGATTCCTAACCTTAGACACTGTGGTTTATCTATTTTTTCTCCTTCTTCTGAAAACTACAATATCTTGCTTTTGAATCTTTTGATCGGTTCTTATGCCAAGGTACCACATCACTTTGACTCCTTCTGTCTCGGTTACTGCTTCTGGTTGTTGCATTCATGCTCTTTGTGGGGCCTCCACTCCATAGTTCTCACATTGCTTCTAGTATGAGATTCACCATTTCATTGTGTTGTTTTATGTATTTTGTTCCAACCAGAATCTGACATCCAGAGTAGTATACGTTCTGTTGTGTCATACATGAATTTGCAGAGTCTGCATTTGGAACAATTTGACATATTCATTATTTTTAATTTGTGTGATTTCATGTTCATCGCTTGATCTTGGGCCTTATTATTAGTGTTATTAGTGCTCCTGTTTCTGCTTTCAAACCTACCTCATTTAATCATCTGTATGCTGATTGTTAATTGTTAATGTTATTTGTTATCTAATGTTATTTTGATTTGTTTATTTTACAGGTTGTCAAAGTAAATATTTTAAAGAAGATTGTAGTAAAATATGCAATGAAGGTTGCAAAAATGGTTGTGACAATTTTAATGGCATTTGCGTGGAAAGTAAGTAATCAATTTATTTTACTATTTTACGTCTTTTAATTCATCATACTTCTATGACATTTACTATACAATAATTATGTGTAGGTTGTGTACACTTACATGTGTTTTCTTCTGTGAATAGTTGAAAAAGTATATGCAGTTATTTTTCTCACTCGATCCATCCATCCATTCAGCAATTCAATCCGTCCGTCCATCCGTCCCTCTATCCGTCCATCTGTATCTATCTATCTATCTACCTATATCTATCTAACTAGCTAGTTATCCATCTATTTACCTATATATCTGCGGTGGAGTAAATAAACTATCCTGTTTGTAAACGAAAAATTGTTATATAAATTGTGAAAGTTATCCAAACGTGGGTCCCCATTATGATGGTAATTTTTTTAAAGTGTCAGAGTTGAGAATACGCTAGAAACTGCTGATGCAATGCAAACTAATTCCATCTGGGTATGAAATTTTTATTATCCAATGATGATAATTTACGAATACGAAACCATTAAAGTTTTGTTTTATGTATATTTGATTGTTGATTTAATAAATTTATTGATATAGAGACGAGTAGTGTCTGCTTGAGAATCACTTGTTATTAGTTATGAAAGATTAATTAATAATTATAATAATATAATAAGTATAATCATTGAACAATGCTATATTTTCACTTTATTCTTTTTTTTAACTCCTGTCTTTCTTAAATTCAAGTCTCAACTTACAGTTTCTTGCAACAATATTTATTAGCCTGATACACGCATACAGCTTAATAAATACAGCATAATAATAGTATTATGAGCGTGTTCACTAGAAACAATGCCAAGTGTTTAGCATACCACAAATAAGCATTATACTTTACAATTTGTAGAAATAATAGTGTACTCACATTATGCATCTCTACGTAAAATGCAAGTACAGTACATCAATGGCAAAATTGTAAGAAATAAGTCCATTCTCTCTCAATCAGTCAGTTAACTCACCATTAAGCTACGGCTACCTTCCCTGTCAGGACTTCTCGCCACACCAAATGCAAGTGATCAGTCATTAGTAGAATTCTCTAAAGTAGGTAAACTTTTGATTTCAGCCCATTGGATAATCTCTTTCTCATAAATCTGATCCATAACTAAAAACTACTCATCCAGTTGGAACTGGTTTACATTAATTACATCAGCAGTATTTTCTACTCGTGTAATTTTTCGAACTCTGACACTTACAAAAATACCATCATAATGAGTGTCCAAGGACGGGTCACTTCGACAATTTAACAATATATATAAGGCAAATTTTCTCCGCTACACAGACGTTTTCGATAATATAATTTAACTTCACGTAAGTATGCATGAACGTGCACTAATGATAAATATGATTTGGCAATTTAATTTATATTTATTAATTGTAATAAATGGACACCTGTAATTCAATGAATACATTTCAGATTGCACTGACGGATATTTTAGTTTATATTGTGACAAGCTTTGTGGAGCCTGTGAAGAAAAGCGCTGTCATCAGATAACTGGGATATGCGAATCAAATCTATGTCAAGATGGGTGGACTGGAAAAAGATGTGACGAAGGCAAGGGCACAATTACATTCCACAGATATATATAAGCTCATCTCTATAATGTGGCACGCTGACCTACTGTATTTCTGAGAAATATTTCTGTGACCTTCGCCCCATGTCGTAGCAGTTTATAAATCAGTAAACTGGGAGATTCACAATAAAAGGCTGCTTTTTCACATAAAATATAATCAGGGACCAAATGCTAAGTTCCCAGTTTATTCATTTTAAGCTGCTTTCTTTTTTTCCTTCAAGTCTCAACTTACACTTTACTGCAACCATATTTATTAGTCCAATACACACATACAACATAATAAGTTTATGAACAGGTTCACTAGAAACAATGTCAAGTATTTAGCATACTACATATGAGAATCTTAGTTCACAATCTGTCACTCAACTCACCATTAAGAGTTAATGGACACCTTTCATGACCAGACTTCTAGCCACACCAAATTCAAATAGATTAGAGAATAGACTTCTTGACAGCAGATGCACTTTAAATCGTAACCATTGGATAATAAAAACTACTCATCCACCTAAAACCGGATTAGATTATATCTGCAAGTCTAACACATTAATTACCTGAGTTGTTTACTCCCAACTTTGACAATTATAAATATCAGCACAAAAAGTGCCATGGTCAGGTCACTTTGACATTTAACAATTATTTATATAACAATTAAGTTTAGAATTAGGGATAATCAAATTTATTCTGCTACGATGACCATTTAAGAAATATAATTTTTAAGCATTTGTTAATCCATATTTAACCATGTTACAGCGTGTGCCCATGGTTACTTTGGCGCTAATTGCTCGTCCAAGTGCCCAAATTGTCCTCAAGGAAGCACCTGCAACCGATTTAATGGATCATGCATTGTGGGATGTGGTGATGGATTCACAGGTCCTGATTGCAATGAACGTAAGGAAACTGGGAATGATACGTATCTATACGTTAGTTAATGTTTCAAATGTTTAGATGAAAATTTCAAATTGAAGACATAATAGTTTGTTTCATAAAGCAACGACCTTATTCAAGAGACTGTCAGTCCATTGGATCGCAGTAATGAATTAGCTAGAGGAAACAAAGGTAGGTGTAAAAGATCTTGACATTTTGCCTGAGGAAATCTTATTTTATTTTGAATTACATCTGATTTCAGTGAGGATCTTGTAACATTTTTGTTCCCGAAATGATCTGGTGTGAAGACTGTTTTGCAATATATTTAGATTGCTCATAAGGTCAAACATCAGACCCAAACATTTCTTTTTTATTTACTTCAATACTGACCGATCAGGAGTCGACAAATTGAAAGCGGCGGGCATCCATTTTCAGAGAAATTCAATCTTAACTAGTCGAGATGTAATCATTAGTATCTCAAATATATTTTTTCAAAATATAATTTATTCACAAGTGTGAAATTATTTATGGCACTACATAGATGTTATGTTCCTCTTTTCTTTATAACGATAAGGTCATATGATCCAAATTAAAAACAATAAAGACGGCTTTATTCGCAATATTGGTGACATAGTTGCACAGTTGTAAGACCCAAATTGACAACAATAGAGGAGCCTTTCTTGCCAATATTTCTGTCATAATTGCAAGCGCTAAATTCCAAATTCAGATCAAGAAAAGAGCCTTTCTACCAATAATTTTGTCATATATGTAAGCTTTTAAGATTCAAATTGAGAACAAGAAAGGCGACCTTCTTTCCAATATTTCTCTCATGACTGTAAGGTAATATGATCCAAATTGAGAAAAAGAAAAGCTGTTTTCTTGCCAATATTTATGTCATAATTGTAAGGTCAAAGGATCCAAAATGAGCATAAAAAAGGCTGCTTTCTTGCGAATATTGATATTACAACTGTAACGTCATAGAATCGAAATTGTTAACGACGCCTTTCTTGCCAATATTAATAGCATAGCTGTAAGGCTTCAAGATCCAAATTGTTAACGACGCCTTTCTTGCCAATATTAATAGCATAGCTGTAAGGCTTCAAGATTCAAATTGTTAACGACGCCTTTCTTGCCAATATTGATGTTGTCAGTCTAGTTCTAATCCGCTCAAAATATAAGCGATCTTTCTCTGATGAAAATGATTTTACACACTGTAACCATTGAATAGAAGTCTTTGATGTGAAAAAAGATAGAAGACCACACTTTCTAAGATACAGATTACACTAGTGTTACTGATGCTATTAAAATCAATTGTCTTACCAATGCATTTCACTAATGAAGCAAATAAGAACATATTTTACTTAATTACTGCCGTGTGCACTATTTGAATGTGAAAACTGGCGTGCATTTGTAAAAATGAATGTAACCCTCCATAAATACAACTAAAACAAAACTCCCTCCCATCCCTCTCTCACATTTTAAGAAAATATATTCGAAGTAACAATATCAATACATTTTATGTATACTAATTCTAATATGCCTAAATTTTAATTAATTCGATCTTTCTGAACCAAGAAAGCCAAATTCTGCAAAGGAATATCATGCGTGCACCCGTATCTGAAGTACCTTTCTCTTAGAACTGTAGTATCATAATATCCACCAGGCAGTTCTATCTTCAACAATGAATATAATACACTCATAAATATCCCTTTCCACCATAGAATAATTTAAATCACAATAATTAATTATTGTGCTAAAATACTACTAAAACAGTAAATTAAAACTCTTTAATAAAATAATTAGTACACTGTGCCTAATGAATGCCGATTTAAGAAAGCGACTCTGGTTATAACAGGGTTTTTGATGTGATTATTATTTTTTTTTACTCCTGCCTCCGCGCAGTAGAACTCTGACTTGAATATACAATATAAGCCATTGGCTCCAATAACATTAATTATGCAACATGATACTACACTACAATAGCACATGATATACACTACAATAGCACATGATATACACTACAATAGCACATGATGCTACACTACAATACCATATGATGTTACGCTACAATAGCACATGATACTACACGACAATAGCACTGTTACACTACAATAACACATGATATACACTACAATAGCATATGATGTACACTACAATAGCACATGATACTACACTACAATACCATATGATATACACTACAATAGCACATGATACTACACTACAATAGCACATGATACTACATGACAATAGCACTTTATGTTACACTACAATAGCACATGATACTACACTACAATAGCACATGATACTACACTACAATAGCACATGATGTACACTACAATAGCACATGATACTACACTACAATAGCACATGACACTACACTACAATAGCACATGACACTACACTACAATAGCACATGACACTACACTACAACAGCACATGACACTACACTACAGTAGCATATGATGCTCATTAACAAAGCACACAGAAGAAAAAGAATGCACGAACAACAAAAGAGTGCCTACAAATTAATAGTCAATATTACAATTTAAAAGAGAAATACAAATATGTGAAACATTACACACATTTTTCATCACATACCGGTGTGACTCAATGCAATCACTACGCTACGTTTTACCTTACATAAAATGTTCAGTGATATATATAAATATATATATATATATATATATATATATGTTTTGTTATCATTTGTGCAGCTTGCAAAGATAATGCATGGGGTCCTAACTGCAGCAACACGTGTGGTAGATGTAAAGACGGAGAGCAGTGTGACACACTCAGAGGACACTGCCATTCGGGGTGTGAGATTGGATGGAAGTCTCCCATGTGCAGTAATCGTCAGTATTGTGCAGTCTGTTATTTTTCTCTCGAGTTTCACTACTTGACAGTATAGTGCAGTCTGACGCTAACGCCACCTAGTGAATGGTTATAATCCATAACTAATTACAAGTGATGATAATCTTTAATATTAATAATTCTCCAGAAGATACCAATCGTCTCTCACTAGGCAGATATGCGGGCGCTGGAAACCTTTTCTCTCTTCCACAACGTTAAAGACAAACATTTACAGTCACACAATATTTTCTTCATTGGAAATCTTCTTAATAATCGAAAAGATAAACCCGTCTTTTAATCTATATTTAGCGAGCCCCTATCCACCCTCTGTCTTCTCCAACATAAAGCTATCAACAATCAATATTTACATAAACAAATACAATGAAAAGACAACTTGACATCTGTAATTCCACGAGCCGCATCCAAATAATTCCAAGTTTATATAGTCTTATTTCTTAACATGATAGTTCTTATCAGAGAGCAGAAATGCAGCTATTAGAGATAAGTGATAATAGTTTGTACATGTCCTGGTCTAGACAAAGTGATTACACAAAATAATTCTTTACAGCAGATAAACTTTTGATCGCCCAATGGCTGGTGTCATTCTTGTAAATCTTATTATCTATTGGTTAATAAAATCTTCTCATCCACCTTAAACCGATTTAGAGATTTTATCATCAAGTTTCTAGCACATTATTTACCTGAGTTGTTTCCTTCCAACTCTGACACATAAAAATATCATTATAAGCAGTGCCCAAGGTCGGGTCAATTTGATATTACACAATTTATGTAACAATTATGTTTATAAATATGGATAGTAAATTCACTCTGCCGCATGCAGTTTATTTGTTTTATATCAAGCTTCACTACTCGTAAGTATTGTATAGTTTGTTTTTTCTCTCGAGTTTCACGTCTTGTCATTATAGTGAGGTTTGTTTGTTATTTCTTTAGAGTTTCACGTCTTGTCATTATAGTGAGGTTTGTTTGTTTTTTCTCTCGAGTTTCACGTCTTGTCATTATAGTGAGGTTTGTTTGTTTTTTCTCTCGAGTTTCACGTCTTGTCATTACAGTGAGGTTTGTTTGTTTTTCTCTCGAGTTTCACGTCTTGTCATTATAGTGAGGTTTGTTTGTTTTTTCTCTCGAGTTTCACGTCTTGTCATTACAGTGAGGTTTGTTTGTTTTTCTCTCGAGTTTCACGTCTTGTCATTATAGTGAGGTTTGTTTGTTTTTTCTCTCGAGTTTCACGTCTTGTCATTATAGTGAGGTTTGTTTGTTATTTCTTTAGAGTTTCACGTCTTGTCATTATAGTGAGGTTTGTTTGTTATTTCTTTAGTTTCACGTCTTGTCATTATAGTGAGGTTTGTTTGTTATTTCTTTAGAGTTTCACGTCTTGTCATTATAGTGAGGTTTGTTTGTTTTTTCTTTAGAGTTTCATAACTTGTCATTAGAATGTAGTGTGTTATTTTTTCCTCTCAGTATCCCTATATATATATTTGGAATCTCTCAGGTTACACTACTCGTAAGTACAGCGCAGTTTGCTTTTTTTCTCTCTAAGTAAACTTATTATAAGTTTTTAGAATCACTCAAGATACACTTACTCCTCAGTAGAGTGCGTTCTATTCTCAGTATACTTTTACTCAGTCTTGAGAGTAGCCCATGTTACACTACTCGTCAGTACAGTGCAGTGTTTTCTTTCACTATGTATATCTCGGGAGTCGCTTGCGTTTTGCGATATCTATAGATGATGAACTCACTGAACTGAGTGATGGCACATAAGCGCTTTAGTTCCCGTTAATTTGTTCATAAAAATGTTGCTTCACCTGAGAGGTATGAAGACTTTTAAAATATATTTTCTTACAATAAGTACTGTTACTGTTTGAACAGCTTGCGATAGAAAAACATATGGTATGGCCTGTCAATCCGTGTGTGGCAACTGTAAGATGAAAGGAGAATGTCATATTCAGTACGGGACTTGTCCAGACGGCTGTGATGAAGGATGGACGACAGCACTCTGCAATGAAGGTCAGTCATAATAACGGATTTCCAGTTTTGTTTTTAGTATAAGAAAAATGCATCTTTACTGTAATAATGTATTGTATATGTATTTTGAGTCTCAATGTACTACATTGGAAAAAAATCGTTTACTATTTTATTAAGTGTTAGTAATTACTAGTTAATATTATGAATTAAATTAAATATTGTATACATTTTCAAGCAAGTTATTACACTTATGACTTACCAATGTCGAAACATTATACAGTACTATACTACATTTATGTTACTGAATTGGTATGAAACTTGATTGTATTTAGCGTGTGTGAATTAAGTTGAAAATTATTTCCGTCTTCAAAGTACATCAACAGGTTCATGCAATGCTGAACATGACTTTATGTGTACACTATTAGCAGATATTTAACAAAGAATCACCAGTAGATATAATATTCAGTAATAATTATCCAAAATATTTCATCATACCACTATTTCCATATCTATTTTCCATCCTGCCTATACAACTTATGATCTCCTAAAGCAAAGCACAGAATCATTCGAGAACTTGAACAACGGAAAATAAATACTACAGTATTGCAGAACTCTACATATCAAAGACATTAGTGCAACCAAGTTCTTATGTGATTATCCCTTAAGTAATGAGGTCATATGCTAAGGTTTTGACGTGTCTTTGCCAAGCTGTTTCTTTGGATATTTAACAAGAAGAGTGCTGTTGGCACGTTCATCAACTCTGCAGAACTATTCGATGAGTTCTCCTAACATAAAGAGGTACCTCACCAGCTGAAGGGATGCCTCAGATGCATCATTCTGTTTCTCAATACTTAAGTCTATATCTTCTAGTGTCGACTCTGGACTTTTTTATATTTGACTTGAGGCTTAAATCCCTCCCTTCATACATGATCGAGACTTCGTTCATCACCCATTACTATAACCAGAAACTTTGAAAGTATTATATTTTTATAATTTATATTATATTTATTATAATTATATTGCACTACACTTTTCTTTCCTGCCACGCAATTTATTTTTTTTCATCAGTTACATCCTCTCTTGATCTTAGTAACATTAAATATTGTACTGTCATTATAACCACAAGTTTATTCTGGTGAATCGCACCTCCAAATGCACATTAATCAGTCATGAGACGGATAATAAACACGTCTTTCTAACATGAAAAACGAGGCTCTATAACACGACACGAGTGGTACTACGTTCTAAATTGACTTGCTTTGTGTTAACTCAAGCATTTTCTCACGGCTTTATATTAAGAAAGCTTTAGTATTTTAAGTCAACAGTTTTCTCACGGCTTTGGATTAAGAAAGCTAAAGTATTTTAAGTCAAACGTTTTCTCACAGCTTTGTATTCAGAAAGTTACAAATGTATTTTAAAACTCCTATTTATACGCGTGTAAACTATACACCAAATAAACTGTATTTTCTTTCTTGAAGAAAACAGGTAATTTAATTTAAGGATTACGCCATACTGGAGGTACTGTACAAAGCAAAATCTAGCTGCAGTATTTCGATTCGACTGGCGAATGTCACAAGATATGTCATGTGCTGGCAGGTGCTCAATAAGACATCATGAATACCATTAAAATGGACATCCAAAGCCCACATAATAGACTTAATAGGAAAAGTAGTAACTGAAAACCTTCTCCAGTCAAGCGTCTTCTGTTTCTTCTACAACCTATTAAAGGTGGTGACGCAATATATTCTTTAATGCTCATGCAAAGAGTAAAGTTTTAATTCCCACCCTGTTTTTTTAGACTTTAATCCACACCCATCTCTACTTAGACTCACTCTTTTACTCGATCAAATTTTAAAATCAACCTAGGGCTAATTAATAGTCTTGAATTCCTCACACCCATATTCTGTCAACATGCATGCCACCTATTCAAAAATGCATTCATAGTTACATCAGCATAATTGTTGTGTAATGCGTAACCAGGTCAGTTGTGTAATGCGTAACCAGGTCCAAGCTAAATCCAAAGATCTAGTTGAACATTATACTGCGTAACAAGGAGCTAACGTTCTCATGAACAATAACAATAGTCGTACCCAAGACTAACTACTATACGAACACCCAAACAGTCTATCTCCCCTACCACCCCTACCCATCCTGGGCTTTTACATCAGAAATAAACATTAAACAATATTTCCAAATCATACAAACCCAAACATCGTCTCATTAATTTTCAGTATTACAGATCAAAACATTTACACTTATATTAAAATGTCTTTCGGAGAATTCCCTATCATATGACATGGACAAAAACATGACCATCAATAATACCCTTCCTTTGTTTTGATCATTTATTCAGGATGTAAACCAGGATTATACGGTGTCAACTGCAAAGGAAAATGTGGATATTGCGCAGGAGTGCCCTGTGACAGGTTTACGGGAGTATGCCTTACCGGTTGTGAAGATGGATGGATTTCAATTTTCTGCAATGAACGTTTGTAAATACTACTCCTACTCATCATTATCATCATCATCATCATCATCATCACCATCATCATCATCATCACCATCATCATCACCATCATCATTTTGAAACAAGATAGCGACAAGTGTGGTCGACATAGAGATCATGCGTGTAAATGAAGTGAAATGTGGGTTGGTCTGATGAAAGACGATTCACATAAAGGAGTGTTAAAAGTGTTAATAATAGTTTTCGAATAATATTTCGTCTTTACTTTATACTGTAGAACTTTTCATGTACAAAGACCAATCAACAAATGTATCGTAAACATGAGAATTCTAAAGGGTTACATCCAGATGATACTACTTAATCCACTTTGTGACGTCAGCCTTCACTGGACGTAAATTAAATATTTACATCACATAGCTATTTTTAATGTATTTTCATCAATGCATCTATGTTACTTCAATTATCAACTTCGCTGTCCATCTTTCTTTTGCCAATTATATCGTTTCCTTTGTGCAAATTTAATGATAACTATCAGATCAACATTTCATTTTATTGATAAAGCAATAAAGATAAGTTGACCATACCAACTCCCGCAAATAGACAAGGAAACATTGAAAATTACAACGAAGCAAGCATTAGCAAATACCCGAAGCTAAAAACTTCTCTATGGCCAGTAGGCACGAAAAAGCTGATGAAATATCAACAAAACAATCAACGTACAAATGGTTGAAAGAGGCAGGTTTGAAAGCAGTAACAGAAGCACTCTTTACGTCTGCGCAAAATCAAGCACTGAAATCACACACAAACGAAAATCATGAAGTTTCAAGTGACTCCAAATGCAAACAACCGAGCATATACTGTCTGGATGTCAGTTTCTGACTGGAACAAAATACACCAAAAGACACAACGAAGTGGCAAAACTCATACATAGAATTATATGTGAGAACTATGGAGTAAAGACCCAAGAAAGAGGATGAATTCACCAACAGAAGCAGTCGCCAAAACAGAAGTAATCAAAATGCTGTTGGACTTCTAGATAAAAACAGACCGAGTGATACCGGCACGAAGACCAGACATTGTATTTGTCAATACGTTTAACAGAACAACAACCTTCATTGATGTCGCTGTTCCAAGTAATAGAAACATAAAATCAAAAGAAAGAGAAAAAATAGGAAAACGACTAAAACCTCAGATGATTCACAGTCCTGAGACTGTGAAATGTAAAAGTAGAAGTGATTTGAGACTTGGGGAACATAACATCTGTGTTGGAAGACTGTCTGAATAAACTCCCTGTAAACCACATACTCGCTCCATTACTAAAGCAGTGCACCCAGAAAGTGCCAAAAATCCTCCGTAAAGCCTTGGATCTCCCAGAAACTTGGTAAGATTTCGAGACCTTGGTTCACAACCGACAGTCAAACAATATTTATAAAAATAATAATAATGATAATCATGCAGAAGAAAATGATGATGATGATCATATGATGACTATTATTGCCACATTATTCAATATTTTTGGTAATGATTACATTAATGATCGCAAAAAATATATTGATGATGAGAAGACCATTGCATTATTTATACGTGTCTATACAACAGAAACAGAAAAACAGACAAACAGATGTATGGAGAAACAAAAAGACGTAAGATCACAAATTGTCATCCGTCCTGTTAACATACATATGCATACTACACAAGCGCATAGATGTGAAATCGTTTGTCAACAATCCTGGTAATATATATCTATGCACAAATGCAGACAGACAGATATACAGACAAGCAGGCAGACATCACTAGCTGTCAAACGTCCATCTAACCAGAATAATGTCGTAGTGGTGTGCAGTAAATATAAACCATGCCTAGTATTGACAAATGTTGTAAGATTACTTTTTTTCCCATTTGGTCTTCAGCTTGTGCTCCTGGAACGTGGGGTAAGAACTGTAACATATCATGCGGTTTTTGCGAATCGGGGTTGTGTAACAACAGAGATGGAAAGTGTGAAAAATGTGCGACAGGTTATCAAGGAGAACTTTGCAACGGTAGGAGAATAGTTGTTTTGTGATGTAGAAATATAAATAATTGTAATTTTCGTCCAAATAAGAATGAAACACGCAGGTACATTGTTCCAGTACATAATTTAGTCTCATACACCTGGAAGACACCCACACGCTTATATATAATATTAAATTTAGAACGTCTCACAAATGATGTAAATTTTACTTAACTGATTTGATTTGTTCAGTATTGATGGAGGTAACACACTGTGATATTGAATGCAATAGTCCAATCGTATACTTTTAAGGTGGTATCATGATTTGAAATTGTATTAACATCTTCAAATTTAGCTCATGAATTAACGTTTCTACAACTAAATTGAATTCCGCTATCGCTATGTAAATACATATTTTTATAATGTTTAAGGTATTTACGTGACATACTGAAGTTGTCTTGAAAACACGACAAGCTGGCAAATCTGTGTGCGCAGTGGAATTTAACTTTACACTTTGTTTCCTCAACTGTGTTGCATTTCTACACATCTATATATTATAACTTTAGATATTATACGAACATAAGCCATCAGAACATTTCTACATATCTATATATTATAACTTTAGATATTATACGGACACACGCCATCAGCACAATGAGATGTTGTCTAGTAGGCATTATTCAGTGCTCTTCTACCGCTTCCATTATTATTTTTTTCTCTATCACAGTCATTATTAATTTCTTCTCTATCACATTCATTATTAATTTCTTCTCTATCACAGTCATTATTAATTTCTTCTCTATCACAGTCATTATTAATTTCTTCTCTATCACAGTCATTATTAATTTCTTCTCTATCACAGTCATTATTAAGTTCTTCTCTATCACAGCTATTGTTAAGTTCTCTATCACAACTATTGTTAAGTTCTTCTCTATCACAGCTATTGTTAAGTTCTTCTCTATCACAGCTACTGTTGTTCTTCTCTATCACAGCTATTGTTAAGTTCTTCTCTATCACAGCTATTGTTAAGTTCTTCTCTATCACAGCTATTGTTCTCTATCACAGCTATTGTTAAGTTCTCTATCACAGCTATTGTTTCTTTCTCCATGGTGTGCTATGCGAGCACATCAAAGATTCTGGAACAGATGTGTAATGTGCCCTAATAGGGTATGTTGGACCTACATCTAATAAGAAAGCCAGTGACTTTTGCACACCACGTGGTTGTCAACACCTGCTAGTGACAGCCAACATCATTGAAAAGGTTATGTACATTGACTATAAATATATCTATAAAACCCCACTCTCATTTCTGTGATGAATTATATCTATAACATTACTATAAATGTAAGATAATTTGACTGCTGACTGCTAGGATAAACTGAATGAGTATCTAATGTTTACTCAGATATTGTTGAAAAGTGATGTAAATGTCAACGCTCTTTTGACTATATTCATATGTTGTATATTTGATTGTTAATTTTTAAATGTATTGTTAAACTTATTAACCTTCTTTCACATATATAAATGCCTTATATTACTCTAATAGTGGTTGGATGGGGATCGTTAAATATAAATGAAAGACGGATAATTATTACTCATTAAGTAAGAAGTTTCCATTTGGAGAAACATTATGCAGCAGTAAAAGTCTTATTATTGTGTAAAGAGTAGAGTTTTATGACAAAGTTATAATCCGCCAAGTTAGAAACATGTTGATCTTCTTGGATAATTGTTAATAATTAATAATTATTAAATGTTTTATTAATTAATGAATTACAATCAGTACCAGGTAACAGTGGCCAGAGATGTCAATATATATATTGTTAAATGTCAAAGTGACCCGACCTTCGATACTACTTTGTCTGATATATTTAATTATCATAGTTTTAAATACACAGCTTAGGTTAAAAAAAATGTTCTAGACTTGCAAATGTAATATTAACCGGTTTTAGGTGTATGAGTTGCTTTTATTATCCAAAGGTTAAGATTTACAAGAACGAGACCAGCCAATGGGCTGAGATCAAAGGTTTGCCTGCTGTAAAATATTCTTTTGTATATTCACTTTGAAGGCAGTCGTTTACTTAATAATGACTTGTCTGACTGATTGAGAGAGAATCTACTTTTTTGCCCTATTGGTGTGTTATACTTGCATTTTACGTAGAGATGAATTATGTGTGTAGACTATTATTTCTACAATTTGTGAATTAAGATGATAGTGTTTCTAATGAACATGTTCATAAACCATTATACTCCCTGTGTGCGTGTATCAAACTAATAAATAATGTTGCAGGAAAGTATAAGTTGAGACTTGAATATAAGAGAAAATGGAGATAGAAATGAACAAACTGGAAATACAGCGTTTGTTGTCTTATTACATCTTACAGGGAAAAAGAAGCCTTTTCTTGTTTTACCTGAATCTCACAGTGTATTGATTTATAAAGCACTGTGGTAGACGAAAGAAGTAGCTACCCCCAGGGTGTAAGTGTGAAGATACACTGCACTTTATTGATGTATTGTATGCTGACCACATCGTGGAATTTCTGGTACAAGAAAGTTTCACAATCATGCTGTGAAATGGACTCCAAGGACATTACCAGACGACTCCAGTTATGTGAATGGATATGCTAGTGTCAATGATTATCTAATGAAGATGATATTAAAATATGAATTAATTACCTCTCCACTTCCAATCCGTCTACAATCATACACTAGGTCCACGACAGGGTCTTTGTCTTCTGCAGTCTGGGAGTGACTAGGTCAAGCCCTGGGGTACGTCGTTAATTACGTCTCCCACCCCAAGTGTTACCCGTCCAGATAACCGACTCCTAACTGAACGAACCTATTCTTCAGTCTCAAAGTCGTTACCAGGCCCTCACAATTTCTTCCCTATTAGGTGACAGACTTGCTCTAAGAAATGTGTCGCGACTGTCTTTGTCAAAACGTAAATTACGTCAATTTTTACGAGCCCCCACTGTCCCCTATACACATTTACCTCAGTTACGTAATTGAGTGAGCAAGTTTTTAAATTTAACAAAATTTATTAAAATATAAAAGAATAATAACAAATTAAGTTTAAGAATTTCAATTAGGTTTCACATAGGATAAATCCGAGATTCGCAGATCTCACAAGAAAAAATAACATGTTACTTTAGAAAGAGTATTCCCTGCTATCTGTCTCTTATAACAAAATACAATTTAGTAATTCTTAATTTAAAAGAAAAAAAATGAATGACAAATTAAGTTTACAAGATTTGAATTTAGAGATTAATCAGAATTTCTCCTTCACACTTCAGAACACATTATAGAAAAAAGATTATAGCAACATTCATAAAAATTAGAAGACAGGAAGAACAATACAAGAATTAACAAAATCACAGAACATTTACAGGTTTTCACGAGACAAAACAAGGATTTAGATCACCTGATAATTTGCGTGTTCCCGGCCAGTATGTATATCCATAAATTACAGCTGCTGGAACAGTTCAGAAATTACCTCAGGTCTTTAGTGTCACGAATGTCCGAATTCACACATGTCCCGAATTTATCACAAAATTCCAGTCCAGTAAATGACAACCAACATAGATCAAAACATCAACGATCCAGGTCGTCTGGTCCTGACATGTGCGCTTATCCCCTCAACAGACAAGACTTCGTAAAATTCGTCCTGATCGCCCCTTTTCAACAGCGGTTGTGGCCAGAGTTGAATTCCTCGGTAAAACCCTTCGTTCGGATCCTCTTCCACTTGTGTGTGCGTTACGGTACAATTATACGTAGATGTAGGCGTAACAGTAGGCATCACAGTAGGTGTTACAGTATGCGTTACTGTAGGCGTTATTGTAGGCTTTACAGTAGGCTTCACTGTAGGCTTCACTGTAGGCGTCCTTCAGCTGTAAATATACAAGTGAATTTTTGCCACACATCAGTCTCATGAATTTAAATATCATAAACCTGCAATTTTAACATTAGTTCTCATTTAAATTCTTTTCACATAAGTTACTTCCTTCTTGCTAGAAAAAAATGCAATTACAGTATCAATTTTAATTAAATAAAATCTATAAGTGCAAATAAGAAAAGATAAATTTTATCTATGTACAAACATAAGTTTTTTACCATCTCAGACAATCTGGCTTGCTTTTAATCGTGGAAGGACGCAAAACACAAGATCTCCTGGTATAACAGATGAGCTAGCAGCCCCGAGACGGCCTATTTAAGCTATTCGCAAAATTCCACGTACTAATCTGCCCTGAGGATAGACTTCCACTCTCTGCTCGACTATTGTTCGATAGTTTCGCTTCAGTGCGTCTGCTGAAAGGCTAGCTTGTTAGTACATGCGGTTAGCTCTTTAGAAGCTGCTCGATCTGAGATCGTTGGTCGCTCTCCCCTGACGTCATACGTCTCTGTTACGTAATCGTAAGTGTCTTCCCTTTTTGGTGTGCACCTGACTGTAAGTGGTTTGTCTGTCTTTGAATCTCCGACTCTATTGTGAGACCAAAGTGTTCCCCGTCTTTAGAAGTATTGTCGTCATGGTCTGCCTAGAGATGCGAGAGTGTCCACCCTCCCACACCCTGGTTAAGTCAGTTCGCTTCTAACCGACGCAAACATGTGTGTCCCTTTGTCCTGGCTGCCTAAGACAGTTACTTCAAAGACTTGTTTTCTCATGAAAGAATTCTCTTATCATGGGAAAACCCCTTCTAAATATTAAGAAAAGAAAAAATTAAATAATTTCAAATTTAATATTTTATAGTTTGCATTTTCTGCGTCACACATGCTATTTGCAACAAGTCACAGTCTTTCTTATTTTGGCGAGGCTCCATGTGTCCCTTCTAGAGGAACATTACACAACTGCTCCAGAATCTTTGACACGCTCACAAGCACACCTGAGAGAATCATCCTGACCTATGCCCTATCAAAGTACATCACACGGAACGTTCTAGAACCTTCATGAGCATTCACTGACAGATCATTAGGAATGTTCAAAATGATCTTTCTGAATTCCTGAGACCAAACTCAAGCCCCCATTTCTGTAGTATGGGCTCTCAAACAGAACTCGTGGGAATCAACTTACAGAAACATGAATTACTGCTAAGTTTGCCGACAACGCTGGATGCACTCACCAAGTAGAATACACTAGGCAGCATAGAATGAGAGACAAAGCAAACCCACCAAGCCTGATCCTCATACGCTAATGATCGCCTTAATGACCGGACTTATGTTCAAATTCAAAGTGATTTAAATAGAGTACTTTTCAACAAGGAAACTTCCAGTGAGACTATTAGTAAAAGAAAAAATCTACTCGTCCAGTTGGAAATAGTTTGGATTGTGTCAGCAATTTTATAGCATACTCTCAACTCAAGGAGTTTGCTCTAACTCTGACAGTTACAATAAATATCATTATAAGGAGTCCCCAAGCCGGGTCAATTTGACAATTTAACAATTTATATAAGAATTAAGTCTGGAAATATGGATAAGCAAATTTACTCACCACATACACCCTTCCTTTTCAGATGTTAAGCATCATGTTAAAATCGGTTCTATTACGAGTAAATTTCAGCATTACTGGTGAAACTTTCACCTTCACACGAAATGAATAACTTTCACAGTATAAAATTTCTTTGCTGGCTTTAAGACATGTGCATAAATATTCACAAATATTCACATCTGTATTAGAAAACCGTGAAAGAAACTATGTGTGTACATATCTATTGACCATTAGAAAATATTTCTGTGATGCTAATACCACTTAGTTTATGGTTATGAGTATTATCAAATAATTAATCACCCATAGCTAATTACAAGTGATGAGAATCCTAATTTATGTTATTAATAATTCTCCAGCAGACACAACTCGTCTCTCTCACTTGGCGGATATGAGGGCACTGTAAACGTTTTCTCTCTTCCACAACATTACAGACAAATACTTTTGTTTCTCATGATCAATTTTCAGAGGAATTTGTACAGGCGTCGGAAGACTATTATCAGATAGTCTATAAACAAGAAGTCGTTACTACTACCATCGTAATTGCTGGCGCTTCTATCGTTGCAGTCATAGTGGCAGTATTTATGTAAGTTCCATGTTACAAACTCGCAACACTTTCACACAAGCATTTAATATTCGGGAAAATAAAATGAACATATGTGTATTCACGTTTTCTTCTTTATCCGTAATAGTATAATATGAGATTGTGGCAAATTTATTGAGCAGAATTATGATTTATTTTAAAGTGAAAGCCATATTTTACTGTTGTGCTCTAATTTACCCGGAATAATTGATAAAAAGGAAAATACTTACTTTATACATATTTCACTAAAGAATATGTACCCTATTATATATACTTTCCTTTATTCAGAACTGCTATATCTTAAGTGACACCAGAGAATTCTGGATGCTTTACAGAAGATAAGGAAGTTTACATTATTTATTACATTTTACGATTTCTAGGATAGTTGTACGCAAACAACTCCCCCATTCTTTGAGTGACCGTCGACAACAGCAAACAAAGTTTGGTGAGTAAATGATTTTGTCGTAATTCTTCAAATAATACATGCCTTTGTGGCATATTTGAAACACTCTCATTTTTCTTACTTACATTTATTAAAGAAATGGTTCAATTGCATTATTAGCATTAAGCGAGCTCAGTTAAGTTCCATCGAAATTTATTTTCTATACCAATTTGTTTTGTTTATTCATTTAAACACTTTTTACATCTTTTTCTTCATGTGTTGGCTTCATTCTGTGTCATTCATTTATTGAAAGGTGTGCTGTTTGTGAAGTCCACAAGGTGATATTACAACATTGATAAAAGTGAAAGTTACTGACGTTTCTTACATATTGTATTCTTAATAGCAACATTTGTTTATTGTTTCTATTTGAACAAGATATGCTGCCATAAGTCACTCATTTTATGTATACACGACTTTTTTCTTTGAGACTGGCTATTATGTTTGTACAATATACATTGCTATAGGTCCATCTTTGTGTTTTTTTTATTCAAGGTGTTTATTTCATTGTCTTCATTTATTCGAGTCAAATTTATTTATTCACTGTTTTCCTTCTACATATGTGTTATTTTACATCTCTATTTTGAATTATGAAAGTAGTATTGATTTAATATATTGCCATTATTTAAAGTTGTGTTATCTTACATCTCTAGTTTGAATTATGAAAGTAGTATTGATTTAATATATTGCCATTATTTAAAGTTGTGTTGTTTTACATCTCTATTTTGAATTATGCAACTAGTATTGATTTAATATATTGCCATTATTTAAAGTTGTGTTCTTTTATTCCCTGACGTATTTAATATTAATTCTTTTATTGTTATTTTAGTTCTTAATTTTATTGTTCTTAATTTTACAGGATGTATTGCGTTAGTTTACTACATTTATTTACGTCACACGTTAGTATGACTTGGTTTGTATTTCACATGTTTATTTACTGGTGTTAATTATACTAGAAATGTATTTCTAATATAATTTCTTTATTGATCAAAACACAAAGAATTCAACACGTCCTTCTGTAATATAAATCTCTTGTTTCATTCATTTTCTTCATGTATACAAGATAACTTTGATTGTATTGTTCTACTAAACACTTAAAATATTTACACTTATTCATACAAAAATTTTATATTCTAAGCTACTGTTTTCTTCGTAACATTATATTATGCTTAAATAACTGTTTCCTTGTGCTTTATATGCTGCCTTTAAGTCACAGTTTATTTCCTTTTTACATTAGGTGTTGTTTTTAGTCACTGTTGTTACTTAAACATAAGACCTGATGCTCTATTTCACTGTTTTCTTTCGATAGAATATATATATATATATATATATATATATATATACTGCTTAAATCCCAGTTTTCCTTAATTATATACTTTTTAAATCCATTATTTTATTGTAAAGTATGCACTTCATAAATTCCTATTTTCATTGATGCTTTATATACTTCATAAATTCCTGATTTCATTGATGCATTATATACTTCATAAATCCCTGTTTTCATTGATACATTATATACCTTTTAAATCACTGTCATTATCAATACAATACGGTTTAATATTAACGTTAGTTCTAATTCAAAGGTGTGATATATGCCTACAAATTTCGTCTTAGTTTTTAATTATGCAATATTCATCTCTATATAGAGAGAATACATTTGTCTAACATCTTAGTTCTCACTGACATGGTGCAATGTCTTAATTTATGCCTGGTGTTGTTGCTTGAGTTCTGTCTCTCTGTACACAATGATCCGTCTTCATTATTTATGCAATTACCTGCTGTTGTTTGAGTTCTGTCTCTCTATACACAATGATCCGTCTTCATTATTTATGCAATTACCTGCTGTTGTTTGATTGCTTTGTGTATGTATGTATACTATTGGCACTTCAAATACAATGCATTTAAGCATGTTACTATGTCTCCATTATTTCGTCTTGTTGATTTCAATCATTGTCTTTACTGATACAATCAATACCCATCGGTCTTAGTCACTTTATGACCTGTGCTATTGGTCACTTTATGATTGGTGCTATTGGTCACTTTTAGAAGGCAACCATAACCTTTCATACGATTAATGGAGGAACAATTACTAATAAAATGAGCGAGTCATATCTGAGAGAAATAACAGTTTACACAACTATTGAAAATGTATTGCCGGGAATGAAGAAATTTACGCGCCCTATAAAATGTATTGTCGGGAATAAAGAAATTTACGAGCCCTATATAAAATGTATTGTCTGGAATAAAGAAATTTACGAGCCCTATATAAAATGTATTGTCGGGAATGAAGAAATTTACGAGCCCTAGAATGTTGCTGTTGTTGTAAGATGAACCTTACCCAGCGTTGATAAGCCTGCGCGGGATTTATCTAAACGTCGCAAATATGTTGTCCATGTTTGTAAAAAAATTGGATTTTCTAAGTTTAGCATAAATCAACCACCCGAGAGTAAAATTTCGTTTACAATTTGAATACTGACTAGACTGTATGAAAGAGCTTCGGCCAAATACTTTATAACATGTACGCTGTTACACAGTGCGAATGTTAAACAGTCTAGAGTGTCTTAGAAAATAAAAAAAAAATAAACATTCCATTTAAGATTTTGCATCTATGTCTTTGAATATGCAAATGTGCAATATGAGTAAAAAGCCCAGTTTATTGATTTTGATTGTATTAATCCTGCATCGTTATTTATTAAATAATGGCAGGGTTTGCACTACCTGTCTTCTTTAATACCACCTCACTTGCCAGGAATGAAAGTGAAGTAGGAAGTATGCCAACGACAGCAGTGGAGTCCCGAAATGATGTTCCCGAAGAAACACTTACAAATGATAATGCTACTGAAGGTAAAAAAAAAATACCCTTACTTATTTACCATACTATTTGTCAAGTTGTTATGCGTGACGCCACTTGGTTAATGGATATTATTTTTATTCCATTTAATCATCCAAAACTAATTACAAGTGATGAGAATCTTAATTTATTTTATTAATAATTCTCCAGCAGACACCACTCGTCTCACTCACTTGGCGGACATAAGGGCTCTGTAAATGTTTTCTCTCTTTCACAACATTAAAGATAAATATTTACTGTCACACTTTAAAATCTTCTTACTAAAGAAAAGACAAATTCGTTTTTAATTTATATTCAGTAAGCACCATCCATCCATGTTCTTCTCCAACATGAGGTTATCAATATGCATGAGAAGGTCAATAAATGTAACAATCGATTTATTAAACCAACAATCAAATATACTTATAACAAATACAATGAAATGGATTACATGACATCAATACGAAATAAAACGTTTAAATAATTTCCTTACTACACAGTACTGTGCCTAAAATTCAATTAAATAATTTGATACAAATCAGAGGATTGTTCTTATCAGAGAATAGTTATGGAGATATTAGATAAAAGTGATGATAGTTTTTATATAACATGGATTATGTGTGGTCTCAATAGTCTTTCGTGCCTTTCTTTGCAACAATGTCTCAAATTCTAGTTCACTTCAATTTCACTAGGTTTCCCTCATCAAACAGATTCATGGCTTGTTCTTTCAAAGTCAACATGGGCTTTTTCCGCTGTACCAGTTCGTTCAAGCAAAAAATTAATGGTAGTATATTCTAATACTTCCACATACATTTTCTCGATCTAGTCAGCATATGTCCTTTGTACAGATTCTGCTCACCCACTCTCTATCAATGCTCTCATGATATTGATATGGGTCCACCATAGGTCTTAATGTATAAGAGTCTGAAGGGTGAAAGTTGGGTCGAATCTTGTGGTACTTCACACAACGCAAAATAAAAAACATACTGGCAAATACATAATCCAATCGAGTGGGTTTTGTACGCACAGTTTTCTCAAAGACTTGGTAAGAGTAGCATTATGATTTTCGACTAAGTCGTTACACGTGGAGTGGTAAGGAGTAGTTTTACACTGCTTTACTCTCAACAGATGATTAATTATTTCAATAACTCACTCATGAAGTGTCATTCTACCGGACAATATTTCGGAAGTGCTACAAGTGAGAAAATGGTGAACAGTGCATTTTCTACCAACATAGTACTAAAGGAGCTATGCGCAACTGCCTCATGGTATTGCATAGCTTAATCAATGACAGTGATAATCTATATGTGCCCCCGACCTAATGAGAGCACAATTTATCCAATGATATCAATGGATACATGCCTAAAAGTAATATCAACTGTCTGGGTTTCACTTAGTGAAACTGGGTGTTCCACCTTTCTGTTCACTCACTGAGAGATATCACATAACTGATGGTATCGAGTGACGTCCCATATCATATCTGGCCAATAAAACTCATCCTCCACATGAGCTAAAGTTTTGCTTAGTACTAGATGCTTGGCAGTCGATGGGTCATAGGCCAAATGCAGCACATTCCCTCGAAAGCTCAGATGTATCATCAACTGACTGCTATCAGTCCCATTCTGTTTACAAACCAAGAGACCATCCATCCAGCGAAACTCAATAGCTTTGCCGGAAAGGTTAGACATGTACGATCCTGAAAGCTTGATCTTTTCTTGACATTTCTCTAGAGAATCGTTGGTCAAATATGCAGTCAGAACTCATTATTTGCCCTTCCATGACTGAGTCGTGTGTGACTTCCTGGTGACACCACCCCACCAACGACAGTTTCAACCAAAGTCATCGGTACATCACCTTCACACCTGCTACTGACTATTCCTGGTTTACCTTGCATACTTCCCACAATCCTTTAGCTTCAGCTTCCTGCACTGCAGCTTGCCTGTGTGTGAGTACACACACATTGCCGAGTGAATCTGGATTGTCCTCACCATTGAGAACGTATTTACTTCGCGTGATAGCACTCTCAACACAATTTACTAGACATACTAGACATTCAGCCTGAATGCATCCACATACATATTTGATATCTATGTCTACTACAACAATGGGTACTTTATCTTTTACACCACTGGCTCAAGCGAGTGTTTGATACTGTCCAGTGTAGTCACCTTTCTTCACTAGGCTAGTGTATACTACTAATCCTACTCTGCAATCAGAGTCACAGAGGACTCAAACACAATGTCTATTTATGTATGCATTAAATCAAGGTGCACCACTTGGTTCTATGACATTTATGATACATGGGCTATAACGTTTAATGTGGCCTGGTTTGCCACAGCTAAAGCACACTACTGGTTCGTTCTTAACACCTTTACTGCTGGGGTGAGTTGTGGGTACTCTATCTTTCGTCTTACTAAATGGAAGAGGTGTGAGAGAGAATCCCGTTTTATATTTATGATATGTCATGTCACTCTGTCATTTAGGCATCACTTGTACATTAACTGGCCTGCGTGGTTAAACATTATGCCTTGTCAGATTAACGCATGTCCCATATATTTCGTCTTAACTGTAAGCTGCTTCTAACCAATCTGTCAGATTGTTTGGTCTGTTGTCCTTAACATAAGCTAAAACAACTAGTAAATTTTAAAATCTAGTTACTTTACTTAAATGCATAATCAATGTCAACAATATAATCTCCACACATCAATGATGGAAAATATGGTAATTTATGTATCATTACAATATGAAATCAACAATTATAAATCAAAATGATAATCTTTATAAAATTCAAAAGAGAAAAAAGGATAGACAAAGCAAGACAGTTCTAAATAGTGTTATAAAAATAATGAATGAGATAAGACTGCTTTCAAAATATATATTCCACTAGTCAAATATATCTCTAGCTCACTTTAAGTCTACGATTTCACGTTAAGTTCTAAGTTCAAAATTTTTCAACATTTGATTTCCACAGTTACTAATTTCAACACAATTACAGTTTAAACAAATTTAATTGATCATCCAAAACTAATTACAAGTGATGAGAATCTTAATTTATTTTATTAATGATCCTCCAGCAGACGCCACTCATCTCTCTCACGTGGCGGATATACTGGCACTGTAAATGTTTTCTCTCTTCTATAATAAAATATTTACTTATTAAAGGAGGAGACAAATCCGTCTTTAATCTATATTTAGCAAGACTCCATCATCCCATGTTCTTCTCCAACAGAAGGTTACCAATATGCGTAAGAAGGTAAATAAATTTAACAAATACATTTATTAAATCGGCAATTGAAATATACATGTGACAAATACAAAAATGTTATAACTTGACATCAATATTTCCGTGAAACCACGTTCAAATAATTTCCTTACTACACAGTATTAAACACAATATGTACAAAACAGGACAATGCAGAAACATTTAAAGCGTCAGTGAAACATTTTATGAGTTTGTGTATCTGAAGTCAACAGTGTTATTTAATTGAAACTTTACACTTAATATATCTATTTAGCTGTGGGGAATTATACAAATTCTACAATTTATGTATTTCCCTGTCCATAAATTCTACATGCGTGTGTTCTTTCACTCAAAATGCGCGTTTAAGTAGGATTCCTAAACTATTGTTTTAGAGTCACTCCATTCTCTTATGTTACTAACAGAGAGTTACAGCTGTAATTGATGCTCGTATTAATCTTGTGATTGATGTATACTTACTTAATGAAGAAACGTTATTTGTTTTATAATGTACATGTATTGTCAGTTTTATACTTCAGTTATAGTGTTTGCTGTTATTCCTCTAAATATAAATAATTAATTATCATTGCACTACAGATCTCTCCTCCAAAGACAGTATTGAATCACAAACGTTAAACATGCACAGCCTTAACCATAATCGTTACTTTATCCTAAAGTATTTCTGCTGCCACACTAATATATTATCAGAAAGTGTACAGTACGTTTAATTGCTCGTGAGGCAAACGAATCAATAAATAAATCAAGAACGAAATGATTTGTCACCATTATATCAATTTATATGAATGATCTGTTTCATCAGGAAAAAGTCCATTTGATGAAGGAGTAAAAGAACACAAGACAGAGGAGGAAAAGAGCACGAAAGAAACCGGATATGACGTGGATTCAAAGGAATGTAAAGAGAGAAAAGAACATATTGATGGAATGAATGAGCCGCTTGAAGTAGACGAGTCAAGTGATATTAGTATTAGTAGAATGAGAGATACCTCTATGGATGACGACATAATTTCAGATGTAGATGACACGTCCATAAATAAAATATCGGTTCGTTAAATAGTATCGAAATACAAAATCCTGTATGTAATTTTTGCAATATCTGTATTCTTTTGTGATTTTATTAAATATTTTATGCTGTTAAATATTTACTTGTTAACATCATTTGCATAATAAAAATGCACAAAACCAAGTACCACTGACTAATTGCATTAACTTTATAAAGGTATAATTAATTTGTTCTTTTTAATATTGCATGTGTTGTGTTCCCTTATTATAGTGATTATTCAAGTGTGGTTTGCTCTGGTGGTGATATGTTATGCTTTTGTAATGATATGTTGCGCTTGTGTAGTGATATGTTGTGTTTTCGTATTGATATGATGTGCTTTTGTAATGAAATGTTGCTGTATTTTGTGATGATATGCATTTCTAATGATATCTTGCGATTTTCTTAATGATAAGCTAAGAGCATGAGTGAGGTATGCAAGGAGAACAGGAATAGTCAGTGGCAAGTGTGAAGGTGATGCACCAAAGACTTTGGTTGAAATTGTCACAGGTGAGGCGTATCATCATGGAGTCACACCGGACTCAGTTATGACAGGAAAGATAATTGCTTCTGACTACGTCAAAATATGGGCTTCTGCTACACACCTGGCGTATGTTTTTGTTGTGGGAAAAGTGCATGGCTTGGGTTTACTCCCCTCATTATACACACTCCGATTCATCATAATAATCGACATCTGTCTCCAAACTAAACTCATCTTCCTCACTCTCCCCCTTGTAATGACTCTCCTCGTCTTCGACGTTTTCTGCCTCTATTTTCTGCACATTAACCTTCTCCCTGTAACTTGTTTCTTCGACATTTTCTGCCTCTATTTTCTGCACATTAATCTTCTCCCTGTAACTTGTTCCAGCACTTCCTCCACCTGTTAAAACATAGCACCTCTTTAATGACAATGACTATGGTTTTTAGTGTTAAATCACGGTACTCTCCTTCATGACAGTGACACATAAAGGAACATTATAATATGATGATTGTTACAGTACAGTAGCATTCTAAATGACAGTGAACATTTTTCTTGACTATTACAATATAGTAGCATTTCCTTAATGAGAGTGAGACAATTTCTTCTTGGTTGTTAAAAAATGTCACCAACTGATCGACAATGAATCATTTTGTTCTTAATTGTTGCAACATAAGACTACCTTAATAATAATGAATCAACATCTTCTTAATTGGTAACATATAGTAATCCCCTTTATAAAAACTACTTCGGATTGTTAAAACTTAATATCCTTCTTAATGACATCAATTCATTTGTTCTTGGTTGATTTGGATGGTGGTGATTAAGCTCGTACAAGAAAGCTATGTGGCTATTATTATATTTAAATTTGCAAAAGAAATCGATGTTGTTCATTAAAATGTGTTTGCCCTGATATGTATGTCCTGATTCGACATTTGTCTGCTGGTTTATGGATATGGAATGCAATATTGATCAACTTACGTCACTGTTACAATTAGTAATTAACATCACACTACTTAACTGGCCAATCAAAATATGGATAAAACGTTGCGTGATTAAACAGACATTACGTTTACTAATGCTGTTTTGTAAATATAGAAATTGACTAAAATGGCAACCGTTCCGACACTAAATCTCTAATTTTGTTTTAAACATGGATTGGATAATGAATTTGTGTATAAGAGACAATAATGTTAAGAAAGATGTTAGCGCAGCTGTCAATGGATAAACTTCTGGTACATATTTAGGGCGATTTACCTTCTAGATTTTCCTCTGGGTTTCTGAAGACACATTGCTTCTTGGCTTTTGCTGCACGTGAAAGTCTCCTGATGACGTCTGCATATATCAAAACGTTTGATGTCCGAACTCGATGAGCTGAATTCATAACATACACATTCTACTGAGAATTTCTTCATTGAAAGAAATTACACGTATTTCCAATGTATATGTTAAAAAATAAAGTATAATTAATCTATTTCAAAAATGCGAATGAAAGTTTAGCAATTATTTAGACTTTGCCACAAGTAATCCGTTATAAGTGCATGGAA
The DNA here is from genome assembly GCA_028829895.1 of Sinotaia quadrata. Lineage (NCBI taxonomy): Eukaryota > Metazoa > Mollusca > Gastropoda > Architaenioglossa > Viviparidae > Sinotaia > Sinotaia quadrata. The sequence goes on from CM054177.1 coordinate 99,018,222, forward strand.
ACACGATATCTGTAATAGTAATTGCACTTATATTATCTTCTTTACAAGTGTGGAGGCGATACATATCACTGTTAGATCAAATTAGATTAGCTCGGTATCAATCATACAAATAAGCATGAAAATAGTGTGGGGTATACATTGTCATCGCCCCATATTTCACCTTTTATCAAATGCATTATATATGCATTATATTTATTCTTGATGTGATGATTAGAATGAACTTTGTTTAAAGTGGATATCATGCTCTACGAGTTAAAAGAAATAATAACATAAGTCAGTGTGAGTGTTTACTTCAAAATATGAGTGTGGAGAAACAAATTAAATTAGAACAACGCTCATGAATTAAAAAAAACAAATGAGTGAACACAACATTTCGCAAGTAAATAAAGATATTAAATTAAAAGCACTGAAAAATTAATTTGAACAAATACATATCACACTGACTTCAACCAACGGACTTTGAATAAATAAGTAAAGCATACGAGAGCATGAGCTGTATAAATAAAAGTTCTGAAAACAACACGTAAAATAAAATTAATAAATATAAGTAAAAATAGGAGTGAGTAGCTGCCCCTTTTTCCCCAAAAATATATGACCAGGACATCTAGACGTTGCGAAATGCAGACATGGCTGTAGGTGAAGGGCGATGAATGAAGAAGCGAACACAAACTGAGAGGCAAAATAATTAAAATCATATTTCCGAATGAACTGAGACACTCCTCTGGTAGAGAAATTTAGGATTATGTAAGAGATATGTTTGGTTACCTTAGTTCTATATCTATGCAACCCATAACAAATAATAAATTGTTAATTGTGCATAATGACTGTAGAAAAGGAAATGTTTCCGTGTTATTGTATAAGCTTAAGTATACTCACCAAACAGATTCTTTTGCTTTATGCGCTGGCTATTTGTTTCGGGGGTTTTGGTGCGTTCAAGAAATCTGAAAAATAATTAAAAACATAGTAAAACGTTGTTACATGAGAGAAACAGAAGTAATTTTCAATGTTTCTTACTTTAAATAAACAGAAATAATTATCATTATTTGTCAGTTCAAGAAAAAAGAAACGAAAACAATTTTTAATGTTTCACACTTCAAAAACGCAGAAATAATTTTCAATGTTTTCCACTTCAAAGAAAAAAATATGGAATACTCTAATGAACGGAGTAAATGGTAATATATATATATTGATTAGAGACCTTTAAAACAAATATTATAGACTATTATAGAAATAATAGACTATCTAACTTACTTGTATGAGGCACCCAAGAATACAATCAGAGAACAGCCAGCAATGGTGAAGCTGATAATTAAGATCCGTGGGTTATCGACGAGTCTGAAAATTGCTTCGTCTTCGATAACAGTTTGCTCTAAGATGAAGTTATCATAAACAATATATAAGGAAACATTATCAAAGTCAAATATCATGTGCATTGAATTATTTATTAAGTACAATTGGCAAAGGGGTGTAATGCAATTTTCTTAGGAGAATAAATTTCCTTAGCGCTCTTAAATGTGCATCGCTTCTGATTACTAAGGGCTTTTCTCAGAATTCATGTGTCATAAAATGTTTTCAATGTATTTCCAAACTATGACTTCAATATATGATAATTTATTTAAGAACATTTATTTGTCTTTGATTAATTTTATAAGGATTCATTTTTTTACACTAGCACATCAATGTGCTGTTTGCTACCAATAAAATATTTGAATTAAATAATAATAAAAACATTATGAAATTATAAAAACATGTATGGGGTTTTACATTACTGGTTTATTAAAGAGAGAATCATAACACATTCACTTATATTGCTTAATTCTGACATGCATCTAGCGAACTTGTTAATGTTTTAACGTCAACAATTTTAAAATCTTAACCCCTCAGTTAAATTCATTGGTTCTCTCTCCCCCCCCCAACCCCCCCCTCCATTGCCTGAGTGACAATTCAGACACAGACCTGACAAAGTACGATATTGCGTAGACTGTTTTGTAGTTCAATTTTAACTAAGCAAAACCAGCTTCGTTTCTTCTATTAATATTTAAGAATCATTGCAAATATTAAGTATGATGTATATTGATCCATTATAAAACTAATAAATTAACAACATTATATGAGTTGTGTAACTGATTATATAAATGGGTCTGTAGAGGGCGCTATGAGCGAGAAAAGGAATATGTGTATTTGTGTGTGTTCGCGTATATGCGTGATAAATTATATAATTTTATTGATAATCTACATTTTAAAATGTTCACTACAAAGTTTGTTTTTTTTAATATTTTTTTAAACACTTACTTACATACCATTGCATTGCAATATTCGCCTTGTTTCTTCTATATTTTTTAAACATTTACATACCATTACAATATTCGCCTTGTTTCTGTTATATTTTTTAAACACTTACTTACATACAATTGCAGTATTCGCCTAGAACACTTTGTATATTTTAAAACACTTACTTGCATACCATTGCAATATTCGCCTAGAAAACCTTGTATATTTTTAAAACACTTACTTACATACCATTGCAATATTCGCCTAGAAAACCGTATATTTTTAAAACACTTACTTACATACCGTTGCAATATTCGCCTAGAAAACATTGTATATTTTTAAAACACTTACTTACATACCATTGCAATAATCGCCTTGAAAAACGTGTATATTTTTTAAACACTTACCTACATACCATTGCAATAATCGCCTTGAAAAACGTGTATATTTTTTAAACACTTACTTACATACCATTGCAATATTCGCCTTGAAAACCTCGCTCACACCCCTCTAGACACTTTCCACTTGCAGAGTCGCATAATTCCAAATTGCATGCACCGCATGTCGCATTACAATTCGTGCCCCATCTTCCAGCATCACATGCTGCGGACAAAGGGGAAATAATAATAGTATTATATTAAAATCGTCAACAGGGGAAATAATAATAGTATTATATTAAAATCGTCAACAGGGGAAATAATAATAGTATTATATTAAAATCGTCAACAGGGGAAATAATAATAGTATTATATTAAAATCGTCAACAGGGGAAATAATAATAGTATTATATTAAAATCGTCAACAGGGGAAATAATAATAGTATTATATTAAAATCGTCAACAGGGGAAATAATAATAGTATTATATTAAAATCGTCAACAGGGGAAATAATAATAGTATTATATTAAAATCGTCAACAAATAACTTAGACTTTCCTCTGCCTTTGGACCTCACCAATGAATGCATGGATATCTGTATGCCTGCAAAGATATTGGAACACGATTTCTCCATCGTTTGCTTCTGTGCAAATCCGTGCTCATTTAAAAGAAAAGTATCTACTCAACAGGATTTATTGTCCCTTAACTAATGTATGATACTTTATTTTATATGAACGATTGTAGGTCACAATTTTGAATGGCTCTTAGTCGAGTCATAATGTCCTGAAGAACAACGCAACTACCCCATTAGTTGTATATTGCGTTCCAGGAAAACAAACACACATAGTATTTGATTTATACCATTCACCTGAATAAAACTGGACTGTCACAAACACTGTAGAATTAAAATAATCTTAAACTTCAACAAAAATGTAGGTTTATTTCCGAATTTTTATATAATGCACGCCAGTCAATCCTGAAGAGTATGCTATTGTGAAATAGGCGTCGATAGAGAGCAGACATATTTAAAGGATTAGTATTCATTCCAAGTATTTTTTCGAAAATTTTAAAACAAAATTTATTATTTCAATAAAACCTAGTCGTACTATTGTGAATAATTAATACAATTTGTGAATTAACATTTTTATATCTTTTTTTTTTTTTAACGGACTTCTTTTACGTCTTGGGAAACGCATAAGCTCGCTGTGTCAAATGTGAGGCAGCAACATCGTGACAAACGGCATGTGTAACACTATTTAGTAAATAGATTTATTCCTTAGAATGCTTAGTAAATAGATTTATTACTTAGAATGCTTAGTAAATAGATTTATTACTTAGAATGCTTAGTAAATAGATTTATTCCTTAGAATGCTTAGTAAATAGATTTATTACTTAGAATGCTTAGTAAATAGATTTATTACTTAGAATGCTTAGTAAATAGATTTATTACTTAGAATGCTTAGTAAATAGATTTATTACTTAGAATGCTTAGTAAATAGATTTATTACTTAGAATGCTTAGATTTATTATTTAGAATGTTTAGTAGATATATTTATTACTTATGTTTAGTAAATATATTTATTACTTATGTTTAGTAAATATATTTATTACTTATGTTTAGTAAATATATTTATTACTTAGAATGTTTAGTAAATAGATTTATTACTTAGAATGCTTAGATTTATTATTTAGAATGTTTAGTAGATATATTTATTACTTATGTTTAGTAAATATATTTATTACTTAGAATGTTTAGTAAATAGATTTATTACTTAGAATGCTTAGTACATAGATTTATTACTTAGAATGTTTAGTAAATAGATTTATTACTTAGAATGTTTAGTAAATAGTTTTATTATTAGAATATTTTGTAAATAGATTTATTACTTAGAATGTTTAGTAAATAGATTTATTACTTAGAATGTTTAGTAAATAGTAAATTTTATTACTTAGAATGCTTGGTAAATAGAATTAATACTTTGAATGTAGATGTATAAATAGGAAAGCAATATTAACAATGTAATAACTTATTTGCCGATAATATCTATAAATATGTTCGTGCGTGTGCGTGTATTTGCACGTACATAATGCCGTTGTTATATTTTTACTAACATGTGATGAAGCCTGCAGAGGAGTTTATTTGTTGATTAGGAAGACTAAAATGATTCAAAGAAAACTATTCTTCACTTGAAGGTCTACTAAAGTTGGCCCACTGTTCGTACTTTAAATAATCCGCGGGTTTCAATAAGTACGGAATTGTCTAAAGTAATGTAGACATAACTGTTAACATTAGATATTTTATTGCAATCGTTGGAAACAGTTATAGAAAGAATTGATTTCGTTCCTGAAAAGTGGAAGCTTATTTAATGTGTATATTATAATCTAGAGCAGGAATTCATATTAATTAGCCTTCACATAATACTTAACTAAAGCCTTTGATTTCATGTTAGAAAAAAATAACTTTGACCCGAGTGTTGGGAAGAAAACAGGGCAGAAAATGTACATATAACATTGTATCATCTCAGTTTACGTTTGAGACAGAGTGTATTTGTAACATTTAATTATCTCACTTTATGTTTGAGAGAGTGTATACTTGCAACACTGCATTATCAGAAAGTATACTTCAAAACTGAATTATCGCTGTATGTGTAAGAGAGAGAGAGAGAGAGAGAGAGAGAGAGAGAGAGAGAGAGAGAGAGAGAGAGTACTTGCAACATTGCATTATCTCAATTCATTATTATTTTAACCACCATCATCATCAGTATTAATAACAGCAGCAACAGTAATTATCATTATCATCATCACCATCATCATCATTAATAATAATAACAATATTGCTGTTGCTTTTATTTGTTATTAACTAACGTTGGTTGCAAAAGACAGAAAGCCATCCATCATCACATTCGTCAGAGCACATTCCTGAAATCCTGTCACAAGGCGTGTCTCCTTTACAGTGCCCACACGCAAACTTGCAATTGGGACCATACAGTTTCTTCGGACACTCTGAAAACAAGACAAAGACAGAAACAAACCAAAAAAATATACGTTGTGGATTGACAAATTTGATCCGTATTCCAAATGTTTGAAACACCACAGAATTATTTTTCATACAAAATTTACTTGTTTTGTTATTTCTTGGTTAGAAATAATCCAATTTAATTGGAAACTTGAATAATTCCAAGAAAAGAAAAATATTGCCTAATTAGTATACCACAAACGATTTCATAACAGAATGTTAGTAAGAAAGCATGCAAGATAGTAAAAAATAAAACATAAATTGAATATCATTTGACATTTTAAGAAGTGAATTATATGCGTTTTGAATATTGCTGACAATTGAAAAAGAAAGAAAGAAATAACTGGAGGAGGAGGAGGAAGAGGAGGAGGGTGGTAGTGGTGGTGGTGGTGGTGATGATGGTGAAGATGATAGTGATGTTGATGATGATGATTGTGGTGGTGGTGGTGGTGACGACGACAATGATAATGCATAGATTTCATCCCAATCTGAAACGCCAACAGAGCCATTATATACATAAATATTGAGTGCAATGTTGTTTAAAGCGATTAGAACGAATAGAGAGATTAAAAAATATACATCGAACGCGTTTGGCGCAACACATTATCTATCTATCTATCTATATATATATATATCTTCAATACAATGATATAGTTATTCTCTTTGCTCACGCACATCTCCTACAAGGAGTGTTTGCCCTTTTCATTTCGTTGTAATTGACCGACCTAATTGCACATGAGGAGTCAACCACAGACTTTCGTACAACTACTCAGCAATCACGGAAATTTGGGCACATTCATATGGCGGTCATGAGATGTCACTTCCATGCTGTATTTAATGAGTTGTAATTAAACTTTGTATGCACATGGTTTATGCTACCAAGAAATAAAGTCTATTCCTACGATTTATTTGACGGTACGCATGCTTTATTATATCCGAAATATATTATTAAAATTGACTCCTAACTCTCTGAATGAATATATTCTTTCAATGATCAGTCATTTTTTTTTAGTAATTTCATGCACAAAACTGATGCACAGTTTTAATGCCAGCACTACAAGATACAAACTTATGAACATTGTTTTCCTAGCAATCACTTTTTTGCTGCATTTAAAAGCATTTCTAGCTTCTCTTTATCTTGAGTAAAGTTTGTGTGCAGTAAAATGAATCCAACCACGTTTATTTTGTAAAAAGATTTCACTCCGTTGGAAAAAAAAACAAATAACAAATGCCTTCAACCGAGTTTTAGAAAAGTATTAGCTTTGAAGAAACAATTTCCAATTCTATTACTTACGTTTGTCGCACATCAGAGATGTCCAACCTTCTTCACAACCATCGGGACATTCCCCTGTTTTAAAGTCACAAATTGTTCGTTGCTTGCAGTATTTACAAGCGAAACTGCAGCCAGAACCAAACATGCCGTCTTTGCATTCTGTTCAACCAACCGACATAATTGAATAATACAAAAGGAATGAAGCGAGTTTTCTAGAACAAGGAAGTGCTATTGAAAAGGACATACTGGGTTTACATATACATTTTAAATGCATTAACAAAATGGTGAGAGTGCGATTGTAAAGGGCATACTGGGTTTATACCTAATTTCAAATCGAATTAACTGCAAAAAGGTTGTTATTGAAAAGGACGTGCTGGATTAACATGTAATTTCATAACGCATTAGCTAGCACAATAGTGAGAGTGCTATTGAAAATGATATATTGAATTAACATATAATTCTCAAACACATTAACTAGCAAAAAAGAAAGAGGGCATTAAAATAATGTAAACATCAGATGAGGCCACGAGCCACGAGACAAATCACTTAGCTCTTCACACCATAGACGTCATGCACTTTGAAAAAATACAAAGACAAATCATTTAGCTCTTCACACCATAGACGTCATGCACTTTGAAAAAATACAAAGACAAATCATTGAGCTCTTCACACCATAGACGTCATGCACTTTGAAAAAATACAAAGACAAATCATTGAGCTCTTCACACCATAGACGTCATGCACTTTGAAAAAATACAAAGACAAATCATTGAGCTCTTCACCATACAAGGCATGCACTTTGAAAAAATACAAAGACAAACGTATAACAGAACAGGTATTCCACTCTACTAACTGGTATTGCAGGCGGGTGGATTCCATCCAATTGCACACCCAAGGCTACAGTCTCCAGTGACTGGATGACAATTTGTTTCTGACAAACAGTTGCCACATTTGAAGTTGCATTCAAGACCCCAAGTGTTGTTTGAACAAGCTGCATCACAAGTGTTAGTAAAGTTAAGAAAACTCAAATACATGGAACCAAAACATATATGACTACATAATTGGTTATCTGTAGATTAAGAGGAAATTTTCCAGTGCTTATGGCTATTCTGGAAACACCTCACCTATTTGTGATATTGCTCCTTATTTTATGCTGTGATTTTACCTTTACTATAAGCTGTTGTCACTAACTGTTAAAATATGTTTTGGAGTATATAGAAAGCCATTAATCTTAAAGCACTATATAATCTCTTATAATGTGGTATTCCTCATGATTGTAAAGTAACATATATTGTATTATAATGTGATTTCCGTCGTGAGTGCAAAGTACCATACATTCTATAATAATGTGGTATTCGTCATGCGTGCAAAGAAAATGCTAGACCATTAACATCATCATGTTCTGTAATCGCTAACAGATAAGTGAAGAGTAGCATACCCAGGTAGATAGTTTGCTCACAGACTCATTAATAGCACATTGAATGATTTGCTAGATGACCACTTTACTGAAGCTGGAAGACAGTGCTAGCAGACTCATCAGTAATATTTCAGGATATAGCAGGTAACAAATTTACTGAAACACAATGGGGTATGCCATTTGCTCGCAGATACATTAGTGACATATTTAATCAAGCTGACTCTTACGAATTGAAACCTATAAGACACGAACGCGGGGGTTCTTAACGCAGAATCAGTCGCTTAATTCAAATCATTCGCAGGACCAGTGCTTATTGGAATATAATTCACTAGAGATGCAATGATAACTCTTTATCCCTCTGACAGACATCAGCATTTATTTGAAGTTCAAATCTCTGGGTCAGCTTGTCCATTCATGTCGTACACGAACATATATCGGCAGTTTGGGATTACTTTTTTCCACGTGCTATTTGTGGTGTAATAAAGACATGGGTAAAGCCTACCTTGAATGTGGGCATTGCTTAAATGAATGATGTGCAATATGTAATCTGCATTCTTTGTCACTATCAGACGGAAGAGTGAAGAGACACATTGTCCAAGTCCTGTAGACACTAGACATACTTCAATGTGAGAGGTGTTATTGTAGATACTGGGCAAACTTCAGTGTGAGAGGTGTTACTGTAGACCCTAGGCATACTTCACTGTGACAGGTGTTACTGTAGGCACCGGACATACTTCAGTGTGAGAGGTGTTACTTTAGATACTGGACAAACTTCAGTCTGAGAGGTGTTACTGTAGACACCGGTCATACTTCAATGTGAGAGGTGTTATGGTACAGTGACTTTTCAGAGGAGCATAATAGTGCTTTTATTCCTTGAAGCAGTAGAACGAATCTCAATATTGAAAAATCCACCTTGAGACATCATTATTCAGGAAAAGATAAAATCAATCATTGACATAGTGTTTACAGATTCAGTTCTTGGGAACATTAACGCATGTTAGTCACTAAATCCAACTTGCGTGCTCTATATAAACAAATTAGAAACCAGAGCAGCTGCAACCAACGTTTTTGTAGCATTATTCAAATAAACATTGATCATTCTAGGCTGACATGACAAACTCTCTGTGGCGGAGTAAATTTACCAATCCCTATTTCTAAACTTAATAAATATAATTGTCACATGTCCGGTTATGTTTAACGACCCTGTCCTAATTTAGGTTCTATTTATCAATATTGGTTTATCGGATAATTCCTAACATTAGTGACAGCCGGACTATGTAACTTAACTTCCATTCAAATGCCCCAATATTGGCCAATTATTCACGACATTTAGCCAGACAAGTTAGGTGACTTGCTCCAATTGATAATGTTATCTCCCCTTTATTTGTAGATTAATATTCATGATTCTTTATGTCTTTATTAGGGTTCAGCCCCCAATCAACCGGACACGGCCGTGCTACAAAAACATTGATTCTCAGCGAAATCTGAGTGGGGGGTTGAGCCAGACTTGGCGGCGTACCAGTATATCTGCGTAACAGTTGCAGATATACATATCTAACCAGTGACGTAATACTCTGCAAGGGCACTTGTAGATGTCTTTTATCACAACTAATTACACATATTTGTTATAATTCATTATTACAAAGTCACCCCATGGTACAGCGGCTACAATTAATAATTCTCAAGACGAATCACTAGTCTCCCTCATTTGGAGGATATGCGGACCCTGTAAACGTTATCAACCAGTATCGGTTCCAGCCAGTCAAGTAATTGTGTATAATAAAGAAGGTGAGACTGACAGCAATGTGTGTCATTGAAATTCTTAGTTTCTGCAATTGATTGTTTCCTGATTTTGAGCAATAAATGATTGATCTGTTACTTCAGCAGTGATACTGAATATAATTTTCGTAGGGTTTATACGAGTGAGAGACAGAGGCAGATTAACAATTAGCGAGATATTTTTTCAATATCACCCATTGAACGCTTAGTGTATTGCTCATTCTAATTTTTAATTAGATCATTTTTCCATGTCATCCATTGAACGCTTAGTGAATTGCTCATTCTAATTTTTAAATAGATCAATTTTCCATGTCATCCATTGAACGCTTAGTGTATTGCTCATTCTAATTTTTAATTAGATCATTTTTCCATGTCACCCATTGAACGCTTAGTGTATTGCTCATTCTAATTTTTAATTAGATCATTTTCACCTTTATTGCAGATAATATTGTTTACAACTTAGTAATTGTGGGTGTGGTTTATAGTTTAATTTCTAATACGTTTTCTTGCCATTAAAAAAAAAGTGAATAGAAATAATAGTGTCACCTCACAATAATTTACTGACCTTGATCACAGAGAGGACCCGTCCATCCAATGCTACAAGTGTTATTATTGCATTCGCCAGTAATTCGGTTGCAACCTGTGTTGCAGTTGCTGCAATTCTGCTCACAGTTCTCGCCATAGAAATTACTGTAACAAACTGCAAAATAGAAAGCATGAAAGAGAAAACAAGTCAAGAAATTACGCATTTTGACTGAGTCCTGTCATTTGTTCCCTAAATTAATTTATTCATATTTTTTAACTCTCACGCTTAAGTTGGTATCGTTCTTCTAGTTTGTTACATTTTTTCTGTGTGAACATGAAAGATAACTCCATGTTTACTTCAAGCATACAAAAGCTATCAGCGATGCTAAAGCAAGCGTTATTATAATTATGATTCATGTACATATGCACACACACACACACACACACACGCGCGCGCGCGCGCGCACGCACGCACACACGCACACATATATATATATATTGTTGACAAGGAAGATATCAGATTAATTATGAAATATTTAATTATAGGCATGGATAATTTTTTTATATTTACCATGAATATTTTAAAATAATATATCAATATACGTTGTATCATTTCAACGTAGATATTGAGTTCACACTAAACTTAATACAGAACTGTTCAAAAATATTGTAATAATGCAGAAGACTTCATAAAATACATTGTTAATATCCACTCTTTAATAATGTAGGCTTGTTAATGAATATTTTGTTAATGAATGAAGTGATCTCTCGCCTTCATTGCACATGCTGCCATTCCAGCCAGACTGACATTTGCCTGCCTCACAGATCCCGGTATTTCTGTCGCAACGAGTTTGTTTACAATATCCACATTTGCTTTGACAATGTGTACCATAATATCCATCAGAACAGCCTAAAATATAGTAATATATGTATTTTAACTTTCTTACATATAAACAAGTACGAAAATAAAACAATTTTATCATTTATACTGAATACATCTTCATATATATAAAGTGATAGACAAACTTTTTAAAACTACTTTAACTACATACTTAAAAACATAGATAGATAGATAGATAGATAGATAGATAGATAGATAGATAGATAGATAGATAGATAGATAGATAGATAGATAGATAGATAGATAGATAGATAGATAGATAGATAGATAGATAGATAGATAGATAGATAGATAGATAGATAGATAGATAGATAGATAGATAGATAGATAGATACATACATACATACGCAAAGAGCATGCATTAACATTGAGACATGAAATTGTATATATTCTTCATATTACTTTGAATTGACATTCACACACGATCTACTTTAAAGTTAGTAACCCTACTTAATGATTATCCCAAAGTAAAGTTGCATACCTTCCCAGCAACTTCCATCGTAATTGTCACAATCTTTACATCCATCGTTGCATATATGCTTACAATCCTCACCATAAAATGGGTAACTGCACACTGTAAAAAGGCGTCATGTATTAAAATGTACGAGAGTGAGAGAGAGACAGACAGACAGACAGATAGACAGACAGACCGATAGGTAGGTAGGTAGGTAGGTATATAGATAGATAGATAGATAGATAGATAGATAGATAGATAGATAGATAGATAGATAGATAGATAGATAGATAGATAGATAGATAGATAGATAGATAGATAGATAGATAGATAGATAGATAGATAGATAACTGCACGTGCACATAAATAAAAAAATGACTGCACACTTAACAGAAAAATTTAATGAACCCAGATTTGAATTTTCATATATAGTAATAATGAATACTAAAATACATGTCCTTCATACATAAAATAAAACATAATAAGATGACTCCACTTGCACTTAACACAATCAGATAAAAACATACTCATACACAATGCAAGCATGACCGTACAGTTATAATTATGAAAAAATAATAACGACCCCACAGTTGTACTTAATAAAAATATAATTACTGACCCCACACTTGTACTTCACACAGTGTAAAAAAGTTGGCACTTTTAGACGATTTTTGAAGCTTTACCCGGCTGCCTCGTATGGCTGGGCTGCATTTTATATCATGTCGAATAATATGTTGTATGTTATTCCCAAACTGATAACAGGTGATGCCATCCACTGTAATACTTACTTCTACTAGTCGAATTGAGGTGTCTGCGTGGAGCAAATGAAAAGCAAAAACAAACAACAGCATTTGAAAGAGTGATATACTTGAATTGAAATATGCCAATTTGTTGTCATTTAAGTACATATCAATTTAGTCCAAATGGCAGCATGCATATTATCCTCGATGTGTTGCCAGTTGGTGTGCATGCGTGGAGTGAGCGATACGCGTACAGATATACTCCATCTTCTAAGTATTTTAACACTACACCATCAAACACACACCATCACACACACACACACACTCGCACGCACGCACGCACACACACACACACACACACACACACACACACACACACACACACAAAGATGTGCTTACACGCTAAGGGCAGGTAGACTGTGATTTCTGAAACTGTGTAGTTTTTACCCAAGTAAACCTCCCAAAATTCTTTAGTGCCATGTCTTCCAGTACTAAAGCAATCCCCAAAACCTAAGCCAGGTTTTGTATAACCATTAGCCGCATTACATCCTTGAAGGTCAGCTGTATGCTGGTCATTAGCTTTGGTCGATGAACTGACTTTTACTCGCTTTCCAAGTGCTACATTTTCTGTTCACCACAAACAGCAAACATTTGAATTATTTCATCAATCGATCTCTACATTTTCTGTTCACCACAAACAGCAAACATTTGAATTATTTCATCAATCGATCTCTACATTTTCTGTTCACCACAAACAGCAAACATTTGAATTATTTCATCAATCGATCTCTACATTTTCTGTTCACCACAAACAGCAAACATTTGAATTATTTCATCAATTGATCTCTACATTTTCTGTTCACCACAAACAGCAAACATTTGAATTATTTCATCAATTGATCTCTACAATTCATTTTCTCTCTGTCTCTGGCTGCCAGCCTCTGTCAATCAATCAATCAATCAATCAATCAATCAATCAGTCAGTCAATCAATCTATCTATCTATCTATATATATATCGATACATCGATCAATCCCTCTATTTTTGTACTATGTAACAATTACTCTAGAATCTATATTGGCGGGCATGTCAAGATGTCTGCATTTCATCTTTCTGATTATTTTATATTATTTATTAATGTGAATGGCAGTCGGGTAGTAAGCCGATAATGCTTTATAATTAGTTCAGACTATTAGTGAAGGCAAAGCTTTCTAATCTCGCATGAAGCGAAAACTACTCCTAACACACCAGCCATATTACTGTCAGTGCTAACCAAAAATGGATCTAAGTTTTCAGCTATGAAAATGTATGAATGTATGCTGAAATACACGTGGGCAACAATTTCTTTTCAACTTATATTACTTCGTCAAGATAAAGTCGAGAGTAGTGATATTGTAAGAACGTAGGACGAGTCCTAATTATTAAGTCTGGGCTAGATAACAATCATTAAGAGGAATTTTTGATTGTTTGAATCAGGTTCTTCTTTTCTTTTTCATGCATCAGTGCATTTTCCATTTTAGGGCATTTGCTAATGTCTTATGCGCATTTAACACATGATTGAGAGAATGTCGAGTGAGTGACTGGTCATCGGGTGAGCTCATTTGAGATGACGAATTACAATGATGACGTGGAGCTATCGGATGACCAAGACTATATGATGTATACAGCTAAATAATACAATAAGATGACTATCGAAAATATATGATACCGATAACATAAATAGTAAGAGAACGTGAAAATATGAGAAAGCAGACGATATTTTGTAACTGCTCGTCGCCTTAATATCAGAATTGGGAGACTTTATCTATTACGTCTTATATAATGCTAACTTGGCAGTAGCTATTACGTCTTATAAAATGCCAACCAGGCAGTAGCTATTACGTCTTATAAAATGCCAACCAGGCAGTAGCTATTACGTCTTATAAAATGCCAACCAGGCAGTAGCAAAATAGTGAATGTATTATACGACACATTGTTATAAATAACATTGTGATAAGCGCGCAAGTACGTTTGTGTATGTGTTTGTGTCTGTGTTGAACATGACTGTAATGGTGGTGTCCTGTTGTTGGATTGTAATTGCGTTATATCTGTACTGATGCACTGGTTCGTGACAATAATTTTGTAGCTCAAAAATATACCAACGCGACTAGTAGATGACAGTTAACCTGCAGTAAAGATTGTATAGGAATTGTCATTGGGTCGTTAAACATGGTTCATAGCAAACAGTAATGCACGCATACCATCTCTTTGGTAAATTGTTCCAGAGATATTGACACAAAGAGTGGTACTCGATTCCCTTATGATTCTAAGCGTGGGTATAAATTAGAAATGTTGATAATAGGAATTACGAAAAACAATCCTGTCACCTTTCTTCAAATATATTATTGATTTTGAATTATAATGCTATTAATAGTGCAGGTTATTTAATAACTGCACAGACTGATCTTATGTTGTGCAAAGTACGAATAAGAGTGTGTAAAGTATTTTATTGTATGTTTGATGATTAGGAGAAGCTTAATAAATAAAAGATGCATGAAGCCGTGCAATATGAGGCTAAATTGTTTACTTTGGATTCTGCATAAAGAGAAGTCTTATGTTCTATGCAGTGTGGGGATAAATATAACAAACAATGAGTGTGTCAAATAATTAACATATATGTTGTGTTGTTTACATACTTCGAATGTTGACTTCTAAATATTGCTTTTAAAGTGGTGTAACCTATACTGCTGTGTGATCTCTGTTTGAAACATTGAATGACAGCAAACTGCATGGACCAGTACATCAGTAAACCATCGCTATACAATATGCTTTTATCATAATAATAGTTCTTATTTGCCGTTGTAATAGGTATATGCTTATGATAATTAGATAAATATGTCATGAATACATATTAAAGAATAACTTTACAAGGAACGACAACTACCTTTTCTTTGGTTATTGTCATGTGGAGGAAGGGAAATATTTTCAAAATTACATTTTACACTCCCAGCCAGAAAATCACAAAAGCATGTCCTATCTGAAAACAAAGAAATGGTATTAAAATGTTAACATTATTATCACTGATTTTCAGTGCAAAACCTCTAAAATACAGATTATAAATAATTTTTAACAGGTCCTTAAAGTGAGAAAGTCATTCAATTATACACTCCCGGTAAATAATAAATACAACATATCAAAACAATGTCAAGTATTTAGCAAACTATATGTGGGCAGCTTAGTTCAGACAATTATAGAAATAAAAGTCAGCTCACATAGTACATCTCTACATAAAACAACGAGTATAGCCTGTCAACAGCGAAAATGCATGAAATGTTTCAAAGTCCATTCTCACTCAACCAGTCAGCTAACTCACCACAAAGTCCATTCTCACTCAACCAGTAAGCTAACTCACCACAAAGTCCATTCTCACTCAACCAGTCAGCTAACTCACCACCTTTCAAAACTGGATTTCTTCTTGCCCCTCCAACTTCGGAGTCATCAGTTCATCCACTGAATGGAAGAATATGTTTTGTTTTCTTTTAATATATTTTCAACAAAAGTGTTACGAGAGACAGAAATAGTTATCCCAGTGACCCCAACGCACAATTACTTCCTTCTAAACTACTCACACTCTACCAATTCCACACTTAAATGCGCGCTTAATGTAGGAAAGAACGCCATACAAATGCTGGAACAAAAGTACAACTTACTTTGTTTTACTTGGAACACAGAAGGTTGAAATAGCACACAAATCACAGCAAATATTATGAAAATTATTTCCATTAGTTTTCAAAGTATAGATTTCTAAACGCTAGAGCCATTCAAACATAAATTTCTAAGAGCGCTTTACTCCCAAAATTACGTCAGCTAAGTACGTAATATTGACCCTCTCGGGAACACGTCATTACTAACGTTGAATCAATGCAATGTTTTGAATAAGCGTGCCTTTATTTAGATCAGTTAGTTAAAAGACTGTAAAACAAATTTAGTCCACATAAGCATACGGAAACTTTTTTTTAAATGTCAAACAGTTAAGAGTTCAATTAATTTGATATTCATTATGTAAAGTATAGTAAAACAGTATTATCGCAAATATTCTTGCCAACTCAAGAAAACATATATTCACACTTCTAGCATTAATAATAATGACAGTATGATTACCAACCAAGTACAATTTTAGTTTACAATTGACCATTATTATATTAAATAATAATTAACTGTTGTTATATTAAAATTGGTTCTTTAATTTAGAACAACTCATGCAAATAAAATACTGGTCATATTGTTTTCATTCACATTTGAAGTAACAAAACTGTTATTTCAGCTTATCATTTACACACATCAACCGTTAACCCTTCGCTTTGAGTCGATCACCATCACACTCATATTTCAGCTTACAAGTATCAGGCTCGCTACCATTTATTATAGAATAACTCTGTTTACCTCAGAAATCTCACGCCAGGTGCTTATTTTAATTCTGCAGATAATTGCTTAATTTTGATAATTAATAATTATGGAACATGACACTGAATACCAATCACCAAGTGAGCATCGTTACTGAACAAATGACATCTGTCACTGACTGCTCTTCGAGTTGAAGTTAAGGTTCATCAGTGGTCACATGGAATTCTCTCACGCAGGGAATTATGGGATATGTTACTGTACGCTACTCTTTGTCTTACAAAGCTGGCAATTTTCGGACTTCTCTCAGAGATAAGTCACGTGTACACAGGAATTTTTGCCGCTGGGTTCTCGTGCATTACGACCCAATCTAAAATGCACAGAAAGACGCAGGTAGGAAGTTCGTTTTCAACATAATACGATATATCAAATATTGTCAGCCAATCAAAATCAGTCTTTTCAATAGCTTATATTAATGATATGGTTCACATAATTTCCAGCGAAGAATAAACAAATAAGGACCACATGCGCGCACGCTAACAATAAATCAAAGAAATGACATTTACCCCGGATCTCCGAGCGACTTGTGAAGCGTTGAAAATAGCAAGGCCGTCCACAAATATCTGAAAGAAATACATTTTTAAAATACGGGAAGAGACACATCCTTTATCAGGGTCAGGCCGTGTATAGTATTGGTAGACTTTACGCTACACGGGAATTTGTGTTGCCGCCTTGTAGTGAACGTTTACGTTTCAGGGTGGTGTGGACAATTTATATGTTGCTGTTGTAAATGTGATATGCCTTTCAGTGTACAGTTCATTTCAATGTGCTTCAAGATGCACACATGAATCGAGTTAATAAGACTGATACTTAATTTTTAACATCGCGTTTAACCGAACGCTATTGAAAATAGTGCTTAGTGACCGCCGTGTGTTTGGTCATACTGTATTTGCAACAAAACCCACACAAAAGGAATGGTCAACTTAGATCAAGAAAGTTCTTACTCTCACTGATAGTTCAGAATTCTTTTCCGCAAAACGAGCTCAGGAAGTTGGGTCTAATTTCAGATCACATATTTGACAATATTAGTATTTGTGACACATATTTTCTCCATTATAATACAATCATAATTATAATACAATTTAGCTCATGGTTCACACAATGCATGTTCTCTATCATTAGTGCTTTCCCGTGATAACAATTAATCAATGGAAATATGGCTAAATACACGTAGTTACTGTACTTGATCATTTTACACATGTAACAATCGCTAACGCCACTTAGCTTCTGTAAGAAAAGTATAACAGTCATTTGGCAATCATTAGTAATCACATAAATATTTTATATAATATTTATAGTATAAAAATACAACAGGTTTATGATGAGAAATATACGGTCTAGCGAAACCAATTATATTTACCACTATGTGAAGTTAGGCGCAGTCAAAAAATGGTGGACGCGATCTGTTTACCGATGGACAATGGGCACTGCGTATGAAGGTCTGCGCGTCTGACGAATTCGATACATTCAAGCGTATATATGAATAAATCGAGGTCACCTGACGGATCAACGCTACGTCATGGTACGGAACGCAAGTGACCAAATATGGGCGTCTAGTATCCGGCTAACAACCTTTCATTCACCTTTGGCTTGCTCTACATTTCTCAAACGCGTAAACAAGTTTGTTGCATCAACTAAACCTAAGTGCTTAACGGAAGTCTCTTCAATCATTATACAGACAGTAGAGAGGGTCAATAAAATGAACGATTAAGAATTATGAAAAATATGTTTTATAAACAGCATAATTTGCTTAATATACTCTGACACTGATGTTTTATTCCCTTCATTATGTATTAATTATTATTTTGTGGTAATGATAAGAATGCGATATTTCTATTCATGATAAGACTGGTATTAAGAGATTTTTTTTTTTTTTTTGACACAATTAGTAAAAGTTGAATACTGTTACTCTACATCATCTGGTGGGGAAAAAAGTATGCGTTCTATGACTGATTCGGAAAGTTACAGATGTATCATTTCCTGTCAGAGGAAGCCGAATTCTTCAGATTTTCACGTTCAACACACTGACAACTTTTGCGACGTGCATCGCCACTTCCGTAAGTCATGGTGAAATTAGTACTACTATAGGAAATAATTTTTCACCACGGTTTGCTGCTTCACCTCCAAAATTCATATTCAGATCATGTTCTCGTATGGTACACTACCTGTGCTTCTCCAACTCTGTGGAACATGCACAAGTTAATAGTACTCGCAGTACTACATTAATACACAGTTCTACCACAGGCGTTCCTTCGCCTCACTGTAAAAATACCGATACCAATCGTAATCTCGCATACACATATCAGTGAGCGTTCATCTTCACTTCTGTAAGTCAGTCGCAAGTCAGTTGTGCTGCAGTATGCATATTTCACAACGTTTGCCTCTTCATCTTAGTATTTCACTGAAGTCAATCGCAATCTCATATTAAACATTTGACGATAGTATTATCCGTTACATATTTTACCACGTGACACTTAATTCGTACTTTAAGCAAATGACTTACATATATACATTTCACCACATGCACCTCCGTAAGTCTTACCCCAGATCATTTGTATTATCATATTCAAGTCTTACCCCAGATCATTTGTATTATCATATTCTATTCAACTTCTGCGCGTCTTGTCACCACAGTCTGCCGTACTCAGGCAACTGTAGGCCTGAAATCTGTTATATATTTTGCCCGGCGTACTCATGCAACTGTAGGCCTGCTCTCTATTATACATTTTGTCCGGCGTTCTTTGTCAAATCTTCAACATATTTTCCACTAGACCACATTGTCACATGCCATTTCATTCCCCGTGACTCTTGAACTCAGTAAATCACTCATATCAATCGTACATTCGTATTTCACCACATTGTAATTTATTTCAGTAAGTCAACTTCTAGTCAATCGTGCATTCACATATACAGTTCACCGTCCTGTTCTCACTGAGCAAGTCATACTTTTTCTTTCGCTGACTCTCTCCAGAGCATGCTGGAAGCCTTTTATCTGGAATAGAAAGTCTTATATCTAAAGTCATATATCTAAAGTTCACTCTGTCTGCCTGTTTATTCAGCATTCATTACTCAGAGTAATCTCAAATATTCACACCACGTGTACTCCTCAACTGCGTAAGTCATAATGAGATCAATCATACTCTAACTGTTCTGTAACACACAACTCAAATTACGAAAGCACACATTCATTTCATTGCGATTTACGGAGCCCTGCAATCTAGTTATCATTTGGTAACAAACATAAACTGATTATATTGTACCAAAATATTGCAAATAAATGCGGCATATCAGGTAAATGCATTATTCGATCAAAATCATTGTTGATATTTTCAATCTACTCTTCTCATGACAACAATACTACAATATTTGTGGAGTTATTAAATTACACCCCTACATATGTGCACGCCGTGCATTTAGTACTACCTGTTCCCCGTACACTGATCTCATTTTTCTTCACTCACCCCTGATATTACAGCTTCATTCACCCGCGACCTCTCTTGCTGACTAACACACGTCAGATAGTATTCATAGTGAGAAATTACTGAACTTTGCTTGCAAGACGACAAAATGGCAGACGACACTTATGAACATCCTCAAAGAGTGCAAGACTTTTCCGAGGAGAAAATAGAGAATATATACAATGAGGTAAGATATTGTAAAGTTCAGAAGCTGGTGATTTAAACCATAGATAATATGTAAGTAATTAATGGTTACATCCTTCTTTCACATGAATCTTATCACTGTTTAAATGTTTTACATCGGATTTTCTTGTAATACATATAAAATATAAGATTGCTATACTCAAGTCTGTTTGAAAGGATTGATGTAAATATGCGATAAAGCAATTTATGGAAATATACACACAAACACACAAACACACAAACACACAAACACACACACACACACACACACACACACACACACACACACACACACACACACACACACATGTTACAGTTTCATCAGCCTAAAAGTTAGATAACTCATAAAAGGGTCTTGGTGAACAAAACGAGGGGTAGATTCAATCTGTTTATTCCATCTTTGTTCGAGACACTTCAAAGTAGATGTTGATTTTACCAACCTTCCCCTTAAACAGTCCTAAAACAACAATAACAAATACACCCACCCCTACCCACCGTTAAATCCTCAACGTGCAAATGCTCATCAAAACAACTTACCTCTCTCTACCCTTCTGTCCATCCCCGACTTTCACTTTACAAATAAACTTTGTCGTAATATTCTGACTTATAACAATTTCACGTATCATATCATCTTGAAATTATAGATTAAATATTTTAATTTATTTTAAAATATGTGACGGAAATCCCATAACACAGTATGGATAATATCATTGTATATTACCTCTACTGTTTTAGATGCACGTTTGATTTGAATAATTGCTGTTTTCTCAAGCTAACACTCGATCAGGAGGACGATCTGGATCACATATCTATATGTAACGAAAGCATCCTTGGTGATGTAGTAGAAGATACATTTACCTCGGTGCCAACTACAACACAGAAAACTCATGTCAGTGGTCGTCGAGTAGTCTTTGGAGGTATCATTGCCATCATAGTCATATTTTTGACAGTCAGCGGTTTTCTTTTCTTCACATTTTGGAGACGAGAAGCAGGTATTTGTCTGACATCGTTATTTTATTTTATTTGCTACTTTCAATACATATATACAGAGGTGTAATTTTATTCCATTGTTTTCTATTTCTAGGCTTCCATCTCATTTCAGTCGGAAGAGTAAATACATTATGCAATCGTAAATGCTATCTCGGTGCACTTATATTAACAATATGTTTCAAAAAATTAACAAAGCACTTAAATGTAAGATTCTTAGGTCCATAATAAAAACATTTATATTAACAACCATCTAAACGCAAATTAGTGCAAAATCACAAGATGATAACTAGCAATTATATTTAAGGTCATGTAACGCAATGAAATGAAAGCATCTTACACACCATACAAAACCAAAAATACCGCAATCATCTTCCATAAGTAAGAGCAATGCATGTACAGCTGGTCAGTATGTTTACAATGGCAGTAATCGTTGAGCGCAGAGATTTGTGTTGTGTTTCAATAGCAGAGATAACGCTTATAGATGGGCCTTCATGAATATTCAAAACACGAATGTTAAAAAATATCTTGTTCCGGTAAAAGTATGCATTGATTTCTTTTAGAATTTAAAAATATGTTAGTGGGGAAGGGTCTCTACAAGAAATATAAATACAATTATTCATATTTCTCGCTTGAAGTGAAAGTGAATGTGATACTTATGTGATATAAAATATAATGCGTAATGTAGATCGCACATATACATGAAGTAAATGAAAACATCATGTACACTATTTTTCACTTTCCTGACAGCAGTGATTTCTCCAACATCAACATTTACATTTTCTACATATACAACTCAGAATGTATCCACTACAGGTCCGTCTATTGATTCTACAATGCTGACATCAAACCCTACAACACCGTCGACCACAACGCTTCCTCCAAATTTCGTGATTTTAACAATCAGTGGTGTCCCTGTTATTGGCGAATTTTTCACCTTCCAGTGCACAGTTGTGAACATCGAAAGTCTTTACGAGATCGAGTTCTTGCGAGACGGACAGACATTAGCGATTCTCAACACTTCCAGTTCGTTGGCGACTGTGACGCAATCAAGCGTGTCTGTCGAAGGACACTATGACAACGACACATACATAGCGGATGTGACGTTGAAGTCCATTGCTTGCAGTGATTCTGGAAACTACATGTGCATTGCCAAGGGAAACGATTCAGAAGGCAGTCAAACAGCAATTCTTCAAGTCAAGCGTAAGGCTCTTTGCCTAATTGCTCGTGGAATAATATGTACATGTTCCTATATGTCATTATACATATATGTGGGGGGTGGGGGGTATTTTTCCAAGATTAAATGATCTATTGCAAGTATACCAATGAGCAAATATTCGAAACAAAATAATACTATAAATTGCTATCATTAAAATGTTTCTTTAAAGAATCAAATCTGAGGATATGTCAGAAATATAGTCTTATGAATCAGTATGTAGAAAATAATAAATCTGAACACGAATTTGAAGACTGTAGCTAGAGTCTTCGTCGGAGAACATTTCTTAGTATACTAAGCAACAGAGTGAACGTGTATAGTGTAAGGAATCTAAAATTAATACTGTCAGCTTCACTGTATGTGCAAGGTAGTCATCCTCACAGTATTTGTAAGGCAGTCATCCTCATTGTATGTGTAAGGCAGTCATCCTCACTGTATGTGTAAGGCAATCGTCCTCGTTGTATGTGAAAGACAATCCTCACTATGCATAATGCACTTGTCCTCACTGCATGTGCAAGTCAGTCTTCATCATTGTATGTAAAAAGCAGTCATCCTAAATCTACATTAACATCAGCTAACAATTAGTTGAGAATATGCATTATGTGTTTTTTATCTAAAGGAATACCGGTCACGCCACTCACTTTAGAAGTGCCACCTAGGGCGGAGGGAATGACTTGGAGCAATCCCGTGTGTCGGGCAGCCTCTCTAGGCTATAACCCTGTAATGACATTCAGATGGGTGCTTATCCGCTCTAACGGTATTAAAGAAAGACAATCGAGTGAACTTCAGACTGACACCATCAGGTAAGAAGAATTTTAACAGTAAATAGCGTTAAATAAATGTGATCATAATTGGCGATAATCGCAAGACAAATGTTTGTGTGCTATTGAAACCATTCATTGTGAGATAAATGGAAAATATTACATCTGATAATTTAGTACACACTCTAATCAATAAGTGCTTAAAATAGAGATAACGTACTATACTGTTTTACTACAGCTTAAATGGGAAGTAAACAAGCTGACCCATAATGATACTGTGAATACATTCCAAAGTAATAATTTCTACTAATAAACGTTTTTAATCTAAGATCAGTAATCTAAGTTTAGACGTGGCAAATAAAGTGTGTTACTATATTTAAACAATTTTCAATAAATACTGATTCGTACCAAAATAAAATATAGTTACACATTATAATATCAAAAGCAAACACTAAGCTATCACTAACTGTTGTTTACAGCCCTTGGGCGAGTACATGATCGTAATTAAGATGTAGGGGCATATTTCGAAGTATGTAAATATTGACAATGACTTGCACATCAAATACAGCAATCTAATGCCAGAATTAACTTGTTTACAAAGAACGATGGATATTCGGATTTTAAAGGGTCATAAACTCTGATTGTGAACAAGAAACATGGTAAAAGTATATTGATATTTCATAATCTTATGTTGGAGAAGAGTGTTCAAAGTCGGGTTACTCTGAAAATTTAGTAGTTTATATAACAATAAAAATATGGAGAGACAAATTTACCCTGTCACAAATATGTCATTATATATGAATGTATTTACTGCTGTATGCACACGAATTGAATTTGTAATGATTTTAACCGTTTCTCTTATCAATCTCCAAATTTTAAATAATAAACAGGTTCTGCCCACTGTCTATACATTCTATATATATTCTCCTATGTTTACTTATAGTAACAAATTATTTTTCATTTTCTTTCAAGCACAATCAAAGAAACATGCACAAGCAGTGGCAATTCAACACTAGATGCCAAGACGTACAGAGGCTGGAACAATACTGACCTATGCTGTCAACTTACTGATCCCTACAACAGTATGGTTGTCAATGAGACGTGCCAGAGAATCTTAACCTTACCTGGTTTGATACTTTTGAGGAGTAAACAATTAAATTTCGCTGTTTTATATATGCTTTTCTTGAATTTTCACCTTTTTTGCTATTTTGTTTCATTATAATGCAAAATGTATAATTAAATTTGACTTATTATGGTATTCGAAAGAATATAGTTTTACAGTTGTTATCTTACATGTTTTAATTTTAATTGTTCCATGTTGGGTTATTTTATTTTATAAAAACATTTTTCCTCAGCTGACTTCTGCTCGTCGAGAAAGCTCTCCTACCTTCTGTACCCGTACGAGCCATGTTACAATTATGTCATGTGTGTGGGAGCGATCATCTATTTTAATTTTTGTCCCAAAGAACGCGGCCTTTGTTTTGACATCCAGACTATCTCCTGTTCACTTATTCCACCTACAACGACAACCACTTACGGTACGTGAAAAAAGTTAAGAATGAAATCGAAAATACAAACGAGGTTTCAAATAATGAACCTATGAAACAACAGAGAATATAGGAATACGTTATCTTCAATTAAAATTGTAATCTAATATGTTTAAAATAAGCAAATTTCCACGAATGTATTTGCAGAAGAACGAATTACTAAGTTAAAAGATTTCACTTATCGTGCTTTTGTTAATAGTATATAGTATTAATTATTTTGCTAATTGTGATTGTACTGCTCAAATGTACAAATCTAGATACCCAATGATTTGATTCATCATCCAATTTGTAGAAAACGCATTGTATAATGCTCACTCACAGACGATGGTAAGCTTCTTCATTTCATTGTTCATGTAGTTATATTTTTATACAGAGAAAACTGATAATAGCAATTGTAAGCAAACGTAATGATGAAGTTGTTTTGTTTTTTTAAATAAGCAAATGAGCAAAGTGATGTCATGAGATTATGCAATGAGATAAAGATATCAAAAGAGACACCTAGGTTTCAATGACTGCATTAAAGGAAAATACCATGGACATCTGTTGATTTGTATCTGGGTCACAGGCGTCCATTTTGAGTGGACGAACATGACCCGTTTTTTTTTTTATTTATAAAATCAAATTATTCACTTAGGAATGCTCAGCGACACAGAGGTCTTTGATCTTGTGGATGATAACGGTTATTCTGTTCTGATGTACTGATTACTGCAGTTGAATAACATCACCATACCTAAATGAATTACAGTGTAACTCACAATGACGACTTTAACACTGGACTGTCTCTACATGCGGAACTATGGGAATTAATCTGATAACAGCTTTCTGTGAACTCATAACAAAGATGGTCTGGACTGAAATTTATTATTTACCATTTATTAACAGAATAGGTTTAGCCATTGGTCAAATATTATCTGCTCAAAGAATCCTTAGTACTCTGGATGTCAAATACTTGTTACAGACGTTGAGGCAACATTTCAAAATTTTTAATGGTGTCTAAAAAGGCTGTTTAAGTGATGAAGGGCGAGAAAGGAATCTTTAATCTATTCCAAAAAGAGAGAAAGTAAATGTTCACGTTGTAAAGAACTATTTCAGTGCTGTCAAAAGGGATATAAGTAGACAGCAATTTAATAAGAAGAAACATTTATTCGAAACTTTTAGACAACTTATTTCTCGAATCTTTGACGAAAGTAATAGATTAGATGTTGGAGAGCATATATCGATTAACAGCCAACTAAAAAGTGAGAAATGCAAAACTCTTATGATAAGAAGCAATGTTCAACACTCCAAAATAAAGGGTAAAATACTAGTGCGTTAATCTCTATTATATGTTATTATTTATGAATTCTTTAATCATTAATAACCATAATCGCTTATCAGTGGTTAAATTTAGGATTCGATCCTAACATGAATTTCTCACCCACATCTATAAGCCTACGCGCTATTGACACATAATTTATGTTCGCAGGTGGAACTTCTTACTTAAGGAGTAATCTAAATTCACAACATTGACTAACTTTCATCCAGACAATTGACTCTCAAACCTCCATCCACCCACTAACTACTCCAGACATGCATCAATGCACAGGCATAAGAAGGACAAAAGTACAAATAAGTTTTTTTAAAAGTTCACCTACTTAAATGTTCGATGTTGAATACCTCTACATTAGATAATCGATATTCTACAATGTATGCCTGAGGAACAATCTCTAATCATTCAATACATAATTTCTAACATAACTATATATATTAATGAATCAATGAAAAATCTAACATATATCAATCAAAATGCATGAAAAATAAATTTAACATAAAATTCTCACATTATTGATCATACATCTTACCACTAACGGTATGCCTCCTAACGGACTCCGAGAATATTTTGTTGCAAGTGCTTGTAACAAGGCTTGATCGAGTATTTATTAATTCACGTATCAATTGACCGGATTTGTTCGTTTACACATTTTTACACCTACGTTCTCAACGCTTCCGACTTACATTACTACAAAGGAGCCGTGAAGGCATCCATCCTCAACACACACACACACACACACACACACACACACACACACACACACACACACATACACACCAGCTGCCTGCAAAACGACTACACAAGAATTGCAGTTTAACAGACTAGCCGGAAATCCTCGCCTGTCCCCTGTCAAGTCAACTGCACTCACAATCTAAACGCTTAGAAATCGGAAACCACCAGTAAAAGGTGTGAAAAATTAAATACCTATCAACTCTGTCAACACCTAGGACTTCATTAAACTAGAGTGATTTTTCCCTCCGACACACTTACAATGGCTGTTCTCGTAGTGGTGACTTTTATTAATTATTAATGATATCTACATAGTGAAAGGAACCATTTTGCTGCTTTCCAAATGTGTTTCTAATACACTGACATTTAATATTATCTTATATCGGGCAAATTTTGATTTCTTTCATTTAGAGGGAGAACATATGTATTACTAAGTTAAAATCTTATATTTATTGAGATTTTTTTTTCTAGTACAAGATACATAATGAAATTAAATGAAACTATAATATAAATTATTTACGATTCTCGTTTGATTTGAAAGTAAAGGTGATATTTGTGGAACGCAAACTGGACGGTATGAATGAAGGATAAAAAGAAAATAAATAAACACAAATGGAAAATAACTTCATAATATGCTTACAGCACTGATAACTACACTTTCTTCAAAGATGCAAAGTTCAACAACAATTACCACAAAAACAACTGTTTTGCCAGCTCAGAATGTAACCACTACACTTCTATCAACTAATTTTACCGAGCCCTCAGTGTTTCCTAGTGCACAAGCGTCAACCACACTTACTTCAAATATAACTTCATTGATGACATCAAATGTCTCATCAACTTCTCAAGCACCTAATACCACTGAATCAACAACAGCACCGACCACCACCACACTTCCTCCTATTGTGGTGAATTTAACAATCAATGATGTCGCTGTTATTGGCGAATCTTTCACCTTCCAGTGTACAGTTAAGAATGTCCGAAGTCTTTACGAGATCGAGTTCTTGAGAGACGGACAGACATTAGCGGTTCTCAACACTTCCAGTTCGATGGCGACCGTGACGCAGTCAAGCATGTCCGTCAATGGACACTATGATAATAACACATACAAATCGGAAGTGACGTTAAATCCGGTAGCTTGCAGCGATTTTGGAAAATACGAGTGCATTGCCAATGGAAACAATTCAGAAGATAATCAAACAGCCATTCTTCAAGTCAAAAGTAAGTAGGAAGTTTACTCTCTCATTCTGTGTGTGTGTGTGTGTGTGTGTGTGTGTGTGTGTGTGTGTGTGTGTGTGCGTGTGCGTATGTCTGTCTGTATCTGCCAGTCTGTCTATCTATCCATTTGTATCCTTACATAAGCTTGAAGTATAGTTCTTGACGTATTTTGTGCTGTACTTAAAAGACCGTACGTAAATAAACGCTCATTTTGCTCCTTCACCACTTACGTTATTTTCAAATGTCTTATGATGTGTATACAGCTGGGTTTATAACAAATCATTCGCCACGTATTCAAAGGTTTCAAATACGATAAACCAACTCATACTTTCTATAATATAGAAAAGAAACTGCTGAAAAATTAATGCACTGAAAGCAATCCTTATAAATGATTTAATACAAATAGTGCGCTCTTTCATTTAAGATCAGAAGTTAATGAGGACGAAGTAAAAAGGTGCTATAGTATATCTTTGTTTTTCAGTCTATTCCCGGAAGCTGATGCTATTATAACCAACTCACTGTGGTATGAATTCTTGGATAGTTCTACTAAATTATGCACAAAATATTAAGATAGTTCTTAGAAAAAATCTAAATTCAATGGTGTGAGCCCAATATTTTGTTTGGTTCAATAAAGCTTATTAATTGGTAATTTGGATCAAATTCAAGTTTGCTTAAGCAAGTGTTTTAACTTGTCAAAAGTGCCATTTACCTTGGTCAATGTAATTTTCAGTTAAAACATTATTTAGTCAGCTAAATCTCGTGGCAGTTTGGATGACCACCAAATATTTAAACTTTTCTATCATTTGAAAAGTGGAGTAGCACACGCATTAGTGTTGTGGATGTGTGTGTGTGTGTGTGTGTGTGTGTGTGAGAGAGAGAGAGAGAGAGAGATAGCCAGCACAGTGCCAAAATTTGAAAGAAAGTACACTATTTTTTAAGCAAGATATTTAGTTATATAAAGTAACTTGTGTTGTCAGCAGTTATCCTACACGTGTCGTGTAGATTAGTGAGCTTTGTGTACTCAAGCCTTTGCGATATGTAGTAGGCTAGGCCTTGACACATACTTGGAATGTGTTTTTTAGAAAGTAAGCATTTCCAGTTGACCCCTTAGCACATGACTTGTTTACTTCATGTTTCTGGCCATGGTGCCAAATGAAGAGGGTTAGAAACTTACTTTGCCTAATAAATACTCAGACAAGAATAGTCAAGATGTCAGTATCATAGAATTTAAATGATCACACTGTTAATTGTCCTTAGCAGCAATTCTTTCTCACTTCATGAAGTAAGATAAAAATTCTTTATTTTTTTCCAATTTGTAATTTTAGGCTATGTTTAAATCTAGTTGATCATTTTTTTTTACTTCACTTTGTGTAAATTTATTTCGAAATCATAACTAATATTTCACTTAATATACGAATTTTCAAAGATGTGTGTTTATTATTGTACCTATATTGATGCTTATTAATTTAAATAATATGTGAGCTCATATTTTTCAGCTTTTTTCTTTTATGAATGTGTCTTCTCTCAGCAGATAAATGTTATTATTATCTGTGTATTCAATATAGTTATATATTAATGTGGCTGTGTTTCTTGCTAGAAGGGATTGTTGAAATTAATATTATTTGCTCTACTGATTAGTAAAACGATATTTATCTAATGTGCATGCTGTCTATAATTTGTGCTAGATACCTTTATTGAATCAGACTCTTTGTTATGTATGTTGAGTAGAGTGTACAAGTTTTTGCAGGGTGAAGGCTGTATAGTGCTCAATTGACTATACTGAATAGCAAATGATTACATCAATAAAAAGCGCCCAGTCCTTAATATGTGCCAGCAAGCGAAAAAAAAAGAGAGAAATATGAACTGAAGTCTACTAAAGCACTCTTACGCAAATGTGATCAGGGGTTGGGGTACTACTTGGCCCAGGTGAAAGGTTACCTACTGCTACCCTACTACTACCAGACCTTTGCTGTTTTAAATGTAAACCACCCCATCTCTATCTCATGTTAGATCTAGTTGTCAGTCACTCGTCCTCAGTCAACAAGCATGCCTAGGAAGACATTCTCTACAGGTGTTTGTATGTGTGTCAGTGTGTGTGTCTGGTATGTGTGTATGTATATGTGTATGTGTTTCTTATACACTGAGTTATGTTTATTTTTTGTTTTATTCTTACTAAATTATTCATATTCAGATCTTTTTTCATACACTGCATTCCTTCTTATACTGCCTTAGTGTGAGATCTCAGTCACTCAGTGTGAAATTGCAATCAGTCAGTATGAAATCTCAGTCACTCAGAGTGAAATTTCAATCAGTCAGTACGCGAATTCCGTAACTCAGCGTGACATTTCAATCACCTAGTATGATATCTCAGCCAATCAGTGTGAAATGTAATCACTCAGTATGAGATCTAAGCCACTCAGTGTGAAATTTCAATCACTCAGTATGAGATCTCAGTTGCACATCACACTGCATTTACGGTCGGTAATTAGTTGTAACCTATTATCAACAAGTTATTTAGTGTGACGCTAAATATATGTCTTCTTTCCAGAATTAAATTCCCTCTATAGACGCTAATAAAATTAAGTAAAATTGTAACGAAGTACTAAATTAAATGTTTAAAAAATACATTATCAGGAAGTTATTTCTTTAATGACAACTATTAGTGTGAGTATATAGAAACAAAGCTATTTACTAAGAAGGGATTACAATATTAGAATTAAATAAACAGTATTTAAATATGGATTACTTTCCTATATCAAACTGGTGATCTCAAAACAGTTCTCAGAACCAAATGAATGCATGCAAACAGAAAGAATTTAGTGCATAACGAGCAAACTTTGTACAAACATGAAAATTTTACACGGTTTAATAAAAATGAAAACAGTCTGTTAGATTAGGAAGCAGGTGGTTTATTTTCTCATTTATAATTTTTTAATTTTATTTTTTCACAATCTGAAGGACTCGATACTTCGCTCACTTTAGAAGTACCACCTAGCGCGCAGAGAGAGACTATGGGCAACCCAATATGTCGGGCAGCCTCCTTAGGCTACAACCCCGAAATGACCTTCACCTGGGTGCTGATGCAGCCTAACGGTACTCAAGAAATGCTTTCGCGCGCTCTGCAAACTGATGTAACTAGGTAGGAAGATTATTAAATGTAAACTATGTTAAATATTAGTTAAAGAAAACGAAAATAAATTAAAGAACAAAGGTTTGCTATTAATAAACAAACACGCCTTTGAAACACTAACTTTAGATAATTTATCATGCACTGAGGAAAGAGTGCATTATGTTGAATGCTATTAATATAGATAAAGAAATTCGTACTTTAACTACATCTTCAATGGTAGTCTGCGGGCTGAACTTCCAAGGTCGTGCTGAGATCGACTCTGTACTTCCTTCCGTTTATAAATAAATTTTTCATTATTCGTCATCAAATTTAGATAATGCCAATAAAGTCTGAGCGTTTGTTTATACACTTTGATATACAGCAAACAAACTTTATATCCACAAAGAAATGGAACTCAAACACTGCCACTGTAATTTAAAGCTTCTTGAAATGAATATATTCGAAATGACATAAGCGAAAACTGTGTTGTTCTGATCTCGACATGGATATATTCGAAATGACATAAGCGAAAACTGTGTTGTTCTGATCTCGACATGGATATATTCGTAATGACATAAGCGAAACTGTGTTGTTCTGTTCTCGACATGGATATATTCGTAATGACATAAGCGAAACTGTGTTGTTCTGTTCTCGACATGGATATATTCGTAATGACATAAGCGAAACTGTGGTGTTCTGTTCAAAATAGCTAATCATTATCCACTAAATAAAAGTGCTTATTGTTTGCAGAAAGAAAGAATTGTTTCACGTTTGTTTCCCCTCATCTCTCCTCGCTTATTTTATCGGCTTGAAATAAGCATATACAAAACTGGCTCTACTATTACTACCATACTATTAAGACTACACTATTGCTGCTACTACTTCATTAAAATAATGACATTATTATTGACAATGTTTGAATAGAATATTCATTATGATATGACATACTGGATTATGATTATGAGGTAGATTATGATAAGATTGAGATGACACAGGTGTGTGTTTAAAATAACTGTTGCCAAATTCATATGTTTAATTCCCTAATTATGTTTTTTGTTTCCTTTATTTTTTTTCTGAATAAATAGCCTTATTACATAAGTTTAATTGTACACATAGAATTATACACCGATTGTGACTGATTCTGTAAAATGTAATCAATAAACAAGCTCTGCACACTAGCTAGATAATTCCTTATAATTAATAACATCTCTCTCTTTTCTATGAAGTACAAACACTACTTCATGCACAAGCAGTGGCAATTCCACATTGGACGCCCAGAGCTACACAGGATGGAACAACATTGACCTGTGTTGTCATCTTACTGACCCAAACAACAGTTCTTTCGTTGTCAATAAAACCTGCCAGACAATCCAGACATTACCAGGTTTGATAATTTTAATGTGAAGACATGTTTATTTCTCTGTAAAGTAAGTTTGCTTTTTAATTTCTTTCTTTCTTGTGCATTGACATTAATCATTTCTCTAAAACTCCACTCTCATTTCCGAGATGATATCCTTGAACTTGATATTATATATATTATTGAATGCTTATGACTATACTAGGATGAAATAAACGAATGTCCAACGTTAACTGAGCATTGTGGTGAAGTGATGTAAATGTCAATGATGTTTTGATTATTTTCATATGTTATATATTTATTGTTGATTTAATATACATATTGTTAAATTTATTGACATTCTTACATATATTGATTACCATATGTTGGAGAAGAAATTGGGTGGATGGGGACTTGCTAAATATAAAATAAAAGAGAGATTTATCTTCTCCCCTGGTAAGATCTCCACCTACAAAATAGTGTTTGACGGAAAAAGTCTGTCTTTAATGTTACGGAAGTGAGAAAATGTTTACAGCACCTGCATATCCGCCAAGTGAGAGAGACGAGTGGTGTCTGCTGTAGAATTATTAATAACATAACTTAAGATTTTCATCACTAGCAATTAGTTTGAGTGATTAAATAATAATAAAAGTCATCATAACCAAATAACTAGTGTGGCGTGGTGTCACACTATCCTAGGTGTACCTCTTGACATTCATCTGACTTCAAACTGAAGTAAAAATAATATTCACACCCGTTAAAGGTACGTTTGGTGGATTTCTATTTTAGAACCATTGAAATGGAAAGCAACGCAACAAATTTACAAACAGTAACAAAATAATTATATTAACATCCATTCCAAAGCAAATAAATGCAGATAATACTACACCAATTATATTAACAGCCATGTAAACAAAAATAGAAATACAAAGGCAAAGGCAAACAGATCAAAACAAAGCAAATTAACAGCCATTTAAAGAAAATAAATGTACAAGTCTTACACATTATAACGAAATATGTTCACCACTTACCAAAACTAAAAACATTCTATATATAAGGTATAATGGCTGTCACCATTGAGAATAGATTTTAAAAGTTTTTTTTTTACTTATATTATATTTTATTTACTTGACAGTTAAAATGCGTGATTCTGTGACTGCCAAATGTGTCAAATACACGATCAGTGTTAGATATTTTCTTGTTTCGATCAAATATGTAATGATTAGTTTTTCTCTTCATAGAGAGAGAGAGAAAGAAAGAACATACACATCCGTGCATTACTAAGTTGTAACATGATATTTCTTCTGCAATAATATAAATGTATTATATTGTTTCATTCTTGAACATATCTGAAAAAACTAAATAACTTATAAAATTCAAATTACTCATTATCACGTTCGAGTTGAAAAGGCTATATTAGTCTACTGGTTACAAGCACCTATAGTATTACCTCTAAATATATTATTAGTGTAAATGTATCACGCTAGTTAAAGGAGTTCCCTGTAAGGATGACTTCAAACAGTGACTTCATTATTATCGCTTTTCATTAATATTTCTATTTCTTATAAACTTATTCTATTTGCTTCTAAAGGCAGTTTGATTATATATTGTTTACACATAAAACATTAAAATAAAAATACATAAAGAAAATTATAATGTGTGTCAGGGACTAAACTGTAAATCAATAATAGAAAGACGTCACTTCCTGTTTCCAGTGGATGCTTCAAGGACGACAGTCAGCACATCGGCTCCATAGACGACAACTCGGGACCCGATGAGCTGCAGCGGAGATAGTTTAACATACTTTCCTACGATCAGCACCTACCCGAATCACTGTGGGGAATACCTAATATGCTACGTCAGAAGGGAGACTTTAGCACCAGACATCATCGTTCTCACCTACATTTAATTTGTCGAATCACTCTACTGCACCCCCACGAGCCACTTCAATATATACATAAAATATATATTATTATGGGTTTGGAAGGGCCGTATAATATACACAACATATTTATTAATAATCTTTATGATGACAAGTACCTGGCGCGCTGACACTATGTTGTACATGTGATTTGTGTAAAGACATGTCTTCTTATATAAATATATAACTTTGCTCAATGGATGAAACAAGTTTATACACTATTGTACGCATTAAGAGATCAAGTACTCTTATTTTCAAAGAAATCGATATGTTTCATACTTAATTTATTTTCCTGTACAGCCAAGATTAACACTTACGAAATTAAAACAACAGCATAACCTTTGTCAAGTATTCATGTCAATGTGTGTAGCAGCCAGCATGACGTATGCCATTCAGATGGCAGTTATGGGACACGTTAAAGTGGACACAAAGCGGGTTGGTATTTGCATATTTGCATTCAGGGAATACAGGCAGTGGTTTGTGTAAAAACCAGGTGAAAAAATGTATTCGGTAGACAAGGCAAGATAATAAACTAAATGTAAGTTCTCAAGGACCAAGAACTTTTCCTGTGTAAAGACAGACAAATGGTTTACGCTTTTCTATAACAGTTCTCTACCATCGACATCATTGAAGTTGTATACAGTCCAATATTAGCATTCAATAACAGTTTTGGTCTTTCAACGCGGTGTGCTCCATACAACATGCTCCACGTCTTGAAAATATTATCATCGTTAAGAAAATATTAAATCATCAGAATAACGAAATGAACAATCAAGAAAAAGCAATTCAAACACAAGACTTCAAACCAGTTATTTACTAGTGCTAATCAGTAGTAGTAGAAGTAGCAGGAGCAGTAGTAGTAATGTATTATTTTGATGTATCCTTGTAATCTGTTTATAGTTGAATCTTTGAATAGACAGAGCATGTACAAGTTTCACAGAGTGTTATTATTTGTCGTTTTTATGATTTATGATATCCTAATGACTTCCTGGGATTCATAATAATCAAAGTGTGAGAAAATATTTATATATATATAATATATATATATCTTTACACACCTGATAAAAAGACCTATTGAACATTGCAATGTAAGTATAACCACCACTCATCTTTATTCCATTCTAATCCTGTAACAATTCACATATATACATTTGTGTTTGTTAGTAGTATAATAAGGCACTGTTATCTCTATAATATCTCTATTATTTAGTGTCCGTAACGATTTGTGCATTATTCAAGAAAAATATAGTTTCAGATTCTAAAAATAAGAAAATATTATATCAATGACAAAATGGTGATGACATATATTCCATGACTATGACACCATTGACCACTTTGCGCCAAATAATGCGTTCTGTTTGTCAATAACAAACTTTCAAATACTCGTAAAACACGTTACCTCAGACCAAAGAAATAGAGGGAATAACACTTTTTTTCAGGAGATCCAATTGTAGGTTCGATTGTTGTCATAGGTACCATAGTTATGAGTGACAAAATGAATTAATGAGGAGAATTGAGTATTATTTCATGTAAATTGTGAATAATGATTAGTTACACGTGTTCTTAATTATATACATTTGTCTCATAGATTCCACTTCCCTACCCTCGATTTGAAATATCTGACCACATATAAAGAATTAGATCTTCCGTCCTCATACACATTAATTCGAATTAATGCCTTTACCTAAACAAATAAATATTTTTGTCCTCACACTACGAATGAAAAATTACAACCTCAAACAAACTAATTAGAATGTTGGGCTCTAAATACAATTTATGTCCTCTTCAATTCTCCTTGGTTTGTCTATAAATATATTTGTTTCCTTTTCCTGACACACTAAGTAGACAACATTTCTCCTATGAGGAAATTAATTTAGAACATTTATTCTCCTGATTTACATTTGGTTTGTTTATTTCTTTTAAGCTCTGATAATAACTGGGTACACCAAAGGGAAGCTTGTTCGCATTTTGGTCAAAATCTTGAAAAACGTAAACTATCTAAGGTCAAGGACACACATCATTTTCCTCTCAGAACAAAAAGCATCAGCGAGGAAGTATCTTTCATTTAAAAATTGAATAGATAGATAGGCAGACAGGAAGGCAGGCAGGCAGACAGACAGACAGGCAGGCAGACAGACAGACACAGAGAGAGAGAGAGAGATAAATAGATAGATAGATAATGTAAATTGTTAACATAGAGCAAACGAACTTCTAAAAAGCATTTTTATTTCAAATTGCACTTCGAAATTCCTCTCACGTTTAAAGACGCATGTTTTCTGGGACCCCATTTAAGGACAGTCACTTTGGTATTGCGAGGAAAAAATTAGAGTTATAAATTTTAAGCTTGTATACATTGATGGTTTCTGTAAGCCAGCAGTACGTGTATTTTAATCATATGCGTAAGTGGAAAATGTATATGTATGACTGTGTGCGATTTATAACTCTGGAGTTTTTTTTCATATTATATTTTCATGATTCAGTGGAAAATATCATGTGATTAGTTATTAGTGTATTTTGCGAGTAACGTAAACAGCAACTATTATGATTCTTCATGGTTCGCTTGAACAGCATGATCTACATTTGTAGAATGCCGTCATAAATAACCTAGAAATTTCATAATGTAGCTTTTGAAATCCTTCAAGTAACCTTGTCTCTCTTTTGCTTTAGCACCGTATCGGAACGACCTGAAGTGTACAACGTGAATCATATAGGAAGTTCGCTTTGAACGTAATAGATATGTCTAAAATTGCGTCACCATCAGAATTAGTCTTCGTGTAATTTCCAGCGTTGAACAAACAAAAAAAGAAAGATACACACGCACTCTTGAAGAAAAAATCGGTGGCCAATAAAACTTCCCTGATCTTCCAGTCGTTATCAGCACAAATATTTGTCATTATAATACAATGTGTCGTGCCATACAGAAATCTCTCGAATTTGTGTTTGTACGTGAATCATGTCTGTACAGAAATACTTGTATTTGTTGTACACTTGTGTCATGTCTGACAAGAAGCATCCATATTTGTCACTTACACCATACCTGATTCGATAAATATGTGTTTTAATACTTGTGCCATGCACGACAAGTAACACTTGTATTGTTAACTATTACTTTATTACACACAGCGCTTAACAAGAAATGTCACTTGAAGTCAACATTATTTTATCCGTTTCCTTGTGAAAAGAAACATCAATAATTAATTTGTCTTCACACTTACTTCTTTAGTGCATAACTGAAACGCACTGACATGTCATGGGTGTTATGGAAAGTTTAAAAGGATTAATTTTCCTGACACATCTCTACTTTATAATACGGACTGGCAGTAGACTAGTCATCATAATGTTCACTAAGTATACATTTCTTCGGATTAGATTTAGACGTATTTCAAGTTATAAAGATCTATTTTAATCGAACTTTCCACGTTTTAACAGAGTTGGTTAATAAAGAATAAACATACTACGAATTGCATAAAGGTCTAATGACTAACAATAATACATGCATGCATTCAACAACAATGAAGACCTACACGTGGCTGCCTTAAAATGACATACTGTCCTGCCACTATTACGTCGTGGAGTAGGGTCAAACGTGACGTCACACTAGTACACTGTAGTGAAAAGTTTGACAAAGTAAATATTCTCCTGTCCTAT
This sequence comes from Sinotaia quadrata, assembly GCA_028829895.1. Classification (NCBI taxonomy): domain Eukaryota; kingdom Metazoa; phylum Mollusca; class Gastropoda; order Architaenioglossa; family Viviparidae; genus Sinotaia; species Sinotaia quadrata. Next base: position 99,056,838 of record CM054177.1, read on the forward strand.
TCATCAGTACTGCCAGTTAGAGAGTGAAAGATACTTTGCTAATGAAAACAACGCAACAACGCTAAAGCCGTTAAAGATAAAGTACCAACCAAGCAATCAAACTGTTTATTTTTTAATCTTAGAATAGACAAAACATGCACGTTTCACTGAGTGTTGTTATTTGTCGGGTTTATAGTTTATGAGCTCCTAATGACTTCCTGGGATTCATAATAATCAATGTGTGAGAAAAAATTTATATATATATATATATGTCTTTTCACACCCGACACAAAGACGTATTGAACGTTGCAAATGTTCGTAATATCTCTAAAATTAACAGACCTCCCAAAGCACAACAAAACACACAAAATAATCTTGGACATAGTACGTCTTACCAGAGGTAACCAATTAACGGGCTTCAAACGTAATTCTTTTTCTATTTAAACGCTTGCAAATTAGCACAAAATTAACTATTCTTCCAAACTCTCATTAGAATCAAACCTTATTTATATTCTAATTTAAAATTTAACCTTGTATAATAATTCACACATGACTGCAATTGAATAAATCAGTTTATCCTTGTCTACTAGTATCTGTTTCTGCGTGTGAGCTTATACATATTTCTGTGTATGTCATTAAATGAAAGCGTACGTTTAGAAAATATGTTCTCTTGGAATTTGCAGTTGTAACAATTGTTTTGTAATGAAAAAGTCATTAAATTATTTGAATTTAAGTTATATCAGTACTGTAATGATTTGTCATACTTCTTCAAAATATATCTAAAAGTATTTATTTAAATTTAATTATAAATATACGTGTGTGATTAAAGTTCGTGCTTTCATATTCACAATTTCACATGGCGTTGTTAGTGTGTATGAATGTACGTAACATGCATTGATTTAGTGAGGCTTTGATTGTATTTCGATATTTATATTCCATACAAACCACACGCATATATTCATGTATGCTAAGAATATAATTATATTGGCTAATCTACAGTTTACTTTGTAATCCTGTAACAATTCACATATTTACATTTGTGTTGGTTGGTAGTATAATAAGGCACTGTTATCTCTATAATGTATCAATTAGTGTCCGTAACGATTTGTGCATTATTCAAGAAAACTATAGTATCAGATTCTAAAAATAAGAAAATATTAAATCAATGACAAAATGGTGATGGCATATATTCCATGACTATGACACCATTGACCACTTTGCGCCAAATAATGCGTTCTGTTTGTCAATAACAAACTTCCAAATACTCGTAAAACACGTTAACTCAGACCAAAGAAATAGAGGGAATAACACTTTTTTTCAGGAGATCCAATTGCAGGTTCGATTATTGTCATAGTTACCATAGTTATGAGTGACAAAATGAATTAGTGAGGAGGATTGTGTATTATTTCATGTAAATTGTGAATAATGATTAGTTACAAGTGTCTTTAATTATACACATTTGTCTCATAGATTCCACTTCCCTACCCTCGATTTGAAATATCTGACAACATATAAAGAATTAGATCTTCCGTCCTCATATACATTAATTCGAATTAATGCCTTTACCCAAACAAATTAATATTTGTGTCCTCATTCTAACAATTAAAATTTCCAACCTCAAACAAACTAATTAGAATGTTAGTACTCTCAAAAGAATTTATGTCTCCTTCACTTTTCCTTGGTTTATCAATCTATGTTTTTGTTTCCTTTTCCTGACATTAATTAGTCAACATTTAACATACGAGGAAATTAATTTAGAACGTTTGTTCTCCTGTTTTACATTTGGTTTGCTTATTTCTTTTAAATTCTGATAAAATATCAGGGTACATCAAAGGGAAGCTTGTTCGCATTTTGGTCAAAATTTTGAAATGAAACGTAAAATGTCTCAGGTAAGGACAAATATCAATCTCCTCTAGAACAAAAATCATCCAGCGAGGAAGTAGATTACATTTCAAAATTGCATAGATAGATAGATAGATAGATAGATAGATAGATAGATAGATAGATAGATAGATAGATAGATAGATAGATAGATAGATAGATAGATAGATAGATAGATAGATAGATAGATAGATAGATAGATAGATAGATAGATAGATAGAAAGATAAAGATAGATAGATAGATAGATAGATAGATAGATAGATAGATAGATAGATAGATAGATAGATAGATAGATAGATAGATAGATAGATAGATAGATAGATAGATAGATAGATAGATAGATAGATAGATAGATAGATAGATAGATAGATAGATAGATAGATAGATAGATAGATAGATAGATAGATAATGGAAGTTGGTAACATAGCGAGCAAACGAACTTCTAAAAAGCAATTTTATTTCAAATTGCACTTCGAAATTCCTCTCACGTTTAAAGACGCATGTTTTCTGGGACCCCATTTAAAGACAGTCATTTTGGTATTGCGAGGAAAAATTTAGAGTTATACATTTTAAGTTTGTATACATTCATGGTTTCTATAAGCCAGCAGTACGTGTATTTTATTAATATGTGTAAGTGGAAAATGTATATGTATGACTGTGTGCGATTTATAACTCTGGAGAATTTTTCATATTATATTTTCATATTCAGTGGAAAATATCATGTGATTAGTTATTAGTGTATTTTGCGAGTAACGTAAACAGCAACTATTATGATTCTTCATGGTACGCTTGAACAGCATGATCTACATTTGTAGAATGCCGTCATAAATAACCTAGAAATTTCATAATGTAGCTTTTGAAATCCTTCAAGTAACCTTGTCTCTCTTTTGCTTTAGCACCGTATCGGAACGACCTGCAGTGTACACCGTGAATCATATAGGAAGTTCGCTTTGGACGTAATAGATATGTCTAAAATTGCGTCACTATCAGAATTAATCTCCGCGTAACTTCCAGCGATAAACAAAAGAAGAAAAAAATGATACACGCGCAGTGTTAAAGACTATGTCAAAGGCTAATAAACCTTTCCTGATCTTCCAGTGAATAGCAACACAGATATTTGTCATTATAATACAATGTGTCGTGCCATACAGGAATCTCTCGAATTTGTAATTATACGTGAATCATTTCTATAAAGAAACACTTGTAATTGTTGTATATTTGTGTCATGTCGGTCAAGAAGCATCCGTATTTGTCACTTGTACCAAGCCAGATTCGATAAATCTGTATTTGTTATAATAAATGTGCGTGCTTAACAATTTACACCCTTATTTTTCACTATTATTACTTTATTACACACAGCGCTTAACAAGAAATGTCTATTGAAGTCAACATTATTTTATGCGCCTCATTGTGAAAAGAAACATCAATAATTAATTTGTCTTCATACTTACTTCTTTAGTGCATAAATGAAACGCCCTGACATGTCATGGGTGTTATGGAAAGTTTAAAAGGATTAATTTTCCTGACACATCTCTACTTTATAATACGGACTGGCAGTAGACTAATCATCAGCAGGTTCACTAAGTATACATTTCTTCGGATACGATTTAGAAGTATTTCAAGTTATAGAGATATCTCTTTTATCCAACTTTCCACTATTTTACAGAGTTGCCACTATTGTGACGTGGAGCAGGGTCAAAAGTGACGTCACACTTGTGCACTGTATGAAACCTGTGTGTGTATAAGTCAAAACTAGAAAAAGAAATAATGAATGATTAGGGACGAAACTCTAATGTATGAAAAAACAGTTTTCTCCCTTTTTAATAAAAGGTACATGGATATGATGTAAAGTGACAGAATATTATTTTAATATGCAATAATGTTTATTTATAATATATACTTTTTCCATGTTTAACCTGAGAGTTAGTCCTGTAGACGTGTTCACAACTATATATATCTTGCACTCTACTTAATACCTCAGTAATTGATTTATAGTGTTTGGAGTTGCAGTTTAGAGTTTAGAGTATACAGTCAGGAAATTGAGTTTGGGGGTTAGACTAGAATTGATGCGCAAAGTGTTCATGCCACATTATTTTAGTAATTTGGTGAAGACGGTGGCCGAACAGACGATACAAGTACGTGGTCGTCAGAAAACATTACGGCAATGCAATCTTCATGCAAGATAGGTTACCCTTATAAATTCGTGTTGAATATGTGATCCTTCGAACAGAAGCTCTAGAGAGAGAAACATTATATTAATAAGTCTTCGAGTGCAAAACAAGGACAGTGTAAGAGGAGAGAGACTGGTAAATTGTAACGAACTGATTAGAAGTGGTTTGATCTAATCGGGAGTTTATTAAGTGTTTGATCTAATAGGGGGTTTATTAAGTGTTTGATCTAATAGGGAGTTGTTTATTAAGTGTTTGATCTAATAGGGAGTTTATTAAGTGTTTGATCTAATAGGGAGTTTATAAGTGGTTTGATCTAATAGGAAGTTTATTAAGTGTTTGATCTAATAGGGAGTTTATAAGTGGTTTGATCTAATAGGAAGTTTATTAAGTGTTTGATCTAATAGGGAGTTTAGTAAGTGGTTTGATCTAATAGGGAGTTTAGTAAGTGGTTTGATCTAATAGGGAGTTTAGTAAGTGGTTTGATATAATAAGGAGTTTATTAAGTGTTTGATCTAATAGGGAGTAGGCTAGTTTCCCAGGATATTGCAGAACGGCATGATTGTAATGTGATATAACATTAATAACACTAATTTCATTCTTGTATCTATTTTTCATAAATTTCTGATTAATTTTTCATTACCTTCTCTACTAATTATCATCCTCAATTATGTCAAATCTGTACTGTAATTTAATGTGTTGTAATCAATACGATTTATGTGACGGATAACTATTCTGTCTGAGGGGAACACTAGATCTACTAGCCAATGGTGATTCTTTAACCAATAATCATTACGTCAACCATTAGTTCTAAATAATTGCGTTCCTGAAGTGTGGTAAACATCAGATCTATATATTACACGCACTAAATTTAAATGGCTCATATTATAAAATTTGTTAGATTACCATTTCCATATTACTTTAAAATGTTCAACTGCTTGCAAATTGCGTTAACTGTAAATAATTAATTAATGAACTTTATTGAGGATTTGTGGCATACTGGGGGTGCTCAAAGCTTGGAAGTATACATTTATTTGCATTTTATGGCGTTCTATATGTCTAGTATTCATTTGGTAACAAGAAATAAAATCATAAAATCTTGATATTTTTCGCATATTAAAAATGAACCAAAATAATGTGATCAAAAGTGGCATTTCTGGCAAATGTATTGGTCGCTGAAAAACTCTGTTGATATTTTTATTTAACTCTTCGCGTGAAAAAAAAACTAAACTATTGGTTGTGTTATTAAATTATGCGCCTGCATACGTGTATGTCTATTATTAAATTCTACATGTACCGCGTGCATAGCACTGATATAATTCTTCATTCACGCCTGACAACACACCTTTATTCGCTCGTGACCACTTGCTGAATAACACACATCAGATAGTATTTATGTGGGAAATCACTGATCTTTGCTTCTAAAGAACAAAATGGAAAACTACACTTACAATCAAAGGGTTCAAGACGTTTCCGATGAGGAACTGGAAGATATATACAGTGAGGTAAGATTTTGTAAAGTTTACAAAGCAAAAGTGATAAAATCCATACTAAAATTTAAATGATTAATGGTTTTTCCTTCTTAGACATGATACCGTTCGCTGTTTAAAGGTTTTATAACGTCGAATTTTGTTGTAATACCTAAGAATGCAATTTAAAAGCCTTTTTGAAAGGACATATGTAAATATGTGAGAGAGTTACTTATATATATATATATATGTGTGTGTGTGTGTGTGTGTGTGTGTGTGTGTGTGTGTGTGTGTGTGTGTGTGTGTGTGTGTGTGTGTGTGTGTGTGTGTGTGTGCATGTGTGATGCAATTAATTGAAATAGATGGATGGATGGTTGGATGGATGGATGGATGGATGGATGAAGGGATGGATGGAGACAGAGAAAGATTCATAGATCATTAACTTTAATAATTGTCTTATTTAAGGTAGAGTTCTTAACCATTATTTTTTCTCAAGATAAACTCGAATCACAGAAAGGAATATCCGGGTTCTTCATTCCTGTCAGAAATAAAAATCAAAACTGAAATTTGTATTCCAAGACGTCCACAACAGACACTTGATGCCAGCGAACACCGAGCTGTTTCAAAACGTCTCGTTATCACAGTGCTCATAATCGTTTTCTTGACACTCATTGCTATCGTGGTTCCAATTTCCATTACAGCCTGGATTCAAGGAGAAAGTATGCTTCACTTAATTATTTTCTTTTAGTTGATTTTTTTCATGGATGCATGTGTGTATGTAGGGAAGGGGGTTTCCGTTTCGATTCTACCTATATTAACAACAATTTTTAAATTAAAAATCTGAAAACGTTTTTCGAATCTATTGAAAACAGTTTCGAGTCAATAATAAAAGTAATAAAAATTATATTAACTCCCATTTAAAAGAACAGGAATGCAAAATCTTATAAACCATAACCAAAATAAAAAGTATCATGCACTAAATTTAAGGTCATTATATTTACCGCTGGACGTCTGTGAGCTTGAAAAGTTTGTAATCGTAGAATACAAATGTTTCTATTCTTTTTCATACATAGGGACAGGCCTGTTAAGATGGAAATCCTGTCGTTGCCAAGCGTATACAAAACACATTGTATGCTTTTAGTACAAATTATATAAAAAAAAAATGAAACAAGAATTATAAATAAGGTTATTTATACGTCTCACTCGATGTGTAAGCGAATGTGATATTTATGTCATTAACCTAAAGCATATGGTATGAAGGAATGATAAATAAAAGAAAATGAAAATATGAGCTAAACGCCTTCTTACTCTCTGCTTACACGGATGAATTCTTCGCTTTCCTCAGGTATGCAACTATCAGCAATTACATTTTCTAATTATGCAACTACATTGACGACTGAAAATTTGTCTGCTAAAGCTCCGACTACTAATTCTACAACGGTGACATCAAACATTTTATCGACAACTCAAGCATCTATTGGTGCCTCCTCGACTAAATTAACAACAACACCGACAACCACCACGATGCTCGTTCCTAATGTTGTGAATTTAAGAATCAATGGTACTGCTGTTATTGGCGAATCTTTCACCTTCCAGTGTTTAGTTAGAAATGTCCAAAGTCTATACGAGATCGAGATCTCGCGAGACGAAGAAATATTAGCCATTCTGAATACTACTAGCTCATTGACAAATGTGATGCAGTCAAGCTTGTCCCTCGATGGACATTATGACATCGACATATACAAAGCGGAAGTAACGTTGAATCCCGTCACTTGCAGTGATTTTGGAATGTACAAGTGCGTTGCCAAGGGAACAAGCTCTCAAGGCAGTCAAACAGCAGTACTACAAGTCAGAAGTAAGTTGGACAATTAGATAAATGTGATAATATTTCATTTTGCTATTCATGGCTTTACAATGTGTGATGTCAACGCCACTTAGTTAATGGATATTATTATTATTATTTAATCTTTCATAACTAATTACAATTGATGAGAATCTTAATTTATTTTATTAAGGATCATCCAGCAGACACCAATCGTCTCTCTCACTTGGTGTATATACTGGCTCTGTAAATGTTTTCTCTATTCCACAACATTAAAGATAAATATTTACTCTCGCACAATGTCCCTGTGAATGGTACTAGTGTCGATGATTACTCATTTTGTGATAACATTCATAATTTTAAATAATTATCTTTCCATACTCAATTCCTCCTGCAATCATACACTAAGTCCACGACAGGGTCTTCGTCTTTCTACAATCTGGGAGTGACCAAGTCAAGCCCTGGGGTACGTCATTTATAAGGAAGTTACTGAAAATTGCTACATTGTTGTTCTGCTTGAGGAAAGAAATATTACGAAGGAGCGTCAAGTTAATCTTGAGAGAACAGTGGCTCATACAACATTCTTCAGTGTGCTAGAAGTGCACATGAAGAATTAGCAAACCTATTGTGAACAATAAACTCATAAACATTGCTATGAAACCGTGCAATTACTTTAGCAGCTTATGTCATTCAAAAGTTTGTGAATAATTTATTATCATTTATATCTCTGTAATGCCATGTCTATGATAAGAAAGACCCTGTGATTCATCTTGATATTACCTGAGCTGAATTATGCATTAAGATATAGAACTGAATAAGAATTAAAATTATGCAAACGTGGTTGCATGGAAATATTGATGTAATATAAGTTTTTTATTGTATTTGTTAATTGTTTATTTGATTGTTGATTTAATAAATTTATTTTTAAATGGACTTAGAAATGTTTCATGCATTTTATTGATATGTTATACTTGTGTGTATGTGGAGATGTACTATGTGAGTTACATTTTACTACTATGAAATTTTGAACTAAGCTGCACCCATGTGGTGTATTAATATGTGACTTTGTTTTATATTCTGTGTTTATTTTACCATATGCGTGCATTGTGATAATGGATACTGTTGCGGAAATTGTAAGTTTGAAAATGGAGTGTCAGATAGAATGGAGTTATATTGTGATGAATAGATAACTTAGGCTTGGTCCTTAACTATATGTTGCAGTGATAAAGTGCCTTTTTTGGTTTGAGTTTCACACTGTGTGTATGAGTTCAACCTTGAGTTGTGAGTCTCAAGTTCCCAGCTACCCTTTGTGTGTTCACTGGTTGTCTTGAGTGACTGGGAGAGCACAAACTTGCAGAGTGTGTTGCAGTTGTGAAGTGTAAAGGACTATGCTGTGCACTATTGTTGTATCAGAGCAAAATAAGCTGGGTACATTCTGGAGAATTCTGGTGCAGTGAAGTTACCAGAATTGCTGAAATCATGTCCTACATGAAGGAGTGACACAGGAGGAGACATTAAAAATTATAGCATCATGTCCGAGTTTCCAGTGGCCGGAACACATGCTGAGCGCTGGCATATTGTGACATTGTTACAATGGAAATGAAAGACTGTGGGAGCTGACACTGTGACATTGCTCGTCAAGACAAATCTCTTATCTAACGTACCCGTACGAGCCATGTTACACGTACGTACAGTGTGCTGATGGAGCCATTTTCTTTAATTTTTGTCCCAAGCAGGCTGGCCTTTGTTTTGACGTCACGACTGTCTCCTGTGTACTGAGTCCACTTACAACCTCAACCACTTACTGTAAGCGTGAAAAGTTAATTAATAAAAAGTAAATAATTAATGGATGCGAAAGTACAAATGTCTTGTCCAAGAATGAAAGAATGAAAACCTAATGCTATACATGTAATGTGTCTAACTTTCAATATTATTCACCGTAATTTTGGTAAAACTGGTGCGTAGTTAGTTTACCTCTATTTACTAAAGAGTTTGTTCGTAAGTTCAGACATTTCACTCATTTTAAGATTTTTTTATATAATTGTTGCATTTGTAAAGTTTTCAGTGTCAGGCAAAATCTTCCCGTCAGAGGGTAGTGTATTACAGTACCCATTAAAAACAATTATAACAAATTGGCTGCGAAGTGAAGGCATATGTTTCCTTCACTCTGATTGGTTATTTTTAGTGACTAGGATTGCTGAGACTGAACGTGTCCATCTATGGGGAGTTATGGTCCCAGTGGCATACGGTCCAGTTTGACTTTGGGGATTATTGGTCCCAGTGTCACTCAACGGGTTAATGCTGTAACAGGGACGTTAAAATAACCCTACATATAACAAGAACATGGTGTATATCATTTAATAAAGATCAAACACCACTTCAGCTTTCATATTCAGTAATAACATTTTATCCATCACTTAGGAAAGCATCAGAGAAACATTAAATGTGCATTTATATGGTTGCCGAATTGAGTATTATCAGCTTACAACTGTTGCAGTACATGTTGACGATGTATAATACTAAGTACAGTCTGTATATGCAGATTAAAAATATAATTCGGAAAAAATGTGATTACTGGGAAATCATTATAAAGTATATATATGGAATAATCACTTTTCTATTGATAGAATTAGAATTTGTTGTCAACATTATCTGAACTCAATTGCATCAGTTCCGTGGATGCCAAATGGGTGATATATGGACAACAAATTCGTAAAATATTCATGAAAATGTTAGATTTTAGAGTCATTATCAGCAATTTAAAATGAAAGAAACGCGAAGGTCTTGCAGCCATAGTAAGAAAGCATTCACCAGGCTCCAAAATTAAGATCACATATTTACAGCTGACGTGTGTAATTTTACAACGGCAGATAACGTAGTGTTTAGTGCTTTTATTAATTTGTATCTACATTTACTCATTATTTTCATTTTCATACACATTCTTTCTTTTTCAAATGTATCACAAACACGACTGACTTCAATATTTCTTTCGTTCCTTTACAAGTACTTTTTAATTATAAAGAGAGCATATAATATAACCATTCTTAAGATACAAAGGTCTTATATGTATTCTATAAAATTAATTACGTGGTTTTTGTTGTTTGAATTGTCGTTTCATTTGAAAACGAAAGTAAGCGCTTTGCGATTAAACATTAATAGGAATTAAATTTACAAAATAAGGAAATAAATTTTTATTTTTACAGCGACGAATACTACAATTTCTTCAAGTGTGCAATCGTCAACATCAAAACTTACTATGAATACAACTGTTTTAACACCACAGAATGTATCCACTACGTCTCTGTCTACTACTTCTACAATTACTGCAGATAAATCTTCCATGACGACATCAAACGTTTCATTGACTACACAGTCATCTACTTCTACCCTTGCAACTAAATTAACAACACAAACACCGACGACCACCATGTTGTTCCCCATTGTAGTGAATTTTACAGTCAAAGATGTCGCTGTTATTGGCGAATCTTTCACCTTCCAGTGCACAGTTAGGAATGTCCAAAGTCTTTACGAGATCGAGTTCTTGAGAGACGGACAGACATTAGCGGTTCTCAACACTTCCAGTTCGTTGACGACTGTGAAACAATCCACCGTGTCTGTCAAGGGACAATATAACAACGACACATACAAAGCGGAAGTGACCTTGAAATCAGTCTCCTGCATGGATTTTGGAAATTACGAGTACGTTGCCAAGGGAAATACTTCTGTGGGTCGTCAATCAGCAGCTCTTCAAGTCAGAAGTAAGGGAAACATTTATACAAATTTGATATTATACTATGTTAAAATGTTTGGGGTATAGATCATGAAACATGTTTACATTTCTGTGACCACGCCAAGTTAGTTATAGATTAGTAGTAGTAGTAGTAGTAGTAGTAGCAGTAGTAGTAGTAGTAGTAGTAGTAGTAGTAATAGCATAGTAGTAGTAGTAGTAGTAGTAGCATAGTAGTAGTAGTAGTAGTAGTAGTAGAAGTAGTAGTAGTAGTAGAAGTAGTAGTAATAGTAGTAGTAGTAGTAGTAGTAGTAGTAGTAGTAGTAGTAGTAGAAGTAATAGTAGTAGAGTAGTATGCCTCTTTCCAAGACTTCTGTTTGACTGACGGTTGTGATCCAAGGTCTCGGAATCTTACCAAGATTTGGGAGATCCAAGGTTTTACGGAGGATGTGGGCACTTCCTAGGAGCGCTGCTTTGAGTAGTGGAGCGAGTCTGTGGTTTCCAGGAAGTTTATTCAGGTAGCCTTCCAATTCAGATGTTATGTTCCCCAAGGCTCCTATCACTATAGGTATCACTTCTGCAGTCTCTGGATTTCTAATCTGAGGTCTTGGTATTTTTCTATTTTTTCTCTTTCTTTTGTTTTTATGTTTCTATCACTTGGAACAGCAACATCAATGATTTTTGCTGTTCTTTTGAGAACTACAATGTCTGGTCTTCTTGAATGAATCACCCGATCTGTTCTTACACTACAGTTGTTCATAATAAAATTTAGCTAGTGATCCATGCAGCGCGTTAACTCTTCCATGATAACAATTAATCAACGGTAATACAACTACATACAAGTGGCATTTTTTCCACCACTTTACAATGTAATATCGCTACGCCGCTTAGCTTCCTGTAAGGAAAATGTATTAACATTATCAGCATTAAAATTACAAGAGTATTCTACACACATTTACAATGCAAAATACATGGTATCCATTCTACAAGAATGAATTTCTATAATTATAGAAAAACCAAGTGTATTACCACTATGTGTTTCTTAAGCGCGGTCATAATGGGACGCAACTCTTCTCTATTTTACCCTGGTAGGTCGGGTACATTGTATGGCTGGTGAACGCGTCTGACGCGAGTCAATTCATTCAGGCATGTCTACAATTTCGAAGTTGTTCCATGTTAGGGTTTTCAGTTTTCATTGATTCTTAAATTAGGTTATGTACTGCTGGTGCTATTTCGTACATTTTTATTGTTTGAAGTATCCATGAATAACACCTATGTGTGTTATTGGCCTATTGATAGTTAATATGCCATTGCAAATTTTTTTCTTTGTTTCTTGCTGTCAGTAACTATTTCTTTACCAATTGCCAGTTGGTCCTTTGTTCCCCTGCTGCCTGGTCTAGCACCCTTTTGTTCCTCAGTTATCAGTTTGCTTCGTGCAGGAATCACTCGATCCATCTTTATTTCAAAGTCCCACAGTATTTTGATTTATTCTGTTTCGATGACTCTTCCGGTTGGTGCATCCATGTTCTTTCCGGGGTTGTTACTCAATAGTTCTCACATAGATTTCTATGTAAGATTTTTGCCACTTCGTTGTGTCTTTTGGGGCATTCTGTTCCAGCCAGAAACTGACATCCAGATAGTACATGTTCTGTTGTTTCATCCATGATTTTGCAGAGTCATTTGGAATCATTTGAGATTTTCATGATTTTGAGTTTGTGTGATTTCGTATTTAGGGGTTTTTGTACTGCTGTTATTAGTGCTTCTGTTTCAGTTTTCAAACCTGCTTCTTTTAACCATCTGTATGTTGATTGGTTTGTTGATAATTCAACAGCTTGTCGCACATACTGACATGGAGAGGTTTTTGTCTCTATCTATTTGATATTATCTTCCATGTTTCTTTGTCTATTTCTGGAGCTTGGTAAAATCCACTCATCTTTATTATTATTATTATTATTAAACGTCTAACAATTAGTTGAAAATGTACACAATTTAATTATTTCACTCTTATTTCATTTTCATCTGAAGGAAAGCCTGACCCGCCGCTCACCTTGGAAGTGCCACCTAGTGTGGAGGGAGAGACTTTCAAAAACCCGGTGTGTCAATCTACCTCTCTAGGCTACAACCCCTTAATGACCTTCACTTGGATGCTAAAACACTCTAGCGGTACTAAGGAAATATTATCACACTCGCTGCAGACTGACGTCACCAGGTATGAGGGATGTTTACAGTATAGGAAGTAAAATATTCAAGTGTAAAAGTTCCAATAAATGAGATATATTGAAGAAGAGTGACGGGGTGCTAATGAAAAATAAACATTCATTGATTGATAAATGAAAATCTTTACCTCGTATAATTTAGTAGATATTACTGACGAGCAGCAATATATTTTTTAAATATAATATATTACTTCATTACATTTCAATTGAAGGTAAATTGTTGGGAGCCATTCTTCTCTGACGACACCTCTCGGTAATTATTTCTTCTACTAAACAAATTTAAGTCTTGATTCGTTGTCTAATTTTAGATGTGACAAGCAAAGTCAGTTATTTTGTTTATAATTTTGGACGTGACAATAGAAGTCAGTTATTTTTTATAATTTTGGTCGTGAGTTATTTCGTTTATAATTTTGGACGTGACAAGCAAAGTCAGTTATGTTTTATAATTTTGGACGGTACAAGCAAAGTTAGTTATTTTGTTTATAATTTTGGACGTGACAAGCAAAGTGGGTTATTTTGTTTATAATTTTGGATGTGACAAGCAAAGTGAGTTATTTTGTTTCTAATTTTCAAACACTGTCATTGACGTTTATAAAAGGTAAATAGGTTTACACTTATGACTTCATCCAATTCGACATGACAGGTAAAACATTGCTGACTGCAGTTTAACACTGATTGGAGTGTAAATATTAATACTAAATGAATGGAGGTAGTTCAAGTCTTCAGCTGTGTTAAATAGCAATCATTGCTTGCATTTTTCAAGTCGTCACAAGCCCCTACATTTTATCACAAACAGTTAACAATAAAAAAACAATGCCAACATTACTAGACGAACTTACACTGAAGACAGTACTTGTAAAGTTTTGTTACCAAGTGCGAACTGTCTGGGTTCGGGCTTACATTCATATTAAGTCTCTTGGCCCCTTTTTGCTTCCCTGAGGTTCTTCCATGCAAATTAGGCTATGGTGTCATTTCTATGACACAGTCATTACGTATTTCTGGTTCTGCGCCTTCGTCAGTCCATATTCTATAGATACTGGTCATCTAACAATCCATCCATATGGCAGTTCAAAAGGAGAAAACGTCAATACCTATCTGTCATGTTTCTTTGTACGAGAATAACGGGATTGATACGTAATGGATCCATTCTTGTGGAAGTACATGACAACAAAAAAATGTCTTAAACAAAACTTTTTCCTGAGGGTGATATGGAGACGTTGTCATGCAGCAGATTGACAGCAGCTATTCACTTCCTATTTATAGAATTGTATCCCGTTAACAGACAACACCTCCGGTAGTTATTGTCAATACTGCTTCCGAGTTTACTGCAGCGTCTATCTTGTGTAAGAAGATGAAAGGCAGTGTTTTCTCAGATTGGGCACTTTATTTAATGTCATGTGTTTTACTACTTTCTCTAATTTCAGCCACGTGCATGGACACAGGTTATAGCACACAAGCCTTGGAAGAACGAATCTGCAATCCAGGATTCCATGGGACGCAGATTCTGTCAGAAGTGCAATTTCTGATCTACCAGACTCGTATCCCATTTCTAAAAGAGAAAACCTTGGCAATCACTAGTATATCAGTAGACCATTAGCGTGCGACTGTTTCCTTCATTTAAGAGTTTTTGCTTACAAGATTTGCTTGCAGTAATACTGAGAAAGTACGAACTTTTTTGCATCAAATAGACCAGGTGTCGTATTGATGAGTAATTCGTTCTTACCCAAGTGCCTATAGTGTAAACATGGTTTTATGACTGGCTATGGCTACCGAACGTTATGCGACCTGCTTTGTTATAATTAAACAAAACTCGAGGTTGAATTTACTTCTGTTCATTTTGGTGTACCTTGCTCTCGTCACTATGCTTCGTTCTTTCATTCACGTCACTACCTTTAATTCTTCTTAAACTCATGCTTTCATTCAGCTACTGTGGTATCTTACTAACTCTCAGTACAATATTCAATCTCAATCAAGATTTTGTGGTTAGGATGCACTACATCTTAATATTGTGCTGTCTTTGCTATAATCTAGAATGCTATTCTCCAACTCAGACAAAAAAGTGGCCAAGTCTGGTCTGCAGCATGCCATAACTTTTGTATCCACAGTTCCTTAAGTAGGTAGTAGTTCTTTTCTATTTCAGCTATAGAGACCATTTCTCAGATAGACTATAGAGTTTTGCATGAAACTGAGTACCTGTATTGCTACTCTGTTTCTGTACATCTTTGAAAAAAGTCAGTAATGTTCTGCCGAATTTAAAATCTTAAAACAGTGTTTAGTGCTTGGTAATCATTTACGTCATCAGTAGACAATATACGTCATGTGCTTGATTCCTGAGAAAACAAGAAAGATTTATCACCTATTCTTTGTTTGTAGCCTAGTGATATGTTTAAACCATTCAAAGTGAGTTCAAAAATCATCTAAATGTTCGCCCTATAGTCAAAATTCAGAACAATTTTTAGAATGCGTCTCTCATTCTTTCACTTGAGACTGTTATACAACTTTCCACTTCAGTTAATTTTCGGCTAACCTCATTTCTTTTTAAATGCCTCTCTCTGCCTCAAGACTAGTGCGCTCTATTTCAATCTCTTTTCCTAAATCTAACCTCACCAAATTTACCTCCCTTTAATCTTCTTTACCTTAGCACTAGGTTACATTGCCTTTCATTTTCTTCAGCTAAACTTTCGTTTTCTTCCTACTGCAAAAGTTTGGTTTCTTGATTGATAAATTCGGTAATTAAATCGCCTTTGTATCCTCTGCCTTCTGTCGTCCCTCTATGCTACTGCCTCTTGAGACCACTGAGTGTCATACCAGAGACCAATTTTTAAACGTCTCTTAGACAGTGAAGATCGCTACACGACTGTAAGGTTTCACTCTTCCAAGCACACGATGTAAATCATTCCATACTCTCTCATGCTCTCACAAAATGTAAGGTCTGTACGGTTTTATATAAATTATTCTTAAGTGTACATTCACAATACACTAATCACTTAGCTACACACATAAACATTAATTGTTTCTTAGGAAGTGTCTATCATTCACAAAACATATCAACTTATTGTTTTCGTAGTTAGCAATATATTAAACATCATATTATTATCTTAATATGCACTTCAATACTGATCTACAGCATGCTCAAAATGCATAAAGCAATAAAATCAACGTCTGCACAGAGTAATCAAGTACACACATTTGAATACATCAAAATCATGAATTAAGACTTTAGACATATTTTTTCTGATACTTTACTCCTATCTTCTAATTCTACTCTAGGGTTTTTTCCTACGCTTTCTCTTTCTAAATGTTCAAATCAAAAATCTATTCTTTTCAATTCTATCTTCTTGACAATATTCCCTTTTTGAACTGAAATTTAACTTTTTTACATTTTAGAGTTCCATTTTAAATATTCCATATGATTACCCACACAATTTGTAGTGCTTGTATTGATCACTTAACTTTGTCCAACTAAAATCATCTGTTTCGAGAACTTCCTGTAAAGGTGGTTGATGCACAAACAATACTATGAGCGGTACATGTCTTAGCCAACAGTCTTAGTCACCCACAATTTACTACTGACAATGAACAATACATGGCAATACAGGCAGGACACAGCCCAATTAACTCATATATGCGGAAGATATAAACACACGCATAGATAATAGATACTATTCAATATTTCTCATTTCTCATTTCTCTCTCTCTCTCTCTCTCTCTCTCTCTCTCTCTCTCTCTCTCTCTCTCTCTCTCTCTCTCTCTCTCTCTCTCTCTCTCTTCAAATCTATTCTCGGAAATATCACATATCTATTCTTTGTAATGCAGACATATCTTTCAGGATTTTTATCGTGTGTTGCTACACTTTACCAAGACCTTTGGAATACTAATTCCCCTTTACAACACAGACGAACGATGCATAATTGTTTCTCACAGTCTTCTAAATAAGACCCACACTTCAAACTAGAAACCTCAGACTTTGAAACCTGGAATGTTGAAACCTCGTACGATTTAAACCCGTATTCTCAGAGTTTCTCTCACAGACTCGGATGAAAACAATTGACCACCTTTAATATTTTTTCGTTAGTTCCGTAGCCCTTCCTTCAAACGTACCTGGTTTTTACGTCATTGATTGTACTGAAAAGTAACCAAGACACGTTCTTTTATTGACATCAGCATTGTCACGTGATTTGTTTTTGTTTGTTTCCTTTTCTTTCCTATCTTGATAAAAGTTGACTTTGTTATCCCTGTCGTCTCGTTAGGCGCCATTACTTACTCTGGTTCATTCACATAATGTCTCTTGTTATCACGGTATGATGCACACAATTAATTATCCAGTTTTATACCACTATTTAACTTTGATGATTGTTAAACAACCATTGTCAAGGCTCGCATCTGCACTTTAGCTGATTATCTGTAGTTATGTCAAAATGTGCGCTCGTCCGATCTCAGTTGTCACTTTTCGTCTCAAACCAAAAGCAGTCTAAATGGACTAACCTCGGGCTTTGGTTACATAAAAGTCGGAGAAGTCCCTTTAAAATTCGAAAGTATTATTCCGATTATTTATCACAGACTTTCTACCAAAATAATTTTATTTCAAGGGTATGGACGAAAATTAAAAATTTTAACGCTTCATTAGAGAATTACATTTTTAACAGACCAACTACATCGCATCAGGCAAAAATGTTTATAACTGATAACTGATGGAATTAAAATCATGATTTAATCACATCGAGCCAATAATCTATATTGTACAGGATATGTCGTCATTTAGGACTGAATGAATGATGTAATAATAGCGTGTTTGTTTTCTACCAGTGGGAAAGTATGCTTTCACAGTTCTGTCGTCATTTATTTTATATCAACATGATGTAAAATATACAAACACGTTTCTATATTGCTCATACTACTGCTACTGTCACCATTACTATTACAACATCTACTGCTACTGTCACCATTACTATTACAACAACTACTGCTACTGTCACCATTACTATTATAGCCACTACTGCTACTACTGTTCAATAAATAATACTATTAATATGGATAATATGTCATGATGTCTTTAGAAATTAAATATTTTTTGTTAATCATAATTGCACGTACTCGCACAGATGAAAGGAAAAGAATTAATACCATATTAATGTGATTAATACGCCTATCATGATTTTTATTTTTTCCACTCAAAATCTTATAGATGTATTTTTGCCTAGAGTTGGTGTACCGTTAGATTTTAATTACCTTTAACCGTTTTTCTAATAAACCAGCAAAATTTAATCAGTAAATAGAAGCTGTGCGCTGTGAATGTAATAATATCGTATGCTTACATAATAGTAAGAAAGTATCTTTCCCTTTCTTTATAAGCACAAACAGTGTGTCATGTACAAGCAGTGGTAATTCTACACTGGACGCTAAGAAATACACAGGCTGGAACAACACTGACCTCTGTTGTCAGCTTGCTGACCCAAACAACAGTTCATTGGTTGTCATGGAGACATGCAAGAGAGTTCAAACCCTACCAGGTTTGCTACATTTAAGATTAAAATAATAATATGTCTTTGATGTGTGAGTTTCTCTTTAGATTTGTTTATCATTTTTTTCACATTTTCTTTCTTGCTTGCTTGCTTTCTTTCTTTCTAAATTTCTTTCTTTCTCTCTCTCTCTAAATTTCTTTCTATTTTTTTAATTTCTTTCCATCTTTCAATAGCTGCAGTTGAATGTATACTTTAATTTTGTTTCATACATAATTGCAAACTAAAATAAAAATATATGCTCTTACATGAATTTATTTTAATTCTTCTCTTCTCAGCCATTTTAAATTTGCTGAATTTTTTCTCAGCTGACTTCTGTTCGTCGAGAAAGCTCCCCTACCTTCTGTACCCATACGAGCCATGTTACACGTTTGTCCAGTGTGTGGGAGCGACCATCTACTTTAATTTTTGTCCCAAAGACCGCGGCCTTTGTTTTGACATCCAGACTATCTCCTGTTCACTTAGTCCACCTACAACGACAACCACTTACGGTATATTGAGCAGTTAATAATGGATAATATTTAAAATAAAATAATATTTTAAACAAAATAATTTGTTGAACTCAAACGTACCAGGTTTATACAATTTCACTTATTATGATTTCGATAATTGTATATATAATAGCATAATTTGCTCGCTGTTATGCAGTACTCAAATTTACAAATTTAAGGCACAAAATGTAAATAATTCATACCTCCAAAGTATAACGCTATATCTTGCATGATGGTTGGCTTGTATTTTTTCGTTTATTGATGACATTGTCTTTTATCCAGTAAAATCAATGCTTTATGACATTAGTAAGCGAAAGTTATGAAGACAATTTAAAGCATCAATATACATAACCTTTAAAATGATGGCAGCGGTCACTAGAATATGTTCAAAATCATGCAGCTCGCAACAAGTTAGTGTCTTTCTTAAATGGACGACAGTCACTTTATGCCCTTTCTAGGCATGTTGCACAACTGTTCCAAAATCTTTGATGTACTCTCCAAGCACACCATGGAGAATCGTATAGAATTTCACATGCGCTACCAAGCACCTCAAGAGGCATGTTTCTGAATTTTTGTGCGTGCTACTTAGCACGTCACGATGGATGTCTCTCGCAATCAGTCAGTTTAAAACTACCCACTCTAGCTAACGACTGCCTTCAGATATGGACTTCTCTCTGTGTCTTCAAAATCAAAAGTGAATAGACAGCAAAATTCTCTACTGCAAGTATACTCCTTAAACTCAGCCCATTGGCTAGTCTCGTTCTCATAAGTCATAAAACATTGGATAATAACAAAACTGCTCACTCATTTTCCACTAGGTCAGCAAATCTAGAATATTCTTCCCTTAGGCGATTTACTTCAACTCAAACACTTTCAAAATAACACCATAAGGAGGGCCCAAGGTCGGGTCACTCTGACAATTCAGCAAACTGATTTGCTACTTAGATATGATATAAACAAATTAATAATTAAAATTTGTTTATTTAAAGACATAAGAATGAATGTTACATCATATAAAAAAAATTTTAAAAAACATCATGTGGCAATAGATCAAAAGGTTGACCTGATTGAACAACACCGATGTTTAGATCCAGTTCAATAAAACTGTCCTAAATCCGTCAAAAAAAAAACCTTATGCAATTAATTTGACTTTGGCCAGTAAATTATCCAGGTGTTCATATATTCTCTGCAGACTATTGCTACTTAGATATGATATAATTATTAATACCCGTGTTGTAATATCAGCTTTCAGAGGGAGCACAATACGACGGAGTAGGATATTGAGTGGAACTGCCATAATGCGCCAGATATTTGCGGACGCTGGAGCAGAATTTTTTTTATTTAAGTTTATTTTCACTGATAAATTGCAAAGCCTGAATTTCACACGCACGCACATGTATACACCTTAAGTCACTGGGAAAGCATATGTCTAAGGTCAGATATGCAACACGGACAAATACTCTTTCTTCGAAGTCACAAAGACTTTTTTGTCGTACAAAAAAGGCAATTAACATTGCTAGTCAGTGTTACAATTTTTATTTTGCTTATAATTTGCTAGTCCTATTACAAGACAGTGTAAAGATCTTACAAGACACATGACATCTAAAGATCTTATATCGGAAGCATAGTTGTAGTAGCAAAGTTACATATTTTGCGGGGCATTGTTTCCGGGGCTGGGGTTCGTAAACCTTATCGTCATCAGTGCCAATTGTGCAATTCAAAACTGTAAATTGTTACCAAAAAAAATAAAGACAGAAATAAAGCATGTACGAAGATGTTAGTGGATGATTGTAGTTCTGTAGTTCCCATCTCTTTTACAACTGTTTTGATGTTTGTACAGGAACCTTTACGGGGACTACTGAGATTGCTAACACTACGCCACCAGATCCGTTTGTATGCAGAGCTGGTGGACCCGAATATATTCCACGACCAGATACCTACCCTAATAACTGCTATAAGTATGGAAGATGTGTCTTTAATGTATTGTATGAAAGAAACTGCACAGGTGGCTTACATTTTGTGGGGGGAGGAATCCTGTGTGACTGGCCATCTGCACAAACATGGTGTTCACAGCAGAGCCAAATAGTAATTAATACAACCACTAAAGTCCCGTAAGGGATTCTCATCCAGCATGGATATTTAGTATTGAGACTCCAAAACGGTTAATTTGATAAATATATTGCAGCAGAAATACAACAGATAAATGAATTGCATTATTTCAGTTTAATGATGTAAAAGTTAAGCTTATGATTGTGCCACCTATTGAAGAGTCAAAACATTTTTGCCTAAAACGTACAGGAAATGCCGTTTTAATTTAATTTAATTCAGTATTACGCGTGTGGAAAGATTAAATCAAAAGACTAACTTTCAATACAAAATTGTGATAGAGAGAATAAAGCACAAAAATTATCATCACTTTCGTGTGGACAAATAAAAAGCATGGGACATTTGTTGACAAGTGAGAATGGGACTTTTGTTGATACGTGAGATTGATAGGAAGGAAATAGAACAAAAAAGATAACCTTGAAATAAAGACATTTTATCTCTCATCTTATAGTGCCGAAAAACATTTTAAAATTGTGACTTTAATTGTGACCTATTTAATTATATATCTATTTTTGTTTTCAAGTGACAATCAAACTATGGTAAATTATTTATATAGTTTATTTGTACTTATAACTAAAAATATCTTTGCTTTTCATGTCATTTGCTATATGATGTGAAAAATAATGAATGTTGCAACGGTTTGAGTAATATCTATAAAGAATAGAATAAACAAATAAGCTTAACATTATAAAGTATCAGCAATAGTACGTAATATGCAACCAACAACGTATGATATTTTCTGTATGTAGTATGTTTTTACCTGTCGAAATCTATTTACAAATGTGTGCATATTTGCAGAATAAGTACGTTTTCCTGCAAATTTATCTTAGATTAAATTGATTTGTCTGACTCCTACACTTTGTGCATATAATGTTGTTGATGTTTCCATTTATTTCAAATTAGTTCAGCAATCTCCATTTGAGTATATATAGTTTTCTATTTTATAACTTGAATTGGTTTAAATACATTCGACTTAGTGTACCAGTGGGGAATTTTGGTGTGTTGTTTGTGTTTGCATGTGTGTTTTTCTGAGTGAGTGAGTGAGTGAGTGAGTGAGTGAGTGAGTGAGTGAGTGAGTGAGTGAGTGAGTGAGTGAGTGAGTGAGTGAGTGAGTGAGTGAGTGAGTGAGTGAGTGAGTGAGTGAGTGAGTGAGTGAGTGAGTGAGTGAGTGAGTGAGTGAGTGAGTGAGTGAGTGAGTGAGTGAGTGAGTGAGTGAGTGCATGTATATCTATTTAGATGTGTTTTGTGTGCATGAATGAAAGTGCATATGGTTATCAAACACATAAAGAATATACACCAAACAATTTACAATTGAAATAATACTTATATAATGAAAAAATTGAATAATTTGAATATCATTTATGAGAGTAATGTAATAATTATATTGATACTTCTAAAATTATCTCAAAATAATTATTTGAATTTAATAATAAATAAAGATAATTTGATATTTAATTCATTCAAGTTTAATTAGTGTTAATGAAATTAGAGAGCCAGTTTTGATTAAGAATAATGTTGATTCCCTTTTGATACTGATATTTATACACAAGACGTTTTATATCTAGTGCAGGAAATGTTTACATGTAGGTTATATTTGACCGCAGAATTAGAGTACTATATACATAGCTTCAAAACTATAACGGAATTACCTGTTGTATTGATATATTACTTTAAACATTATAATTTACCTTCGCATACGAAATTTTAAAAAATATTTTAGTTGTGTTTCTTTATCATTTTTTTTTAATAAACCTTATTTTATAATATGCAGAAAAACTTTCCAGGAGAACTAGCTTTTGCCTATAATTTCACTTACATGAAAGTCGGCAGAATATACACAGTTAAATATAATATTTTGTTAATTTCCAATGGTTATATTAAATGCTTCCTTGTATATAATAAGTGTTACTGCCTGCAATAAATAGCTGTTTAAAGTGAAAATAATTCAAAAGTGGATTTTTGCTAAAATTCAGACTCTCATATTTAATTAACAAAAAGCATTTTCATTTATGTCAGTTTGTCGCTATACATTTTTACAAGTGCATACTCCATGGACTATAAAAGGTGATAAATCATACAAACAAACATTATTATATTTACATACTTATTAAATACTTAAAACTATAATTTTCTGTGGGAACTGATTGGTGCTGCTAACTTAAAATTGTTTGAATTAAATCCTCAAAGAATGAAAAATTAAAATAAAGTTTTCATTTACCCACAAATTTAATTATACAGGTTATACTATACATGAAATTTGTAGGTATATTACTATATATCTCATGAAGTGGCCTATATAAATCTAATCAAATATTATCCTACAAAAAGTATTAAAAAGATGTTTTAATCACATCTTGGTTTATTTATTGTTGCATAAATACACCACAAAAATTATAGAATATTTAGATAGTCACAAGTACTAAACTATTAAGTAGACCTACACTTACAACTAAACTTAAGGGTGTGTTGAATGACGAATATAGGCCTACTGCTTAATAGTTGAGCATTATTTAATACATTTAATTTACCTTTGAAAAATCAGATCTTGAGGTATAATAATTTTAAAATAAAATTATGTAGTTTAACAACACTATTAATTAAAATCGATCAAATGACAGTGCTGGCTGAGCAATTGTGTTGACGTGTGTAGGTCTCGATGACAACAGATGAAACTGCACAAATATGTTGCTTTATCATTGTCACTGATGCTATATCTGAAATGTCAATATTGTCTTAAGCACTTCTGTTCAGCAGTCTAACTACTGCAGCAGATGCCACGCGAGTGGTACACGCCATTGCTTCCGGTTGGTATGAACTCGAAACCAGAATGAAATGCCAGAAGGGAAGTAACTGAAAACATTATATTGAGCAAGATTTTTGCGTAGTTGTTTCCCTTAAATATAACCTTGAACTTTGATATAATCCATAAATCTGATGGACGTACTCGTGCGTCCTGGACAATGAATGTGATAATCTGTATACAGGTAATAAATTTCTGCACACTTTTCTTTTATCTTATGAAAGGATGATAGCAGAAGATACATTCTCTCATGTTTTCACTGATTTAATAACTTTTCTTATTCTTTGTACCTGAACTTTACAAATCTTCATGAACAATATATAAAGAAAATAATGTTACATATGTGAGAGAGAGAGAGAGAGAGAGAGAGAGAGAGAGAGAGAGAGAGAGAGAGCAATACTACCAAAGGTACGCCATGCAGATGCAACCAGTCTGTTATGAAAGTAAAAATATAAATGGTTTCAAGATTACAGATGAATGATAGCTGATGGATGGGCAGAATAATTCAGAAGTGGCTGGAATTATGTTTAAGAGAATTAGGATAAAAGAGATTAGGATTAAGGAGCTGTTAACTAATCTTACTTAGTTTGAGTGATGGCGATGTGGTGTGTGTTGAAGTAGAATTATAGTTACTTAAGTAGAAAGTTCACGTGCTAGTTAATTTTGCTAATTATAATTATTATCACGTTTTATTGCCTGCAAAAGCTGGCTAAAATCGCTATAATTAATTATACGCTACAGCCTTTTGTAGTCATAAAGTTTTAAAAAAATCAATTGCGGGATTACTTTAAAAATAACATTTTGATCTTTATTTTTCAATAATCCAAGAGTTTTCTGCAGTTTGAAACAGAAATTATAGGCCTACCTTTTAAAAGCGTAAAATGACTACTGGGGCGGTGGTCAGCTCTTTGATCTAGAATGACTACTTTGTCCCCTATTAACACGTGACTGTTTGCATGGTACTTTTAGTGATCGGAGGTGCACACGTGTCACCTTGAGTGAGAGGGCTTTTTTTTTCTATTTATAATACATAGGATATATGGTTGCACATGAATCGGACACAAAGTCACCTAAAATTTATTGTTATGGTGCTTCACCTTCTTCATTCCGACACTGGCCTGGTGTGTTTTAAAAATTAATTTTAGGATATAAACTTTATTCTTTTAGTGTCCAGTTGTGATTTAGGCCTATTTATTGTAGTGCAGAACCTGTTTACAAAATAACGGTGTAACTGTAAAATTGTGCTATCTGGGGTGTAAATTAATTCGTTTTAGAATCTAGGCATCGAGTTTTGTTTTATTTAATGTCTGTTGATCTTCGGCTTCTAAATCAAACACCACGTGGTACGCACAAACGACGCCATGCTTGCGTGACTCACAATCATTTGTACCCGTATAAAATGTAACAGATACTAGCTGCCCATTGTTCGATGAAAACAGTAATTCCCCAGAGCACAATACAGAAGCTAAACAAAACACTAAACATACTGCACTCCACCAAGGGCAGGATTTGGAGAGGTGACACACAAACACTCCTAGCCACCAAACACATAGTGACTATAGTCTACCCAACAATGGACTATGTAAACACAACATACACGGCCACCAACAACCCACGAATCAAAACCTTACAAAAAATACAAAACAAAGCACTACGCACATGCAAGCACGCACTACTCAGCACCAAAGTAGCAGAACTCTACAAACACGCCACCTCACACTGATAGAAAGGCGCAGCAAGCAAATACTCAAGCTGTGGGCAAGCAGAACATCGCATGGAGACTCTCCCCACACACTCACCAATACACACAATGCTAAATGGGATAAAGAAAAACTGGAATAAGATCTTTGCAACTTATGATATTCTTCTTCATTTGTTTATTTGACTGTATACTTAATTTAATTATCTAGGCATCTTTCACCTAAAGTCAGGTAGGAAAAAAAGCTGTGCATTGTGTTAGGGTGTTCATCCAGTATGCTCAAAAGTAGGTCAGGGGTCCGTGTGGCATTAAAAGGTTTGTGTTTGTGTATAATGTCACGTACTGTGGAAAGATGAGACAGTCGTCTTTGGTAAGTCAAATACAAACAACACATTCCTTTCATCAAATCTTGACTGCTACTGTAAAATAAAACATTGTAAATCACGATGACTTAAGTTACAATCTTGACTGGTACTGTAAAATAAAACATCATAAAACTGGACTACTTATGTGATGATCTTGAATGGTGAGAAACGAAGTAAAGTAGTAAAGTTTCATATCAAAGTCAAAAGTTTATTGTCCATGTCAATTCCAAGTGTTTTCCTCCTCACATTGTAAAAAATACTGATTCGCTGCTGATTCTCTCGAGTTAACCTGGGCACTTGTTGGTACCCCCCTAAATACGGATATCTAGGACGGACAACAATTTGAGGACGTCACTTCCGGCAACTCGTATTGAGCCCCCAGAGGAAATGATTCCTCACAGAAAAGACAGACAGACAGATAAGACGAAAGACAGACTCAAGACAGATGTTAGACAGACGTGACGATAATAATTATAAAATCATACTAGACAAGAATGACAATGAATTTGACACAACACTAATGAAAATTTAACAATAACTTTATATAACAATAAAATAAAGAAAATGACAATAAAAGAAGAACAGTTAACAATGTTGGCCTAATTACAAAGATATAAGTCCTATAACTAATTCAGGGAAATGCTAGCCTTCCTAAATGAAGTTATTTGTAATATCCGTTTTCCTTTACCCAATCGTTCTCTTTTCCTACATAAGTTCGATCCTTGTTTCAGTTCCAATACACATATATCGGTATTATGCACTTCTGTTCAATGTTTATGTTCGCTATACTTAGCTCAACACTCGAGCAATTTGAAAAGGTCAACAAAGTATTGAATTCTCACCGCACAAGCGTTCCACAATGGCAGGCCCTTGAATAGCAAGCTGGCTCCGCCCCTTCTCGCTCTGCGTAAACAACCGGCAGAATACGTCGTCTGCAATCTGACCCGGTTCTGGTCCTAGCTACTGTTTGTAGATCCTCTTTGTAGATACTGTTTCTCTAGTTACTGTTTGTATATACTCTTCCTCTAGTTACTGTTTGTAGATACTCTTCCTCTAGTTACTGTTTGGTTCTGAAATTTAATTAAGGCAGTGTAAGTAGCTGCTGATTACAGAATAAATGTATTTAGGTGCCAGGGCTATTACTTCCCTGAGCACATTGGCACTAATCTGAAAGAGAAGGTGTAGTTAGAATACATAAATCATCCTCACACATCCTATTATCATTTTGCTAAGTTTTTACAAAATTTAAAGTCAGCCACACATACCTTTCTCGTTCCGAAACCGAATGAACCCAACATCATCTGGTTGGAGTGCAATACATTCAAGGATTAGTCTTTCTGACTTAGGCATTTTCCCACTGTTTTCTTCCAAAATGTTACCAGATGAAATCTCTGGGACTGCTCCTCCGTGTTTTAAAACTCGGATTGTTATGAGCAAGTACCGAGAGTTCGTTCATCCCGCTATATAAAGGCTTCCCAGTATTCCTGGTATTTCTTTGAAACTAACCCTTCCCTCTACCGTTAGCTAAGAGTGGTCCTTTGATCCCCCGACCGCTTCCTGTACCCTAGCCCATAGCTCAGTGTGAGTCTATCCATTCCCCCTATCAGTTAGCTACAAGTGACCCTTTGATCCCTAACCGTTTGATGCCCTAGCCCTAGCCCTTGTATAACTCTAACATCCTGCTAATGTCTTGGAGTGGCTGGTCAGTCTTGTAATTAGTGTCTTGGTTAAATTCTTTGAACGAATATTTTATGCTATGGTTCCTATACACCTTGTGTATCTATATTTTTCAATTTTTAAATGTTTATGGAGTGATGCCGGGCTAAGTTTTGCTTCGCCTGACAGCACTCAT
Organism: Sinotaia quadrata; assembly: GCA_028829895.1. NCBI lineage: Eukaryota > Metazoa > Mollusca > Gastropoda > Architaenioglossa > Viviparidae > Sinotaia > Sinotaia quadrata. The sequence goes on from CM054177.1 coordinate 99,084,933, forward strand.
TCACAGTACCAGCTCCTTCAAGCAGAACAACAATTGTAGCAAATTCCAGTAACAGAAATTGCTTGATATAGTCAGCACACTTTGCCACCATATATCAACAGTGTAGTGCAATCCTTACACTTATGCACTGTGGTATATGATTCCCATGTCTACCAAGGTCATAGCAGTTTACAATCAGTAAACCAGGAGATTCAAATAATTGAAGAAAAGGCTGCTTTGCCCCTGTAAAAAAATATAATCATGGAACAGATGCTAAGATTCCAGTTTATTCATTTTCAACTCCATTCTTTCTTATATTCAACTCTCAACTTACAGTTTCCTGCAACAGTATTTATTAGCCCAATACACACTTGGTGAACAAGCCAAGTAATACAATTCTGTTAGTAAATTCTTGCTCTTTTCTGTTTTAAATGAGTGCACATTCTTTTTAATGGAATGATAACACATAATGGGTCCGGGGGGAGGGGGGGGCAATAATATATCTATTAAATCTGGGCATGTGTTCTTAAGGTTCCTCCTTGGGCCCTATTAAGGGATCATAAGTGTGATGACCAGTAACGACTTTGAACTGTGGTTAATAGAATCAGATATCGATCTGGTAACACCTTTAATTGAGATGTTTTACGGGATTGCCCAAGATTGTATCCCTCCGGTCCTGATTACCTTATCTTATTATCTAAAATATTAATATTTAATATGATCATATAGTCAATGTAAGCAGATCATCACTATATTATTTTTTTAAAAGAAACTAAACAAAATTAAATGTAATAACAAAAAAGAACTACTTTTATTTATTAGAATATCAACTGTTTCGTTTTAAAAACGAAATGTGAACAACTAATTTTGCCTTAGTTTTTTTTTTTAAAAACAAAATAGTAACAAAGAATATAGATTGTTGACAGAAAAAGTATGCATATGCACACGCAAGCACACACACACACACACACACACACACACAGACACACACACACACACACACACACACACACTGTCACAGTCTGATAAAAATGTCATGACTCCTTGACCCACTTGTTTGTTTTTCAAACATCAAAATTTGAAATTCCTTTGTTTGGAGCTCTCCCATGATACTTCAGTATTGAGAAGCTTCCAACAAAGAGGTCAGAGACATTATGTAACTTTGGATCATTGTCTAAGTTCTCGAACCAACCACATACTATGTGACCAGTCATGTGATGCACCTTATGATTTTTAATAAATACGGGAACGCGGTTCTGTAGAGTCACTCCGAGATACAAGAAGCCAGACGCCGCTTATTCGTTGAGTCGCATAGGAACAGCCAATGCGTTTGCTGAGATAACACCTCGATTTCTCACTAAGGTATTGAATTTATTTAATTGTATTTTGCATTGTTGAACATGTATGTAATTTGTGCTATGCATTGCTATTGAGCTTAAGCACGGTTCGTTGATAAATGACAAAAACCTATGAGTATTGTATATAAATCATTGTAACTCTTTTCCCATTGTAACTTTAATTTATATAACTTTAAATTCACTAGAGCCAGGGATGCCTGAGCCCGACATGAATTTTCTATTGTAATTCAAATTATTGCGTGTAAATTTTAATGTAAATTGTAAAGCACTTTGCTTGGTTTAAATTGTCCCTTTTGTATGAACTCTGAATTTTAACGTTGTAAATATTTGGTAATTCATAGTCATGCTTGTTAAATGCAACATGCATGAGATTATAATTTTGATCTAAAATTGTAAACGACGCGTTATGTCGAATTTCTGGCCCGAGCATTTATAAACTGATCGTGCTTAGGTAGGCGACTTTGAAGCAAGACGATTACGAAAACACTTTTGCTTTCAGGTCGGTTTCTGTTTCCTACTCCTTATCCTTGTTCCACTGAAGTTGTTCATGCTCTACGAGTGAGCTGAATCCACTGTTGTCCTATTGCCATTAACGGACAGTGCCGGTGCGCAGGTCTGCACATCTGTCTATACTCACCATCCCATTCAGCAATACTGAAAGACAATTCCATTGTTATGCTGTTTGCATCTTTGCTGAGGGAAGACAAGTGAGATAGACTGGTCTGGACTGGATTCGAACACGTGAACCAACATTCACCAGTTAAGTCATAACTTGGTGTACCAAAATCAAAAGGAACTTTGAACTTTATTCTCATGGCAATTCTCTAGTTGACAATTTAAAAGCACGTTGATTGCTACGGCTTAGAATTAGACTTCGCGTTCGTATATTAACTGTTTGTTAAATTGTTAAACTTATTAAATCTTATTTTTAATTGTTAATCCTCTTTGTAGTACATTTTTATGCATAATAGACCTATAGATTTCTTGGTTTTGGATGGGGGCGAATGAGCTGAATGACATAACGTATGCATATTAATTTAGAGGAATTTAACGACTCCAAAGCCAGCTTTGTACGCAAATTGTCAGTTTGTAAATCTGTTGTCTGCACTACAAGACACATTTTAAAGTTAGTCAAATGATAATTTGGGCAGCCAGTCTGTTTAGGATAGAGGGAAGGAATTAATTTAATCTATCATATTTTAAAGTCCTTAAAATCCTAGGCAGGGTCTATAAATAAATACTGGCAACGTAACACACACACACACACACACACACACACACTATGCACTAGCACACATAACAAGTAATGATCATCGATAAACACAGTCGACTCTTAATTAGTAGGACAATGCATATTGTTTCTTTTTAAAAACATTCCTTTATGTCAATGTTACAACACATCCTGTAAGGAAATTACTAATGACTAATATAAAATTAAATCCTATAAGGAAAAATCTAATTGATGAGTGCAAAATATTATTTGCTTCCTCCTCTGCAGGCGTTTGCAGAAGTCCACAAAAACTATCACCCGAGGTCCACGAGTGTAATTTGTCCAAGTTAGCAGTTTGTGTTTGCTGTTATAGCACGACTAGAAATGGCAGAAACATCTGAAGAAATATCCTTAAGCATGCCAGGCACAAATGAGGAATGTTACATCACGGTTAGTACTTAAAATTATTGGAAATGCTGGCAGATAATACCGTAGAAGTTGGTTAGTGGATGCTGTAAACGATAAAGGAGTCACTGTACTCATGACAGGTTTAACCTTGAGGGCCTGACAAAGAGTTATTCAATCAATTCAGATTATTACTCTATTGGCCACACTAATCTTATTCAGGTTATTACTGCTATAGGTCACACTATTCGTATTCATTTTTTCCTTATTTATTCTTTAAGTATCATAGTCTTCCTCCCACCTTTAATCGATTTTAATCCACCATTTACTCGTAATATACAAGTTCACATTCAGTGGTCCTATTAGCTTTCGTGGAAAATTTATTTTAATTTGAGTTACAGAAATTAAATTAATATATTTCTGACAGTAAACGTTGCGGTCGGAAGCAATAATTTACGTTACTTAGTAAATGGTACTTTAAACATATATTTTGATTAACTTTAATCAATCTCACTCCACAGTGAAGTACTATGCACAAGAGCAGATAAATTGTTAAAAAAAAATTGTCGTTGTCAGTTGACACAAACTTTACATCTAAAGTAAACCGTGCAAAGGCCAAAATGAAATGAAATACACTGCTGTATAGCTGGATGAATGGATGAATGGGCGGACGGTCGGACGGACGGACAAACAGATAGATAGATAGATAGATAGATAGATAGATAGATAGATAGATAGATAGATAGATAGATAGATAGATAGATAGATAGATAGATAGATAGATAGATAGATAGATAGATAGATAGATAGATAGTATTAATTTTGTTCTCTTTGATTTAGATAATCCCTGATCAGGTAAATGAAGGGTCGACTTGCTCATCATTCCAAGAGCTTACTACAGTTCCTCGTAAGGGAAGTTCGGTTTACCCAGCTCTGTGCAAGTCAAGAATTCCTGACGAAACTCCGCCTTACACGTCATTACAGACTTCAAATGTTCATGATGAAACTCCGCCTTACACGTCATTACAGACTTCAAATGTTTATGATGAAACTCCGCCTTACACGTCATTACAGACTTCAAATGTTCATGATGAAAGTCCGCCTTACACGTCATTACAGACTTCAAATGTTCATGATGAAACTCCGGTTTACACGTCATTACAGAAGTCAAATGTTCCTGATGAAACTCCGGTTTACACGTCGTTGGAGAGGTCGAGCATTAATACAGGAGCGTCGATGTTCACACCTCTTCATAAATCAAGTGTTGATAATGAAGTCTATGTTCCCACAATCCTGCAGCAGACAACTATTGGTAACAGAGCCTCTGTTCTTGCAACTTTACAGAAGTCAGGTGGTGACAAAGAAGATTCGAATTACATAACCCTCTTAAATGTAAGTTTTGATAATGAAGCTTCGATTCCTACCTCACTACAGAAGACACGTGATGATAATGGAGTCTCGATTTATACAAATCTACAGAAGACATGTGCTGATAATGTAGCCTCGATTTATACACCTCTACAGAAGACAAGTGTTAATAATGGAAAATCTACTACCACAATCCTACAGAAGACAGATGCTTATAATGGAGATTCTGCTCCCTCAATCTTACAGAGGATAAATGCTGATAATGGAGCCTCGATTTACACAAATCTACAGAAGACGTGTGCTGATAATGGAGACTCGATGTACACACCTCTACAAAAGACATGTATTGATGATGGAGACTCTGCTCCCTCAATCTTACAGAAGATAAGTGCTTATGGTGGTGCCATGATTAACACTAATCTACAAAAGAAAAGCACTGCAGTGGGATCTTGTGGCCTTTCAAGACGCGTTATGTTCACCATACTTGTGGCAATGTTTATAACAATATGCCTTATTGTGATTCCAGTTTCCATCATATTCAGGAGAGAAGGGGGAAGTAATCTATAATTTCTTTCTTAGTTTGTAACTTATCTTTTCTCCTTGACTTGGATGTTGTTTTAATACCTGTATTTGACTTTATGCTGATCTTTGGTATTTGCACAGTTGATTTCATTGGTTAGCTTAATTAATGGCATGTCTAACAGAAGTGATTTAGTTGTCCATATTTTATGGGTTGAGTGTTTAATTATCTGTTCTCAGAAATCTAAAATACTAAAAGTAAGATTTTCATATATTTATTTTTAGCTTCCAAGTCATGGGAGTTTATAAGTGAAATCAAGAGTCGTGATTCAAAATTTGTATTATATAATGGGTTGCTGCAGGAAATTTTGTGAAAATTTTGCTTTACCCTTAGCCTGTGTAGTAAATATAATCGACTTTACATCTTCGTAATCTTCCTCGTCATTTTCATCACTATCTTCATCACCTTCAAAGGCAATATTTACCTTTCCCTTCATCTCACGTTCGCCTTCACTCACTCCATTGTTATCCCTTTTAGGATCATAATTAACCATTTCTTCATCACCACTTGCATAAATCGCCTCCATCACCCTTTTATCATCATTTTCATCCCCATTTTTCTCCCCAAATTCTTTATCAACCTCCAAACAATGTTGTCACTACAAAAGGAGGAATAAAGCATTTTGGATTTTACAGACAAACAACAGTTTACATTTCTATCTCATTTCCATCTTTCGTACACATTTTGAGTCGAGATGGCTTATTTTAAACAGTCCTTTCTTATAAATTATTCCTATTAAGAAAACTATTTGGTGAATTGCCAAAATATTATAATTTAATTACCTTTTTCTATTACGAGAAGATGGAAAAGAATAATAACAGCGAAAACACTTGGACATGTAACTGGTGATTACAGGTTAAAAACGTTTAGAGGGAAGAATGTGTGTATTAAATGAAAGTGTAAAATTACGTTAAAAAAAATCAATACACTGTAGATAGTGGAGGGAGGGGTATATGTGTCTTAAATAAAAGTGTACAGTGACATAAAGCAATGCACTAGATATGGGAGGTGTGTGTGCATGAAATAAAAGTGTAAAATGACGTAATACAATGCTTTATAGATACGTGAAGGGTGTGCATGTTTATTAAATGAAAGTGTAATATGACGTAAAACAATGCTTTATAGATACCTGGGGGATGTGTGTAATTATTAAATTAATGTGTGAAATGACGTTACACAAAGGTAAACACATTTCTAATGTGCAGTAAGCTCCGGGGCAACTTGCGAATGCACATCAGACTTTACTACAGCAGTTAATACAACAACAGCTCCATTCAATTCGTCGACTTCTCAAGCTGCAGCTGTTGACACTGCGACTTTAGACTTTACTACAGCCGTTAATACGACTACAGCTCCATTCAATTCGTCGACTTCTCAAGCTGCAGCTGTTGACATTGCGACTTTAGACTTTACTACAGCCGTTAATACGACTACAGCTCCATTCAATTCGTCGACTTCTCAAGCTGCAGCTGTTGACATTGCGGCTTCAGACACAACAACAATTCTGACATTTTCCTACAATACCCACCCTCCCAACACTGCCAAGTTGACGTTCGATGGAGTTGCTGTTATTGGCGAAAATTTCACGTTGCGATGTGACGTCAGTAACATAGAAAATCTGCTCGAGATCCAGTTTTTCCGTCACGGACAGGTTTTAGTTGTCTTGAACGCGTCCTTTGCGTTGGAGTCTGTAATGCCGCCAGGGGTCGTAGGTCAGTATGAGAGCAAGACACAGAGAGCGGAAGTGACTTTGGTGTCCGTTAATTGTAGTGATTCTGGAATATATGAGTGCGTTGCCAATGGAAGCAGTTCTGTAGGGCGAGATTCGGCAGTTCTTCACGTCAAAAGTATGTTTCACAAAATGCATTTTATTTTTTTCAATCATACCAATATAATCAATAAAAGCATTTCGTGTTGTGTATAATTATATTATAATGCTTTCTATGTACAGACTATATATACATATACGTATGTTTTACTACTACTACTAGCTATTGCTATTACTACTACTACTACTACTGCTGCTGCTGCTGCTACTAATGATGATGATGACGATGGTAACGATTCATTATCAAATTCACAGATTTAATGTCTTCTAACGAATTCGTGGCATATTTTAAACTGTTCAGGATATCAAATTGAGCTCAACAGCGTGATCCAATTATCGATTTTATTTTATTTTCAAATTCTCAGAATGGAAGTAAATTAAGCATTTCATCGCCCACCTTTGTTAGCAGTTCATACAAGTCATCAGGAAAACATGGAGACGAACAAAATGAAACATAATTAATCTCTTCTGCATACAAGTAATCACAAACTGTACGTGAAGTCTGTACGACAGCAATTCAGTAATATTTACGTCACGCCATTCAGAAACGAGATAATCTTCAGAAACTAGGTTGACTGAAAGGCAAAGTCACGTCATGTACAAAATATGAACATAATTATCAGAACGACGCACAAGCCTATTGGACAATTCGCGTCATGTAAACACATCAGAACGAGGCACAAGCCTATTGGACAAGACTCGCTGACGTAGGGAAACAATTTAGCACTAGAGTTCTCGCGTTGGCTGGAGTGAAGGCAAGAAAGTTATCAAGTCTGCGAAAGGCATAACTGAAGTGCGGAAACAGCTCAACAAGACAAAAGCGATGACCTGAGTCATTTCACGTTCAGAAAAACCGGGCACGAAGTGTATAACTCGCGATAGAAAGTCGACAGACAAGTGACACTAAGGCTTTGACTCTCCAGTGCGTAACAATAAAACAAACGCTACAAATCTCAGCTGGAAATTCGTAACCCCTGTCACCGAAGCTATCGAGCTTTGTTCCTGCTCTAAAACATTAGTCCCGCTTGGTTTCCAAGAATTATTTTGTGCGTATGAACATCGCAAAAGATATTTCATGGTCAAAACTACCACGTTAGACAATGACGAAAGCAAACAATATGCACGGCTTAAGGTTGGAGTGGTCTTTGAAAAACGCGGTTTGTGAAATATGACTAACGAAAACAAAATTAGTGGCTGTGGCGAGTTTCACAAAGGTGGTGGGGGGAGATTTTAGAAAGAAACACAGGAAAACAACACAGCTATGCTTTTATCTGGCTTTCTCATTTCTAGCAGGAATATGGCATCAGACATGTATTTAGGGCTCGAACTAGCCAACAGAAAGAAACAAGATCTTGTGGGATGTTTACTGTCACAATTCGTTTGCTTTAGATAAATACCATTAGAGCCATAATATGGCAGCGTGGTGGTGTCAAAATTACTGGAATAGCTGGAGGAAAGAATTATAATCAACAGAGCCAAAGACCGGTGAAAAAGTACAAAATATGAGAGTTGAAACCTTTCCATTATTCGAAGCAGGGAGGTAATTAACAATTTTTGAAATGACAGTTTCGGTGCTGTGTAAGGGTAATACATTGTCTGAAAATTCATTGAAATGATTATTGTAATTTAAAATTATTACTTGGGCCAAATAACTTTTCTCATCATCAATTCTGACATTTCTAGTCAAAGGGCAGTGAGTGGATGACACTTGTAGGTCACTATGTTCAAGTTTGCATTTCTTTTGTTTTCTTTATGGGGGGGTTTAAAACACATGGATATCGAAATAGGGCCATGGTCATTAGATTGTGGTAAATATGTCAGGGTCTAAGGCTTAATTGTGACAGGCAATGTCTTTGTTAATGTAATAGTGTTTCCTCTGAGTGTAGTGTCTCGTTTCGCGTTAGTGTTAGCGTATCATCAAATGTAGCAGTAGCTTAGCAACTTGTTCCACACCTAAAGTCATGTTAGCAAAATTGTGTTTATGCTGTTCTTTTAATGTCATCACAATTTTACTGGGGGGGGGGGGGGCGATGAGGAGGAGGGGAGGATGATGAGTCAAAATTAATCTTAATAAAATATCAGACCGTTGCTCTGAAATACTCAAAGTCGAACACGTGATCGGCAATCTACAGGTGAATTAGTGTGTTGAACAGAAGTACATCTAGACTGATTGCATGACTATGGGACACGCCAGGTGACATATGACACAGTGACACTTTAGTTTATCCATTAATTAATGAACTCACATACATTCGCTCACTAATGGTAACAAAACAGCTAAACGTTTCCCTTTTTGTGTATAAGTGTCATAGACTTATTTCTTTACAGTTATGTGTAATGTTTAATGGCATGTTCTCTTTCGTTTCCAACAACAACATTACTTCTACTTAACTAAAGAAGGATGTGATGTCTGAAAGAAAATTTAAGCTTTTAATTTGATGTACGAATGAAACACGATTCGGACAATAGCACAGATCTGTCATTGTTTTACTTAAATCACTTCATTCCAGATCTGTCATTGTTTTACGTAAATCACTTCATTCCAGATCTGTCATTGTTTTACTTAAATCACTTCATTCCAGATCTGTCATTCTTTTACGTAAATCACTTCATTCCAGATCTGTCATTCTTTTACTTAAATCACTTCATTCCAGATCTGTCATTCTTTTACGTAAATCACTTCATTCCAGATCTGTCATTCTTTTACTTAAATCACTTCATTCCAGATCTGTCATTCTTTTACGTAAATCACTTCATTCCAGATCTGTCATTCTTTTACTTAAATCATTTCATTCCAGATCTGTCCTTCTTTGACTTAAATAAATATATTCCAGGTTTCATATTTGTAAATCCATTTGTTAATGTCCCATCAGTAAAGTTTATAGATATGTGTGAAATATTAAGAATGTTCAACATATGTCACCTTTTCTATTATTATAAATATTAATGTATTTTATTTTTATCTTTTCCTGTAGAAAACCCTGACAGTCTCACTTTAGAAGTACCATTAATTGCAGAGGGAGTGACATCAATTAACCCAATATGTCGGACAACCTCCCAGGGTTATAACCCTATAATGACCTTCAGATGGGTACTGAAGCAACCTGACGGAACTGAGGAAAGCCTATCGCACTCTGTACAGACTGACGTCACAGTGTAAGGAAACACCTAGTGATAGAGTAGATCAAACTAGCAATTATTAGAGACGCAGAAGTAAAGGTAACATTTGAAAACCCCAGGACAGCAAGGAACACACATGGAAAAATAATGTATTGTCCCTGCTTGTCACAATGTAGGCATATCCCGATGTGATCGTTTTGCATATTTCACGTCAGCAAGACGTAGACATACCTGGAGGACATTGTTTTGTATTTTTCACGTCGGCATGACATAGATATACCCGGAGGACATTGTTTTGCATATTTCACGTCAGCATAATGTAGGCATATCCCGATGGGATCGTTTTGCATATTTCACGTCAGCTTGGCATATACATACATGGAACATATTGTTTTGCATTGTTTCATGTCGACATGACGTAAACATACTGGGAGGACAATGGTTTGCATTTTCCTGTCAGAATATTGCATTTGGAGTGAGGTGGGGTGGAATGCTTACAACCAATAAAATTATTTTCCTGTCTACAAATACTACCTTTAAAAAAGCGTAATTATTTCAATGATTTTGACTTAAAGCAACATAGTTCACAGCATAGCACAACAGTACTTAGCATAGAACCTCTTATTTAACATAGCTCTATTCTAGTTAACAAAGCTCCATACTACTTAACATAGCACCACACTCTTACAAGTCTTTTACCTGTTATGGATGATAGGTACTTTATTATATATGTGTGTGTGTGTATGTGTGTGTATGCGTGCGTGCATGCGTACTTGCATGTAATATATAGCCATTAGATAATTCAAGGCGAATCTGAACTTTAGAGGTTAGTCATCGTATTTAATTCTCTCACTCTCCCCTCCTTTCCCGAGACGATGAAGACCCGTCTAGATTTTCCTTCCTGACACTTTAGAAAACAATCTATTTTAGAACAGTAGTCTAACAATTGTAGGTTTGATCTTTATATGTTGATTAAAGATAGCAATTTTATTTACAATATATTGAAATGTAATCAACACACTAATTGCTAGGCAATCGAGAAGACGATGAAGAAGTTGAAGATAAAGAAGAAGATGAAGTATTACGTTTATTTATCTCCACTTTCCTCCATCCTGTTTTCAATCTTCTTGTAAATTGACAATGCCATTGTTTCAAATCACCGACTGACAAAGTTATTGTTTTCTTACTTCTTGTAAATTGACAATGCCATTGTTTCAAAAATCACCGACTGACAATGTTATTGTTTTTCAATCTTCTTGTAAATTGACAATGTCATTATTTCAAATCACCGACTGACAAAGTTATTGTTTTTCAATCTTCTTGTAAATTGACAATGCCAATGTTCCAAATCACCGCCTGACAAAGTTCTTTTTTTCATGTTTCTTGCTACTTAAAGTTTTCATCTTACTTAAGTATTAATAACTTAATCTTTTGATTTTTTTTACATGAAAACAAAACCGCAAACAGCACTACTTGTACGGTGAGTAGCAATTCTACACTGGATTCCGGGAGTTACACAGGCTGGAACAACACTGACCTATGCTGTCAACTTACTGATCCAAAGAACTGTTCTGATGTAGTCATGGAGAGCTGCACGAAAATCATGACGTTGCCAGGTTTAATTAATATTTTAAGAACTTAAAGAAGCAACACTTTTACATAAATAATATTCCTCTTAACTCCACTATTTTCATGGATTTTTCTCATTTTGTATGCATGCTAAATCTACTTGCCTGAAACCTAAATATCATTTAATATTATTTTTAAAAATAAAATTTTATTTATAATTAAACAGTTAATAAATAGAACTAATTATGTCAGAGGGGATGTACTTAAAATTAAAGTCATTCGTAGATGATGGATGGATGGATGGGTAGGCAGGTGGGTAAGTAGACAGAGAGAGAGTGTGTGTGTGTGTGCCGCCAATGTCAGCGAGTTAATGGTAATGATTATTATTATTAACTAATTATCCGTAACTAATTACAAGTGATGAGAATCTATTGTATATTCTTAATAATTCTCCAGAAGACACCAGTCGTCTCACTCACTTGGCGGATATGCGGGCGGAGTAAACGTTTTCTCTCTTGCACAACATTAACGACAAACATTACCATCAAATCACACAATGTTTCCGTAGGGGGAAATCATCTTACCATAGAAGAAGACAAATCCGTCCTTAATCTATATTAAGTGAGCAACCACACACATATTTTCTTCTCCAAATTAAGGTTAACAATATGTATAAGAAGGACAAAATCATTAACAATAACTGTATTAAATCAACACGTAAATAAATGTAACAAATACAATGAAAAAGATTACTTGACATCAATATCTCCACAAAACTATGTTTGAATATTTCTTATATTTATAGAGTCTCATATCCTAAATGACAATTCAACAATTTAGTATCAATACAAATCACAGGATAATTCTTATTAGAGACAGAAATTGAGTTGTTAAAGATAAGCCCTGGTTTATGCACTGTCTCAGTAGTCTTTTGCACACTTTTTATAACAAAGCTACAAGTTTCTTGTTCACATTACTACTGTCAATTCCATATTATTCCCTTCTCATACTATAGAACACTGATTTCCTGCTCTTTTCTTGAAGCAAACTGGCGCTCATTTCCTGTATTAGCTCCATCAAGCAGAACAACAATTGTAGCAATTTCCAGTGACTTCCTTATGCCAGAAATTGCTTGATGTAGTCAGCATACCTTGCCACCATACATCCCTGAGTAGATATTTATCGCATCTACCATGGTCATAGTGGTTTATAATCAGTAAACTAAGGGATTCAGATAAAACAAAGAATGGCTGCCTTTTTCATGCAAAATATAATCAGGGAACAAATCTAAGTTTCTAGTAAATTCATTTTTAACTCCATTCCTTGTTATATATATTAGTCTGATACACACATACAGCATAATAAATACAATGTTATAGTTTATGAACATGTTCACTAGAAACAATGTCAAGTGTTTAGCATATTATATACGAGCATCTTAGTTCAAACATTTGTAGAAATAATAGTCTATTCACATAATACATCCCTACGTAAAACACAAGTATAGCATAGCAATAGCAATATGCACAAAATATTTCTTTCTCTCTCAATCAATCAGTTAAATCACCATTAAGCTAATGACCTTCTTCCATGACTGGACTTCTGGCCACACCAAATTAAAGTGATTAGACAGCATGTATACCTTTGATCTTACCCCATTGACTTGTCTCATTCTGGTAAATCTTAACCATTGTATAATAAAAACCACTTATCCAGTAGGAACCGGCTTGGATTAAACCAGTAATTTCTAGCATATTCTCAAATCTATTTTTATCAAACTCTGACATTTACAAATATACCATCATAAGGAGTTCCCAAGGTCGGGTCATTTAAACAATTTTACAATTTATATCGAAATTAAGTCTAGAAAGAAGGATAAGCATATTTAGTCCACCAAATGGACGGATGGATGGATGGATACTCAGATTAGATTGATAGATACTAATCGGCTTCATATTCAGATGTTTCTTGTTTTATTTGTTGCTTTTATTTAACCTCTTTGACATAATTTGTTTTGAAACAAACACCATCTTTTTCTAAATACATTATCTTTCATAAGACCATATTAGTGAAGTCAAATGTAATTTAATAGTCTTAAAATAATATTAACCACTTTGTCTATAATTATGTACATTATGTACTTCCATAGTAAATGCACTTTCGCTTTTTCATGTTCAAGTCTTATATATAATTACTTCGTGTCTAGAAACAATTTGTTGCAAACTGTAAACCTTTAAACATTAGTAACAATTTGTTTAATATTTCCGTTTTATATTATATTATTTTTGTAAACAATAATATAAACCGTACATTTTATATTTTTTTACAAACAGTAAATACCATTTTTCATACATAGATAATTTATAGCTATGACTTAGGACGAAATTTCGCCAGTGCTTTAGAAATTACTCCATACCCCATGACTGGTGATAAATCATATGAACCGTAGTGTTTCATATTCTTGCCGGATATGACGAATAAATCATATGAACCGTAGTGTTTCATATTCTTGCCGGATATGACGAATAAATGTCTATGTTGTGTAAGTAATATTCTAATCGTCTAAATGTAGTGCAATAGTGATTTCAAAGTGTTTCCATACAATTATCTCTACATGTCATAAACCAACAAATTACAAAATATCCAGGATTCCACAACAATCTAGAGCAAAATATAATATGATGACTTATTGCTTCCAGTTCTTACTTTTACCTGTATTTCCAGGTGACTACTGTCCATCAGGAAACGACACCTATCTCATGTACCCGTTTGAGCCATGCTACACATATGTCCAGTGTGCTGGAACGACCATTAACTTTGGTCACTGCCCGAAGTCGAATAGTTCTTGTTTTGACCTCACGACTGGCTCCTGTCCAATGATTTCAACAACAAGCATTCCGTACTGTAAGATATGAAAGTTTAGATTACCTCTCCTAGTTTTGAATTATTAAATGTCTTAATGTCATCACAAACAACAAGCACTCCTTGCTGTAATATATAATATATGAAAGTTTAGATTACCTCTCCTAGTTCTGAATTATTAAATGTCTTAATGTCATCACAAACAACAACCAGCACTCCTTGCTGTAATATATGAAAGTTTAGATTACCTCTCCTAGTTCTGAATTATTAAATGTCTTAATGTCATCACCACAATTCGTATGGATCGTTTCTGGCTGAGTTGTCATTATATGTGTCTCATTTTTCCAGTTTAGTTTAATAGACAACACACAATAAAATTCACCCTAAAATTAAATAGACATCAATACGTTCCGAAAATAGTCTTTTGTAAGAAGGTTCGATATGTCATGAATACTTGTGTTTCTGTAGAGTTTTTCAAATTATAGTTTTTTAATTATAGCCATATAACCAGTTTACTGTTTGTTCCGAGTCGAGATGAAAACGATATACAGATACAGGAGATTATCTGCAATTTTCTAGATTTAGTAATTGATTTATTTTCTTTATTCTATCTGTACACGCCTTTCTCTTACAACATGTTTCTGTGCTATTTATAGGCGAAAGGAAATAAATCTGTAAGTTGCAGATATTAAATAAGATGAAGAAAGTTGTGATATTTATTATTTAAATTAAACTATTTTGAAAGTGTGACAGTGAACCACTTAGTTAAAGAAGATAAATATTATTATTAATTAATCTTGCATAACTAATTTCAAGTGATGATAATATTAATTTTATTTTATTAATGATCCTCCAACAGACACCACTCGTCTCTCAATTGGCAGATATTTTGGCGTTGTAAACGTTTTCACAATTCCACAACATAAAACAACATTTACAGTCACAAGGTTTTCAGCAGGTGGAAAACTTCTTACTAAAGGAGAAGACAAATCCTACTTTAATCTATATTTAGCGGGCCCCCATCACCCACTTTCTTCTCCAACATAAGAATCTCAATATGTGTAGAAGGACAACATATTTAACAATAAATTTATTAAAAGAAAAATGAAATATACATATGACAATTACAATGAAATAGATAACTTGGCATCAATATTCCATGAACCCACTTTCAGATAATTATAATTTACAGTCTCTCTCTACATGTATATAATAATAAAATTACAGCTAATTATAGTTCAACAATAGAGTTAATACAAATTGCAGGTAATCCTATGAGATAATAGAAATGGAGTTATTAGAGTTAAGTAGTCAAAGTCTATTTTTTACTTGACCTGCATTAAGCATTGCTTCAACAGTCTTTCACTAGCCTTGCAACAGTGTCCAATGTCAAAATGTCCGCGCTCAGCACGTGTTCATGCATCGTGCACAAGAAAACACTAACGCATCATTACTCTCAACCAACCTGTCACTCTCTTGCAGCCAGTTTCTTGAGCAGAACACAATCACAATGATTGTGTTATCTTCTCTGGACTTATAAATTTAGTACCATTGCTTTGATGCATCAAAAGTAAGGGTGTAGCGTACTCCTTTATGCTTACACACTCTGCAACACACTTTGCAAGTTTCCCGTGTTTTCCCGGTCACTCAAGTCATGACTAGTGAACAAACAAAGGGTAGCTAGCAAATTGAACTTGAGGCTCTACTTGAGACTCACAGCTCAGGGTTGAATTCACTCACAGGTTGAAACTCAACTATCAACAAAAAGAAAGAAAGCACTTGATTCACTGCAACATATAGTTGAGTAGCAAACATAAGTTTCCTGTTCATCTCAGTATAACTCCATTTTATCTTACATCTATTCTCAAAACTTACAATCTCCTGCAACAGTAGTTATTAGCCCCATGCATACACAAGACACAGTAAATACAATGTATCAAACGTCACATATTTATACACCACATGGGCGCAGATTAGTTCAAAAATTTGTAGTAAATAAATCAACTTACATAGCGCATCTGTACATAAACACAAGTTTAGCATATTATATTACAAAGCATTAAATGTTTCAAGTCCATTCTCTCTCAATCATTCATTTAAACTCACCACTCAAGCTAATGACTGCCTTCAAACCGGACTTCTTACTTCTTTTCCACTAGAATTAAAAGTGAATAGACAGCAAAATTCTCTACTGCAAGTAAACTCCTTAAACGAGCCCATTGGCTAGTCTCGTTCTCATAAATCATAATAATTAGATAATTTTTAAAAGTCTGCTCACTCAGTTTCCACTAGATCAGCAAATCTAGAACATTCTTGCCTTAGGCTGTTTACTTCAGACTCATACTCTTTCAAAATAACACCATAAAGAGTGCCCAAGGTTGGGTCACTCTGACAATTTAGCTACTTATATAACAATTAAAATTAAAAATAGGGAGATGCAAATTTACTCTATACAAGAAAGTTTGCTTTAAACCAGAAGACTTATAAATATTATTTCATTTCAGACGAAGATGCGACACCTCAACCTACCCTCCCGGAGTACTGTCAGAGTACTCTCCAACCATCCTTGAATACGACATAAGTCATGATTTGTGCTTATCAAATCTGACTACACAACAATGTTTTTTTAAACATTCCTGTGGATTTTTGTGCCTAATTATTTCTTCGGAGTGTTGCCATGTTGTATTGTCATTGTGAAGGAAAGCTGTATATTTTCTTTTGTGTGTGTATATATATATATATATGCTATATGCAATACCTGAAGTGAATATCTTAACGGGTATTTTGTAGATCACTTTATTCAATACATACAATGTATATCTTTACAAGTATTTGTAAATCACTTTATGCATTACCTGAAGTGCATATTTTCACAGGATTTGTAAATCATTGTATTACGGCTTCACAGCCATTTGTAAATCAGTTTATGTAATGCCTAAAGATCTCACCGAATTGCCTAAAAAGTTTAATGTGTTTGTGTGTTTAAATGTGTTTATGTGCAAGTGTGAATGAATCTAATTTGTGTCTGAAAGTATTTAAATTTAAAGTCATTAATATAAGTTTAATAATACAGTGTGAAAGAAATTAATTTCGAGAGAGACGAAAAGAAATGCATGGGATATAAATAAATTAGAATTAAAATGTTAAATTATGCATTATTCGATCTCATTCTATGAAGTAAATAACACAAAGAAAATTTGCAACAGTCTCAAGGTCACCTATTTTCGTTTGGACAGAGGTGAATACAGTTTAGTTCTCGTCAAATGCTGCGCTTCGTTAACAGATAAAATCTTCATGAAATTTCTGTACACCTTAGGGCTTAGGACATTAAACACCTCACAAAATCTTTATTATCATGGACTGTTTCAAAACTAATTAACTGATGAGTTATGTGCCACTTCTAAAAGTATGAATTATTTGTATTCCTTTCTCCGTCTAATGCTGATGGTGACACCATTATTATATTCAGAAGATACTGAGTGGTTGTTCAGAGGAGTTTTCACCCTCGGAAGTAATGAACAATGAAGGTAGTAATGTCCAACAACTTCTCTACCCCAGAAATTGTTCAGGTAGTCAGCATATCCGTAGAATGTAGTGTGTTCCTTTACACTTACACAAACAGCAGCAGATGATTCCCACATCTCTGTAGTCATAACAGTTTGCACTCAATGAACCAGCAGATTCAAATAACATGTGAAAGTCTGCTTACTCACTGCAAAATATAATCAAGGAGCAAACCTAATTTTCCAATTTATCACTTTATTGCTCCATTCTTTCTTACATTCCAGTATCAACTTACAGTTTCCTGCAATAGCATTTATTAGCCTGATACATGCACAAAGCATGATAAATACAGCATATCAAAACAATATCAGGTATCTAGCATTCTACGTATGAGCAGCGTATTTCAAACTTTTGTAGAAATAATAGTCTACTCACATAAAACATCTTAAACCACAAGTATAACATATCAATATCATAAGTACATGAAATATTCCTAAGTCCATTCTCTCTCAATCAGTCAGCAAACTCGTCAAGCTAACAGCTGCCTTTCAAGACGGGACTTCTTGCCTCTAAAAATTTCAAAGTGATTAGACTGTAGATTTCTCTACAGCAAGTAAACTTTTTAATCTTAGCTCATTGGCTAGTCTTGTCTCGGAAATCATAACCATTGGACAATTAAAAATATTCAATTGATCACATTACATCAGCAATTATAGCATATTCTTGCCTCGAGCGTTTACTTCAACTCAGACATTTTCAAAAATACAATCATAAGTAGTGCCCAAGGTCGGGTTACTCTGACAATTTACAATTTATATAACAATTAAATTTTAAAATAGAGATAAGCAAATTTACTCCACCACACTACCACTTTGGAAAACAAGAGTTATTGAAATAATGACTATATGCTAAAGTGTGCGAATTACCTCTGAAAAGTCCCACTCTTCACCAAGTGCCTTGATTACCAGTTTCACGCATAATTGAAAGTAGCACGATTAGATATCTGACTATTATTCCAAAGTGAGACAGCCATACACCTGTTTGCTGTATATCAATTTTTCACTTCCACTGATCCTAAAACTCCAAACTTGCATACAGCTGTACTCTTAGGGAGATGAATTCTAATTGTTATTTACAAGACTAATACGTCAAAGTGGCTGCAAAATCAAAGTAATGCTTTTTAAAATGCATATTATTTTCGGAAATAGTTTCCCACATTAAGTTCCCGTTTCTGCCACCCCTCCCTTTCCTTGAAGAGAGACAGAAGACGAATCTGAAAAGAAGAATACAAGTAGAAGAAAGAATACACGTTTATAAAAACAGATTATTACACCTGAAGTCTAGTTATAATATGTGAAACCATGAAATAACTCATAACTGTTCCTATAACACATAACTGTTCAGGTAAATACGAAACTAACATTGTGACACCACACACACGCACACACATACATACAACATACACACACATACACACCACACACACACATACACTCACACACATACACACAACATACACACACATGCACACAACATACACACACATGCACACAACATACACACACATGCACACAACATACACACACACACACACACATATACACATTAGTGGGTTATAAGTCAAACAATCCCAAGGAAACTAATGATATGTTGATATCAAACACAATGAACATTTGCGTCACAAGTTCAAATAAGATCTCCGATACAAGTTTCGTGATACGCCGAAACATATCATTAAGCCCGGTTATGAAAGGGGCAACAACTCTGTGCATTGATCTGAAGTGTATTGAAAATAAAACAACTTTGTAAGCAGGAAGTAAGTTTCTAATTCAGAATAAAGGTGAAAATTATAAAATTCCTAATTTCCTCGAAATATACCACTGTTGTTTAACGTATTACTTTTTTTTAAATATTAATTTATATCAGGTTTTACGGTGCAAAGCTGGGATTATAGTAACTTCTATGTGACCATTTATCAGAATGAAAAATTACGCTTACAAAGTTGTGCATAGAAAGAAAAGCAAATAAAGAAGACAACATGGACAATTTGCCTCTTCTTGGTTGTAAACTGTATAGCCTTTCAAATGCTTTTCACAGAAGCTAAACTTGAAGTAAAATAAAAATAAATAATATTATTCTACAGGTTAAATTACATTGGCACACTCTACTGCACAACAAAGATAGTTGAGGACTAATCTCCTAATGTAACCGTAGACTCATGACAGTGTTCTAGTCGCGTCAATGGCAAAGTGTAATACGTAGAATTATGTTCACACAGCAACTCATGCAGTCTGTATTATCCGCATTCAAAATGGAAAACACACCTTATGAGGCTCCTAAACGTATACAGGATGCAATCAACGACATTTTTCTCGAGGTCAGTGTTGAAAATGTTCTATGCATATTGATGTTAATGATGAACCATTTAGTGATTTTAAATAGTTTGTGTTTCAAAGCCTGCTGATTACTAGCGGCATATTGTTTTATTTTCAATGTATTTCGCCCTTCAGATTTTATTTTTAAATTGGTTTCATTTGTAGGAGTGTTATGACAATCACTCTTTTATGTGTATTGCTTAAGTCACTGGCTCTCTAGAGAAACATGTTAATAATCTTATAGACGTAAAACCGTATATTACGTAACTATTGTATGGATACTGGTTATGATTCCATACTATTCAATGGTGTTGTGTTTTCTCTTTTACAGTTTTAACTATATTTCTGTGCTGACCATTCCAATATGTCATTTTAAGCCATTTTTTTTAATATTCTAATTACAGCACGATAGGTTAATACATTTTAAGAATAGAAAGTATCGTAAAGTAAGTGAAGATACGAAAGAATTTTATAAATATTTATAGTTGACCATACTAAAAATAATTTTTACTTGAAGGAAGAAATTACCCTTTACCGAGGCAATAATGTAAAAGTTATGTGTGTATCGCAACTTTCTCAAGTCTGTGTGCAAATACCAATCTAGTTTGTAAAGCCAAAAGTTGTGTGTGTATCGCAATTTCTCAAGTCTGTGTGCAAATACCAATCTAGTTTGTAAAGGCAAAAGTTGTGTGTGTATCGCAATTTCTCAAGTCTGTGTGCAAATACCAATCTAGGTCGTAAAGGCAAAAGGCAAAACTGCCAAATTAATCCCTTCTGAATCATGATAAAAAATAACTAAACATGTTCTTTGCTTTTCAGAGTAACTCTCGCTATGATGTCAGTACAAGCCATAGTTCAAAACACGCGTGACAGTCAGTACATTCCATAGTTCAAAACACGCGTGACAGTCAGTACAAGCCATAGTTCAAAACACGCGTGACAGTCAGTACATTCCATAGTCCAAATAAACGCGTGACAGTTAATACATAGTTTTTTAAAAAAAGCACGCTTGACAGACAGTACAAGCCATAGTTCAAAACATGCGTGACACACCTGAAGTGCCATAAAGCAGGGCGACTAATAATAGTTCGAGCCTCAATTGCTCTGAACTGCAGTAATTATATCTGTCCGTAAAAAGAAAGAATGTGATTCACGGACGGCAAAGACACTGCGTGTTCATGAACAGTTATACCTCAAGTTCTAGGATTATTTCATATTCTTAACTTTTACAAATAATTCATCGATAAAATTTACCGCACTATCTAAACAGCTACGAGAGGTGCAGGGAGCGGGGGGTGGTGTTGGTGGAACCAAATATATCCTCATCATACCCTTAAATACACAATGAAATATCCTTATTATTGAAACTATAGAGCTACACAGATAATATTGACTCAAGAACAATTAAAGGAAAATGCACAGTTAGAGAAAGGCACACACATAACTATAGGATCTGTGACGAAGTTAATTTTTCTTTCTCATTTCTAAACTTAGTTGTTATAGTTTGCCTGTTTAATAGCTTAGAAGAGAAATTAGAATAGAAATATGTAAAACAAGACAAATCTCTTACACGTAAACTTATACTATTGAACAATATCAGACATGACTGATTTTATAGCTGTATATTGACTTTAAGTTATGGTCAGTGTTTATGGCGACTTACTGAAAGAGTCACAGAACTCATAGTACAAAAAGCAAAAATATTTTTTCGTGTATATATTTAGACAGGAATTGTCAAATTTCCGTTTTTATTCATCATTAGAAATAAAAACAAGAGTAAACCTGTTATATCAAAAGATATTCATTCAGATTTATACTTGTGTTTTAAATAAAGAATAATAAAATATCACCAGGCTGATCGTGCGACATTAATTGCAGCTGAGGTTTGGATAAACTGAAACGATTGTTCTCCTTAACTACAATGGATCCATTCAAGTGAGGATTTTCTTGTCCACTTTACAACAGTTTGAACCAATGAAATAAACGGCTAATACCCACCCTCTCCCAGCCTGTTTTGATAAATAAAAGTTAACAAAGAAAATTCGAAAATGTCCAACTCACTAAAGTATATTTACCTAAACAAACAAACCAGTCGACCAACCAACCAGTAATGAGCCGAACAAAAACAAGAAATTAAAAAAATCTTAGTAATGCAAGTGTTCTTTAAATCAAAGAATATTTACTTAGTTTGCTAACGGACTAACCAATGGAAGCTCATTAGTTTCTGATGCAACAGAAAGAATTAAGAAACAAACAATAATAATTTTAAACTGTAATGTCCCCAAAATAGTGTCGAATTAATTTTTCATGATTTGTTTTCCATCATTAGTGCAAAAGTGCCAAATTCAGGCGATGTATTGCTATGTGCTTTTCGTGACCCGGACTTTTAGCATTTGGTTTTGAGATTGAGGCTGTTACAGCCATTTTATCAGTGTTTCTCTGAGTTGACTGTCGTTTTTTTTTTTAATTTGACACAGTCGCAGAACAACATGCTCATCTTTAGCACATTCAGAATTGTGTCCACTTTTCTTGCGCGAAAAGTCTGAACACTATTATATTTTGTTTGTTTTATTTTGTTTCCACAACTATGGAGTTATCCTTCTCCTTCCATTGCTGTGCGGTCGTAATACTGTTACATTGTTTTTTTGCTTTGTTTTGCTTTCACAGCTATATAGTTATCTTTCCCTCCCACTGCTGCTGTGGTATTTATACTGTTATATTCTTTTTGTTTTTTTGCTTCCAGAGTTATCCCCACCCCTTTTCCCATTGCTGCACGAAGAGACTTAACATTGTTACATTTTATCTTTTTGTTTTATTTTGCTTCCATAACTATAGAGTTAAACTCCCTGCCATTTTTGCGCGAAGAGATTTAACTATTATGTTTAATTTTGTTTGCATAAATATAGAGTTATTCCCACGTTTCCCAGTGCAGTGTGAAATAGAATGTTAAAAACTTTTGTTTTGTTTGCATAATTTTAGAGTCTATTTTGCGCGATAAGTCATGGCGTAGTAACCCCCCTCTCCTCTAGTTGCCAACGTCTGAGCAAATAATCTCTAAACCCTATAAGGGGACTGCATTCGCTGTTTCAAATTTTATATGCCGCCTGTAGGTCAACTGTGGACATTGTCATTCCAAATTTGTTACTTATTTATAAGACTAGTTCTTTGGTACTAGTGCTGACCTAGGTATGTCCAAACCTACCTAACCCGTTCGCCGTAACTGTGTTGCTAGTGATAATGGAATGTGTCAGTGTAGTAAAATATTTTTTAAAATTACTTAATTATAAAGTGATTTTTAAAAATTCAAAATACTCTGTAGTATAGAAATGTGTTAATGAATTTAAAAAGTAACTGATTGGTTGTTTTGTATGAATAGTGTAACTATAAATAGTGACCCGTCTTTGTGGTACAGTCTGTGTACCACGGACGGCCATCCTAAACCTTTCCCTATCTGTAGGCTGTTTTCGCACTTACGTATAGTTACAGCCATCATCAATATATATTTTTTAAATAACAAAAAAACACAGACAAAAGCTTTTGAGTGTTTAGATTTCTTGTTTCATGTTTCGTAAATATCCTCGTATTTAAAACTAATAATGTTGGCATTCTATGCAGTCGGAGTTATTAGTCCGAAAACACTCTTAATTGTGGTTTACTTTTATTTATGCGCCGAGTTATGTCCCTTACTGGAGCGCGAATGGTCTCAGTCGTTATTGTATTGTTTTCGTTCACTCGACTCGCGCGTTTTACAACCTTGAGGAAGCCTCACGAGAAATCTATCGCTTTGACAAGTCATGACCCACAAGGTTAAATCAATGCCGCGCCATGATTCTGACACGGCTTTGTAAAAAGTACTGCTGGCCTTCATCACAAGCTGTTCACGGCGAACGCAAGGCGTCAAACATAAAGAACAAACGTCGTATAATTAAAGAAAAAAATGGCATGTACTTTTGGTTTGAGTGTTACTATAATTAAATAACTATACTTCTTTCGGAGGGGGCGGGGAAGAGAGGGAAGAAACTAACAGTGCGACCCTGCAATCTATTAGATCGTGACGAAGTCGCACCCAAACAACAACAAAAAATGCAACCGTGCGATGAAGCAGTCAGGAAAAAAATGCGCCTTTTAGAGGAGAGGTTTTCGCCGTGCACTCCTATCAAACCTATCCATCGACATATTTGAGATGAATTTTAATGAAACCCAATCAATGCAATTTTGCTTTATATATTTCCTCACCCTGGAACTGAAGGAACCTTTCTACCTCGACAGTCGTTCTCAGAAACTGTTGTATGTTCCCGTTTCCCCCCCCCCCCCAACTTGCCTTCCATGAGGGTTATCTGGTTGGTGTTGCAGGCTGTGGGTGGTTAGTTTAGTGTCTTAAATAGATCTATCACAGGTTTTTGAAGTTGAGCTATTTATAGGTCGTATGCTGGAATTACTTGAATCGATAAATAAAGTATTTTACCATAAACCGCTGTTGTCACTGAAAATAATCAGACGTGTTATCCGCTAGTTCTGATATTACTCATGGAACCGTACTGTTTTGCTAGGCTGGCTAAATGTAGTCTTAGGCTTGGTGAAGCGTCACTGATATGTGACGTCAATCTGTTTTGTATGTTTGTGTTGAGCTTGGGTGTGTGTGTGTGTGTGTGTGTGTGAATATTTTACTCAGCTTTTCTCATTGAGGAAGTTCTCATTGTAAGGGAGTAAGAGATAAGGGTCCAGAGAGTTCTCTTAATGCTATATTTAGCTTCGTGTATTTACGTCTTCTAGAAAATCTATGACTGCTTTGTGCATTTGTATTAATATCGTGTTATTGTTGTGGGTGCAGTAGTGTTTCCATTGTGAATGACAATTCTGCATGTGCTGTTTTGTTTTTAAGGGTTGTGCGGTGAGTGTCTATGGTTGGACATTGTAATAGAGTGTTGTAGTGCATTGTCTTATCTGCACATATGTTTAGTCTATGTAGGCAGTAGAGTGTGACTAAGTGTTTAAGATTGTAATGCTTTGTCATATCTCTACTCGCCTTATTTATTGTGCTATTAGAAGTTATACTTTTTCAAATGCGTGTATTGCTAGATAATCGGAGAATTTCAAACTAGTGGTTATGAAATGAGAACTTTGAAGTTGAAGTTAAAACATGCAGTACAAGTCAACCATACATGATTTTACACACTGGAAGAACTAGTTACAAAGTAGTAGTCCTAGATGGATGTGACAAGCCATGACTGTCGACAGCAGAACCAGTTTAAAGCAGTAAGCCTATAGCCGGGTGATATTTTTGTACGTGTGTTATCACAAATACTAGAATAGGTGTGCGAAAGTTGGGAGCGTGACAAAAGTTTGCCGACCAAAGCACCGGTTACCGCGCACTGAAGCGGCACTAAACATGCATTAGTTTGTGGAGACTGTGATTTACATTTCATTAAATGCAAACTCCGCTTACACATAGACAAGTACACACAAACTCCACGTATTTACACATACACATTTACACACAAACTCCACTTATTTATATACAGTTATGCATAAAACACAAGCTCTCTTCACGTACACATTTACACACTCATGCACATACAAACTGCTATTTCTTCACCTCACTTTCTATGCTACCACAGTCACGTCGACAAACAGACTACCAAACAGACTTTATAACAACAACAGAGTTAAATTGACTCGTGTAATCTCTTTCTTACTGCCTGCGAGATTTGCTTTAGCTCAAACTTCCCTCACACATATACACTCACATACACACTCACACACAAGATCCACTCAAATACATACCCACACACAGACATACACACACGCTTCTCTACCCGTCTAGTCAAAAACGTTCTCTCACACACACACAAACTTAAAGCACATCAACAAAAGTATTAAAACAGCTGGTGTGCAATAATAGTCATATAATGACAAAATTTGCCGTGTTTAATTCTTCCTTTCCTGCAGGCAAATTTGAGCATTGAGAATGTATACACAGCTTCACCACAAGCAGCCTACATGGACCATGCTCCACCCCACGCATCTCACAAGGACACAGCTCCACCATATACAGCCCTATCATACACAGCCCTTACGTGCAAGGACATCAAACAGGCCATGAGTAGGGGACGTTGCCGCGTCGAGCTTGCTGTCATCCTTATCCTGCTGGTCATCTCTGGAACAATTGCGACCGGTGAAGACAAAATGTTTTGCTTTGTTTGTTTGTTTGTTTGTTTTGAAATCAGCACTTTCCAGCTTGACTTCTCAATGGTGAAGACAAAATGTTTTCCTTTGTTTGTTTGTTTGTTTGTTTTGAAATCAGCACTTTCCAGCTTGACTTTAATTTTAAAAAAATGTTGTAGTCAGGATTAGATTAATGTATTTTTTTAAAAAGATAGAAATGACTTCAAGGTTCTCTGAAATTAACCATTACTTACAAACTTACATTAAATGAACTACTACTTTCCAGATTCTCTTAAATTAACCATTAAAGGTAAAATATTGAAATCTCTTAGTACAGTAATAGACCGTAACATATTGATATCTCTTAGTACAAGAATAGGCCATAATATATTGATATCTCTTAGTAGAGTAATAGATTGATATCTCTTAGTACAAGAATAGGCCGTAATAAATTGTTAGCTCTTAGTACAGTAATAGATTGATATCTCTTACTACAGTATGTTGGTACCCCGCTACTTGACGCCACGAAATACACAACAATTTTGAGGTCGTCGCTCCGTTGGCTCGTGTAAAGCCCCCAGAGGTTCGAACCTCACATTTAAACGATAAACAGGACGGACTAACAAACACATAGACAACGGACAGACAGACCGACGGACAGACAGACAGACGCTATGGCTACAATAAATGAATTTTAACACGAAACGAAAAGAACAAGAATTGACACAAAGCCAATGAACATTAATAAAATATTTATATAAAATAAAGAATGAATTAAAAGAAATAAAAATACACTGCAAATTATATTTATGCTGAGCACCAAGCTCGAAATCTATTCAGAGAAATTAGCCCTCCCTTAACTGTCTCTGAGTCTCTATGATTTCTTTTTATAAAGTTCGTTCAAATTCCCTATTTTCTTAAAGAGTTAATATTTATCGTTGCACACTCCTGGCCAAAGTACTTTGTTACTTAACTGGGAGGAGTTGCAGGGAGGGTTCCAGGTTGATCACACAGCAACCAGAGATTCAGGTTGATCACACAGCAACCAAAGATTCGGGTTGATCACACAGCAACCAAAGATTCAGGTTGATCACACAGCAACCAAAGATTCAGGTTGATCACACAGCAACCAAAGATTCAGGTTGATCACACAGCAACCAAAGATTCAGGTTGATCACACAGCAACCAGAGATTCATACGAAGAGTAAAATAAAAATAAATCCTGCAATATATAATATAGAAGGGCTCAGAGACTACTAACATAATTTTTCCTATATTTACTAATTAAAAGCTAATCATTTCTCTGAGTACAATGTCACTACCTGAAATAGAATGAATTAGTTTTACATATCAATTCTTTATCAAATGACATTCTATACATTAATTATGAATTTAAAGTGATGTAAAAGCAGCCGGCTTACCTTTCGTTTTCAGCAAAAAAACAAGGATTAAAGAAAAATTGTAATGGTGTAATGATACACTCTTTTCAAGCCTTCTGGCTGTTCTATGAATATAAATTTATAACAGTTACTAGAACTGGGCTGTTCCGGCACTCTACCAGCTTTGGATCCGATGAGGGTGCCCTTGTTGTGGAAAAAGCAAAGTGAGTGGGAGATCTTCCCTATTTATAGTTTTTGTTTTGTTTCGTTACCCTGACCTCAGGGTCAACCTGTCCACTCTTTCATTCATAGTGCGGATAGATACTTCCGATTTCGTTCCGCCCGTCCTCCATTCAACTATCACGCTTTGGTCACGCTTCCTTCCTACGCGTGTTCATTTAACGGCCCTTTCTCTTCTTGACGATGGACACGTGCATCGTTCCGTGCAAGCTTGTTTCAGACTGCCGTAATTAGATACTGCTGTACTTAGATATAGTTCCTTCCTACGTGTTTTATTAGACAGGTCAGTCTAACGGACCCAAGCTTGTTTCAGACTGCCGTAATTAGATACTGCTGTACTTAGATATAGTTCCTTCCTACGTGTTTCATTAGACAGGTCAGTCTAACGGACCCAGAAAACAACTGGCTCTGCTCTGACCCTGCCCTGCCACCAACGATGCGATACGCGCGTCATCCGCACGAGCCTGTCCTAAACCGCTCTATTTAGACATAGCTTTCCTCACTTATTAATTTATTTTAAAATGTTATTCTTCCTATATTTAATTTTTAATATTTATAGTTGGGATCCGGGCGAGATTTACAGAAGATCCTGACATCCCCCCTTTTCGAACAAGACCATTACTAGTAAAACAAGTAATGTCTTAACAATAAATCTTGAACAATCCCAAGATAAATATAAAAATCCCAACCTCTACACTATAACAATAATCTCAATAAAGCGGACTACATAACATAATATCTACATCCTTTCATACCGAAGTGGTAGCGCGATTACTGTTTAAAACGAACAATCAAAAAAAAGTATAGTCATTCTAATTACAAAATATGTACAACACACTGTTGCGTTTAACATAGTCACATCAATGACGCAATTCCGAGCGCCTACTTGCAAAAAGGTTACACATCAAAAGTTTATCAAATTCGACAACACGACACCTACTCGTCATGTCTTTACGAACTTAATACAAAATCTTCCGTCAATGAATACGCAAATTAAACAAAGTGCAATTATTAGGTTATGGAAAGTTTACCAAAACTTATCAAAGATTTATAAAATCAACTACACAGCAAACTTCTATGTAGTCAAAGAAGATTCAAACCCTAATAAGAAAATTCAAGAAACCAACTTCTACCTGGAGTAAATACTACAACAAAGAAAGATAATTTCAAACTTGGATAGGTGACACTTGTGTCCCCCTTTCTTAAAACAAAATCGCAAATCTTTTTGCATCCCTCCTTTTCAAATACTCAGCAATCCAGAGGAACAAATCCCATTCTGCAAACTTTGCGTAGAAATACGCGTCTATCAATACGGCTATCAATTCGGCCTCTTGTGCCAGTCCTAACTGAAATTTGATCAGCACAAGTCGAGATTTTCTTAGCGTTTCGAGTGCGCGTTCGCGTCCATCATTCCACCTTTCTACCTCGGAGTAATTGTACCCTGAAAAATCCTTACGCACACTAGTACGTCTATCAGCGAAACAGTCTTGAGGGGTTAAATCTATCACAACTCTTCTGTACGACAACGTACTTTTGTTCTCTTCCTTTCTTCTATCGAGGGGTAATAAGTCCTCTCGTAGACTCATGCCTAACTTCATGTCTTTCTGACGCATGTACACGTGTTTCGATTTTATCTTTCCAGTTACACCTTCTTCACGGTGGCTTTCTGGGGTTAAGGAGATTAAAACAACATTTTTAATTTCTTTCTTCCTTAATTTAGAGAAATGGACAGATTCTCCAACTAATTTATCTGGTGCATCTGGCACGAATTCGAGGTCGCCTTGACATCGAATCACATCATCTAAATCTTTCACTTCACTAGCGCCAAACGTCTTCTGTCCTTTGTGTGCGTTTGTCACTACGTCCTTTTCTGTTACCAACCGGTTCTTAATTTTTACAACACTGTCAATACTCGGCTCTACTGACTTAAAAAGTGCTGTGTTTGTGTTCTCCAATTCTACGCCTCTTTCAGTCTCGAATTTGAGTCTTACTCTTTCACCATCTTTGCCTTGTCTCCCTTTAATTGCTCTGACCTCGGTCACGCCTATCTTGGCATGGGGAATTCCCACGCGTGTCCATACTGACCATTCGGTAACGGTCACTGGGTCTGTCTCACGTAGCGCGATAGCCTCGGGGTATCGCGATTCAAAATCCACGATGGACAAAATACAAGAATGCCCATTCATAAGCGCAAGTACGAACGGCCCTATCGAATCTATGTTACCCGGATTAAAAGTCACACCTATCATATCCCATAATGGTACGGGTTTCTGAGCGTTTTCACTGGTTGAGCGTTGGTATATATCACATGATTTACTAAAGTGTTTAGTATTTAGAGACATGTCTGGCCAAATGAAATCTTTCTTTATCCTCACAGTCGTCACTAATGAGTCAGATTCTTGTGGTGAAGTCAAGTCGTCAACCTTACTGTAGTGCTCTACACACTTTTCGACACTGTCATGTTCTGAGTCGGTTTTACATAACGGCTCTAACGGATCATCTTTATTATGACACTCTACGTAACCCTTGTCACTGTCACTCGCATAAATGTCACTGACAACTTCTCTTGTCACTTCAGACTTATCCTCTGTCACTCTAGACAAAGTCAAACGGTCTCCACCACTCTCACTACTTCTTGATCTAGTTTCGTCTTCTATCTGTATCGTGTCTACCTCAGTCAGGCACACATCAGGGGATACTGACATATCCTGCCCTATTACATAAGAGGGAACTTCTTCTTTACTTAACGAAACACCTTTCTCTTCGCGCTTACCTATCGCGCGCTCCTCCACCGTGGTTGATACTTTCTCGCGACCTACTTCTTCCCTACTAACGACCGCGTTAATACAGATAGTCAAAGCATCGTCCTTACCGCTAAGTCCGTTAAGCGATTTACTCACAGACACTACACAGTTCTCGGCCTCTATTGCCTTAACTTGGTGTATGTCTACCCTGCACTTGACAGCAGCCTGCATATATTCTAATGTACACTCACTGTCAGGTAAAAGAGTGGTCCGAGCTTTCAAGCTACACTCTTCTCGCTCCTGAATGAGAGATCCTGTCTCCTGCAAAAACTCAATATTATTCTCCGCCGACTGTGACGCATACGCCCTAGAGACACCTGCCTTCCCTAGACATTTCTCTAGCACGTCATCCGACAACTGTGCTATTTTGAGAGGGTACCCTTTCCCTTCAAAACCAGACACTATCATCCTACAGCCGGTACCTAACCTGTGGTCTGCCACTGTGGATTCGGATATAACTCTTCTATCATCTGTGCCCTTTGCACATTGATCAACGAAAGTTATCATTACGTCATCTCTACATCCGTCACTCGTGTCCACGCCACTAAGTCCTTTAAGTGCGTTACACGTAGACAAGACACAGCTAGCAGCCTCTATTGCTACAGCCTCACACGTGTTTGTCATTTCATTCACATCAGCTGTCTGTACATACTTCAATGCACACACACTGTTAGGTAAGAGAGAGGCCCCTTCCTTTGAGCTACTCCCCTCCCCTACACTCGGAGGTTCCCTTACCCCCAAATCTGCTAAAACGTTGCGGTCAACTTCCACATCTGTTGCCGCTGTCTCTATCACTGCGCGCTCGTCAACAAATACTTCCGGCACACTATGGGTGCAATCACGAGCTAAATGGCCTGGCTCATTACAATTAAAACACACTCTACTTTGAATTTTGTTCCTACCTCTCTGCGACTTAATCAACGGGCGAGTCTTAACATTTTTTCTAACCTTTGTTCTGTCATTAAGATTCTCTTTCTCATACACGATCCTTTCTGTCTTAGGTTCACTCTGTTGAGTACTAACCGCATCCTTACTCTTTACCGATACTATATCAGTCTGAGTACACGCTCTCTGTTTGCTAATCAAGTTAGTGCTTTGAACTGTCACAGCGTCGCTCAATTTTAAAGTAACAGTCTCTATCTGCGACCTTTTAGTGTTTCTGCCTTTCTCAACTTTCTTAACAGCCTTAGTTCTGCCTTTCTTTCCTAGTTTAGTTTGAGGACTGTGACTGGCTAATTTATCAGTTTTTCCACCCTGACTATCAACTTCCCTCCATAACCAGCCTAAGTCTAAATCCTCCATCTCTTCTTCCTTCACTCTATCCTTTTCTAATCTTCTCCGGTCTAAGTTATCCTTCTCTTCTAGTTCTATTTTTTCTAGTCTGTCATATTCTAACTCTTCCTCTCTCAACCTTTCAATTTTTAAAGTTCGGACCCGCATTTCAGAATAAAATATCTCCATTTCATTTTCTAGAACCTTTAAGAATTCAGGATCTCTAGCGGATTGCCTCTTTTCGTCTAGCTTTGCTATCCATTCTATGTTAGACTTTATTTGTCTTTCAGTCCATTCTATGTCACTGGCTATTCTTCTTTTTCTTCTCCTCAAATGATCTACTACTTCTATATTCACATATCTATTGATCCCCTCTCCTCTACAACTATAGTCTTCTTCAGCCTCTCTTCTCAATTCTTTCCGTAACTCGGATAGCCATTCTTCGATTTCTAACTTGCATGACATTTTAAAAAACTTTCTTCTACACGAAACGATAAGTAAGAGCTGCTTCTACAAAACTTAGCCACTCTCACACAATACAAATCAAAATCGCTCTCTCGCGTACAAATGTAAAATCTTCAGAAAAAAGTTTTGTTTCATTGAGCATAAGTTTCCTAGTAGCGATGTGATGCAATATACACTACGTCACTAGCAGCGTACAAAATAGATCCAATACACTTCTTAACGTGCCTATAATTCACTGAACCAAGTGCTAGCTTTTACAGCGCCACGTTACACTGGGCTAATGTTAAAATACTCTATTTCCTTCTAGAAGTATAAACATTAATTTATTCTATCTTCTCATAGAATGCCCAACACAATTTATATACTACCCCTTCCGTATATAACAAAACGATACACTAAGCATCACATCGACAACCCAGAAAATTATACTCCGTTACTTAGAATCAGATCAATTTACAGGCAAGCGAGTCATGAAAGCATCAATCAGGATCACACAGCATATCATAAAGGCAATAATGAAAGCAATAAACTGACCATAAAAGCATGTATCAAAACAAGCACAAGTCATGAAAGAATAAATCCTGAAAGCTCATAAGAAAATAAACATGAAACATATCAAAATTATTTCAATAAAACATTTCTTAATTATTTGTCTAGGAGTGTGTAAACGTATAGGCTCTAAAAAATGTTTTCTTCACAAACTTCTATCTCCCGCTCTTTCTAGGTCCCGCTATGAATTTTGCCTACTCATAGAAATATTTCATACCCGGACGACAGCCCTCAACTTATTGGTACCCCGCTACTTGACGCCACGAAATACACAACAATTTTGAGGTCGTCGCTCCGTTGGCTCGTGTAAAGCCCCCAGAGGTTCGAACCTCACATTTAAACGATAAACAGGACGGACTAACAAACACATAGACAACGGACAGACAGACCGACGGACAGACAGACCGACGGACAGACAGACAGACGCTATGGCTACAATAAATGAATTTTAACACGAAACGAAAAGAACAAGAATTGACACAAAGCCAATGAACATTAATAAAATATTTATATAAAATAAAGAATGAATTAAAAGAAATAAAAATACACTGCAAATTATATTTATGCTGAGCACCAAGCTCGAAATCTATTCAGAGAAATTAGCCCTCCCTTAACTGTCTCTGAGTCTCTATGATTTCTTTTTATAAAGTTCGTTCAAATTCCCTATTTTCTTAAAGAGTTAATATTTATCGTTGCACACTCCTGGCCAAAGTACTTTGTTACTTAACTGGGAGGAGTTGCAGGGAGGGTTCCAGGTTGATCACACAGCAACCAGAGATTCAGGTTGATCACACAGCAACCAAAGATTCGGGTTGATCACACAGCAACCAAAGATTCAGGTTGATCACACAGCAACCAAAGATTCAGGTTGATCACACAGCAACCAAAGATTCAGGTTGATCACACAGCAACCAAAGATTCAGGTTGATCACACAGCAACCAGAGATTCATACGAAGAGTAAAATAAAAATAAATCCTGCAATATATAATATAGAAGGGCTCAGAGACTACTAACATAATTTTTCCTATATTTACTAATTAAAAGCTAATCATTTCTCTGAGTACAATGTCACTACCTGAAATAGAATGAATTAGTTTTACATATCAATTCTTTATCAAATGACATTCTATACATTAATTATGAATTTAAAGTGATGTAAAAGCAGCCGGCTTACCTTTCGTTTTCAGCAAAAAAACAAGGATTAAAGAAAAATTGTAATGGTGTAATGATACACTCTTTTCAAGCCTTCTGGCTGTTCTATGAATATAAATTTATAACAGTTACTAGAACTGGGCTGTTCCGGCACTCTACCAGCTTTGGATCCGATGAGGGTGCCCTTGTTGTGGAAAAAGCAAAGTGAGTGGGAGATCTTCCCTATTTATAGTTTTTGTTTTGTTTCGTTACCCTGACCTCAGGGTCAACCTGTCCACTCTTTCATTCATAGTGCGGATAGATACTTCCGATTTCGTTCCGCCCGTCCTCCATTCAACTATCACGCTTTGGTCACGCTTCCTTCCTACGCGTGTTCATTTAACGGCCCTTTCTCTTCTTGACGATGGACACGTGCATCGTTCCGTGCAAGCTTGTTTCAGACTGCCGTAATTAGATACTGCTGTACTTAGATATAGTTCCTTCCTACGTGTTTTATTAGACAGGTCAGTCTAACGGACCCAAGCTTGTTTCAGACTGCCGTAATTAGATACTGCTGTACTTAGATATAGTTCCTTCCTACGTGTTTCATTAGACAGGTCAGTCTAACGGACCCAGAAAACAACTGGCTCTGCTCTGACCCTGCCCTGCCACCAACGATGCGATACGCGCGTCATCCGCACGAGCCTGTCCTAAACCGCTCTATTTAGACATAGCTTTCCTCACTTATTAATTTATTTTAAAATGTTATTCTTCCTATATTTAATTTTTAATATTTATAGTTGGGATCCGGGCGAGATTTACAGAAGATCCTGACACAGTAACAGGCCGTAATAAATTGATAGCTCTTAGTACAGTAATAGATTGATATCTCTTAGTACATGGCATAACTTAGTACATTTGATAAATTATGTCATTATAAAAAATATGCTAAATATATCACTTCTATATAATGAGTGTCATGTATGCCTGCACGCACAAACATATACATATATATTTATTATTTGTTGTTAAAGTTCTATTAATAAGAAATATTTACTTTTTACTGTTTACTTTTTTCTATCAACAGGATCCAGTACATCCAGTTCCAATACAACTGCCGTGCAGGAAGGTAATTAATTGAGAGATTTCTCGTTTTCAATGTTTATCTGTAGTCTGAAACATTCCATAGGAATAAAATATATTAGGAAATTTACATTTACATTTATATCCTATCTATCTATCTATCTGTCTGTCTGTCTCTATCTATCTATCTATCCACACACACACACACACACACACACACACATCTATGCACCCATCTGTTTTATCTAAATTATTAATCTACGTTGATTTCGTACAATCTTCATTTTTCTTTCCATGCAGTAATCCATAATCAATCCATGCAGTCATCACTTATCAATCCATGTAGTCATCACCGACCATTCCATGCAACCATTAATATTATTCCATGCAGTAATCACTTATTTCTCTGTCAACATTGACTTGTTTTATAAGTTTAATCTGTTCTCAGTCCACATGAGCCTCACGGTGAAGAGCCAGAATTATATGTCAGAATATGCAAACTCGTCATCACCAGAATTTCTGGCGTTTCAGAGTGATTTCTGCAAACAGGTACACGGGCACTTGAATGTACTCTAACATGTTCACAAAGCACTTACTAAGATGAAATCTCTTGATACCTGTGTGAATTACAAAGTAGTAGTGATTCTTTTCTCACCCAAAGCATCAGACGTTCATTGTTCTATATTTAGGCGAAGTAGATGTGGAGTATAAATTGAGTGCTATAAACTCAGCTGTGTAAACAGAATTGACACGTAATAGACTGGCTAATGTTATATCGATATTAGATGAAGGAGAAGCATAGAGATTGAAAGATAGATACATGTAATTAGATAGGATAATAGGTAGGAAGCTTGATAATTAGATATTTTGGTAGATACGGAGGTTTTACACTGTTCGATAGTTATAAAGATGGAGAGAGGGAGTAATTTAATTTATATAAAGTTAAAAGGATAAATACTTTTCCAAAGAAGTAGATAACAAAACAGTAGATAGAAAGATCTTATAGATTGTTTGATAAAGCCAGAAAGACTGAGACAAAAATGACTTATTTAATAAATAGATGAATAATTAATTACCGAGATAAACAAACACATACTGAATCTAAGCTCAAACGTGGCTCTTAGAAACAAAAAGTTGTTTTTAAGTAAAGTGATCCATTCCACCTCACATGTAATTAACAAAGTCTGCAAATGATTAAAGATTTTTTTGAAACTGCAAATGTGATTGAAATACATATTAAAATATTTCATTCTTTACAGATAATGTCAGTGGTTTTATGACACCTCCCATGTAATTAACAGTCTGCGACCGGACAATGATTTTGAGACGTGCTAATTGTGATTTCAATACATATAAAATATTCCATTCTTTACAGATAAAGTCAGTGGTGAACAGCAGTCAAGATCTTGGGGAATACACGGATTGCATAGTACTGAGTCTAAGGTAGGATTTCGAATGACGTCTGTAGTGACGTAGATTTGTGCTACAAAGACACTACTTCACACTATCTATAAAAAGAAACACATACGGGAGTGACAGCTTGTGTTGCTAAGTCTGTGTAAATCACTAAATAAAGAACAAGGGATACGATAAGGTAGAAAATATATAAACAAGACACTTCCTCTAAAAATGCAGAAGTGATACTAAAACACACATTTTTTTAATTGCAAATTACTGCACATGTAAAAATACTAGAAGTTGTTTTTGTTACGCACGAACTACAGAAATTTCACTAGTTTTTTATTACGAGTCTTTTACAAAATACAGACTGACAGCATTTGCTACAATTAATCTAACGGTAAATGTATGTAGAAGACGTCCCTCCCCATGAAATGAAACACTATATTTACAATGACGTCACTAATCCATTACAGCAAAGGGTCTATCAAGGTCAGGTTCAAATTTGTCATCAAGCCTGCCAGAAAGCTGACAGAAAAAATTGTCACCGATAGCATTCTGAGCAGTGGCCAGACACTGAAAGACAGCACCACCTTTGGCACTGATAACTGGGTTATCAAAAATACCACAACTGTCATCTCTATCACTCCATCTACATCCACGTTTACATCAACATCTGCGACAAGTGAGATATTATGACGTTTTTTAACACTTCATTATACTTATCATGGTTTTTCTTTTCATTTTATGACGTTGATTCATGTAAGGTAAGTATAGTTTTCATTTTTAAGTTTCATTTTCTACATTGTATTCTTCTTTTAGCAGAGACTATGCCCTTAATTCAAGATAGATAACTTTGCACATTAAAAAGTATCCATTAGTTAATACTATGTTGATAGGAAATAGGCTCTTATTCTCGTATAAAATGTAGGACTTGCTAAAATAGAATGTAACTAATATATATCCCTACTTCCAGCCTTAGGTAGACAATGCTTTAAAAACCAGCATTAGGTGGACCTCAGTATATATACAACCTTCAAAACCACACTTGAATTCATAGAAAAAACTTTTGAACTATGAAATATGTCAAAGGTATTTACAACAGAGATAGTAATAAGAGAGAAAATGGCAAAATGAGGTTTTATTTATACAAATAAATAGCACAAGACTTAGGCAGACCACATATTTGTCTGCCTAGTGCTGTTGGTCGACATAAGGCTGGTTTTTAAGCATGTTTGGTTTTCTTATGTCGCTCACACTCACTCACACTCACCCTAGAATCAGCAATAGACCTTTCATCTTCATGATGTTCTCAGTCTTGGTCTGCTTCTAGGGGGGCGGGGGGATCCCCACAGCCACGCAGTGCGTCTGAGGTAGAGGGCAGGAGGGTTGTGCACCTATTTGGTGCAAACCCTCAACCGCCCTCCGTCAGTGGGGGGAGGGGGCTACTCTTTAATAAAAGTTCAAGTTTCAAAATGCATAGAAACAAATAATATAATCTTTAGCAATTACAGTTTACACATATTTAATAAAGTAGTCTTATCAATAAAATTACATTTAACTTCCAAATTACCAGTAAGTACAAAAAGATGTATAATAAGCGTGTTAGTTATATTCTCAAAATAGGTGTTTAGAAAGAATGCACCTCTAATATTGGTTGAACTGACACTAACGTGTAAATTACATAGTTGCATCCCTTGGCCTGACAATCACAACTATAAAAATCCAGGCGCTAACCCAAACTAATTTAAAAAAGGTTCTGGTGAGCACACATCCATATTTTTGTGACAGAGAAAAGTGATATACATGCAAACTTAAGAAATAGTAAAATATTAATCATTTAAAATAATGTATTTACAGGTTACAACTTTCATATCCTAACACACACGCGCACGCACCACTCCCCTCACACCACATACACATACACATAAACACACGAACGTACAATAATGTTGAAATTTATTCAGTGACATTAACATTTCTGAGATGCTCTAAAACTGTAAGTGTACTGAGATAAACAAAAATATGGACACTGAGTTTTTCATTGCTGACGATATTAGATGCACGTGTTTACAAAACGTGAAATTGCGTTAGGAAATGACATGGTCAGAGTAATGACACATCAAAGACAAGAGCGCCAAAGCTATAGAGTAAAAATGAAATATGCTTTGTTTTGTGTAGTCACAACAACAAGTACAACAGAGTCTACAACAAAGATGTCAGAGAAACCAAATACCACAGCATCTACAACTTCATTCACAAATCCAGCTACTACTTTTCCAACAAGATCCGAATCTTCCTCAACGACATTTTCATTTTCTACTCAGTCGACTACCACACCAACTACAACGTCGACATTATCAACGATATCATCAGATACTCAGTTGCCTACCATTACCACTGCAACGTCACCTACAACAATACCACCAATAACTTCATCAACTACAAAATCGTCTATAATAACTACTGCAGCTACGACAATGTCAACAGAAAAAACACTGTTAACTACTACTGTGCCCACTACTATTACTGAGCCCACTACTACCTCTGCACTGACTACTATTATTGAGCCCACTACAACTACTGTGCCCACTACTATTACTGAGCCCACTACCACTATTGAAGCCATTACTACTACTGAACCCATTACTACTACTGAACCTGTTACTACTACTACTGAACCCGTTGCTACTACTACTACCGAACCCGTTACTACTACTGAACCTGTTACTACTACTACTGAACCCGTTGCTACTACTACTACTACCGAACCCATTACTACTACTGAACCTGCTACTACTACTACTGAACCCGTTACTACTACTGAACTTGTTACTACTACTACTATTACTGAACCCGTTACTACTACTGAACGTGTTACTACTACTGAACCCATTACTACTACTGAACCTATTACTACTACTACTGAACCCATAACGAAGCCAACATATTACTCTTTTACGAATGTATCAATAAATACGACTACAATTTCAACCACTGAATCAACCACAACGGCACCGACCACCACAACGCTTCCTCCTCTCATCGTCAATTTAACAGTGAATGCGGTCGCTGTCATTGGAAACTCATTTGCCTTCCAGTGCACAGTCAAGAACGTGCAAACAGTACAGGAACTCGAGTTCTCGCGCGATGGACAAGTATTTGCAGTTCTGAACACTTCCAGCTCCTTGGCGACCTTGACGCAATCAGACGTGTCTGTCAAAGGTCAGTACGAGAGCGACACATACAGAGCGGAAGTGACGTTGATGCCAATTACTTGCAGTGATTCCGGGAAGTATGAATGTGTCGCCAAGGGAATCGGTTCTGCAGCACGAGATTCGGCAGATCTTAAAGTTACAAGTAAGTTTAAAGTCCTCTCTTGGTCAGTTTGGTCTAATTTCAAAAGTTATATTTTATTATTTGGAAAGAACATGAAGGGTATGGTTTTTAATATTCAACAAAAATAGCCATATCTAGCTGTTACTGTTTGTGATAGAGAGCAATATAATGAAATAAGAGAGGTCAGAAAATGAATAAATAAAATTAACATTACATTACAAAAACACAGCTTCAAAGTTAATGAGGTGTGTCAAACGGATGGACAAAAAATATCTTCAGAATATAATTTTTCACTGCTGTCGCATTCTCTAAGTATGAAAAGAGACAGGCACAAGTGTTATTATGAAGTGCCATAAGATTATTACTGCAATATACAGAGAAACAAGTGTTATTGTGAAGTGTCATAAGATAATATTATTACTATATTAGACAAAAAACAAGTGTTATTGTGAAGTGTCATAAGATAATATTATTACTATATTAGACAAAAAACAAGTGTTATTGTGAAGTGTCTTAAGATAATATTATCATTGTATTTAATAGAGAAACAAGTGTCATCGTGAAATGCTATAAGACAACATTATTACTATTTTCGACAGAGAAAGAAGTGACAAAGGATAAAATTAATAGTGCAATAATAGAGAAACAAGTGTTGCTATGAAGTTCCGTAAGATAATATTATTACTTTATTAGACAAAGGAATAAGAGTTATTATGAAGTTCCATAAGATAATATTATTACAGTATTATCTGCGTATATAGAGTCCAAACAGAAATATTAAAAACTTATTATCATCCATTTAGAAAAAAAAACTGTAGTGATTAAATTTTTTAATTCATCTTATGTGAATGACGATGTCGGAGCGATTGAGAAGTGTATACACTCCAATTCCTGTAGTATTTACTGTAGCGATTGAGAAGTGTATACACTCCAATTCCTGTAGTATTTACTGTAGCGATTGAGAAGTGTATACACTCCAATTCCTATAGTATTTACTGTAGCGATTGAGAAGTGTGCACTCCAATTCCTATAGTATTTACTGTTAGCGATTGAGAAGTGTACACTCCAATTCCTGTAGTATTTACTGTTAGCGATTGAGAAGTGTATACACTCTAGTTCCTATAGTATTTACTATTAGCGATTGAGAAGTGTATACACTCTAGTTCCTATAGTATTTATTGTTAGCGATTGAGAAGTGTATACACTCTGGTTCCTATAGTATTTGCTGTTGGCGATTGAGAAGTGTATACACTCTTATTTCCTGTAGTATTTGCTCGTGTGGGATTTACTGTTAGCGATTTTGTAAACACAATCCATGACCAAACACTTGTTTGTAGCGCGATAGGAGACACTGGTCCAAAAATTAAAAGTTTAATAAAATAAAAATGGTATTAATTTTATTTTTTAATCTGCAGGGCCCCCCGACAGCCTCACTTTGGAAGTACCACCAAGTGTGGAGGGAGTGACGCAAAGTAATCCAGTGTGTCATGCGACTTCCCAGGGTTATAACCCTGTCATGGCCTTCACCTGGGTGTTGAAACGACAGAACGGAGTTGACGAAAGTTTATCTCACTCTCTACAAACAGACGATACAAAGTAAGAAATCTTAGCGTTAAAGCAAGTATTCTTTATGAGAGAAGTAAGTAATGCTTATGCGAAAGGTAGGTAATGCTTAGACGAAAAACTAGTATTGTTTATGTGAAAAGAAAGAAACATTTTTATGTGAGAAACAAGTAATTATCCAATGGATGTGTTCGTAGAAGCTGTTGAATAAAAGCAACCAAATATTTAACACAGGCAGTTCACGTATTTAAGCATTAGAGACACTTACTTATTGTTCGTGAACTTTATAGTGAGCACAGCTCACGGTCTGTTGTCAAGGCCAGTGTGTCGCAATTTGTAGGCACTTGTGTTGTAGTCTAAATATAAACATGTTACGTGTTACAATGTGTATGCACTAGTGTTGTGGACTAAATATAAACATATTACAGGTTACAAAAGGTGTTTTAAGTAATACCACTTGTATAAGAACGTATGAAAACATCATCTAATAATGCAGAGCGTCAAACGCCAGTCAGCATACAGTTAGAAATGCTTAATTAGCTCTGCAGTTTTGAGAATTTATATTATAACGACCCGTTTTCTTTGATGGTATTGTGGTGCTACAAAATCGCTTGATACATTTTACTTTGGAATGAAATCTTAATTCATTGACTCTGACTCCATAATTCATCTCTCTCTTATGACTTGAATCTACCGGTTCCAGAAAGCTGTTTAAAAGTGGTAGTACATTTTGGTATTCCCCATCGCAGAACCTTTTAAAGAGTATTTGAAGTAACAGTCGTATCAGGTCACGTACACGCAATAGGTCATCATAAATTTAAATCAAAATACAAAACGTTATGTATATTTAATTAATTAAAATATCTCTACAAAGTAGTCGGGACGCAACCATTCAAAATCTGTTCTATCCAATGTTGTTCCCACTTTCTTCTCACTTACCATGGATATTCTCCTGACTTCCTCTGGTATCGTGAATTCTGTTTATAATAAATGAGGCGTTTGAGGTCAGCGATGTATATTGTACCATTCGTCAACTGTAACACTTCCAATGTCACAGGAGATACATGATTATGTCGTATTCACAAACCTTTCAAGATTGAAGTTTAGTTATGATAATCAGGTCACTGAAAGTATTCGC
Source organism: Sinotaia quadrata (assembly GCA_028829895.1). Lineage (NCBI taxonomy): Eukaryota > Metazoa > Mollusca > Gastropoda > Architaenioglossa > Viviparidae > Sinotaia > Sinotaia quadrata. Next base: position 99,127,618 of record CM054177.1, read on the forward strand.
TAGTATACCTGTAAGTTAGATACTTAAATAGTACAGATAAACACTCATACATAGACAAGTATACCTGTAAGTTAGATACTTAAATAATACAGATAAACACTCAGACATACACAAGTATTGCAAATAAAGTTGTAATATAGTTCTTGTTCGTAATACTCACAACTGACACTCACTGCAATACTTATTACTTACTGCGAGAATCCAATACCCATGACTCAAATTTAGTGTTCCCAATGTGATGGGGTAGTGGGTTTAGTGTGGTGTGGTTGGTGACCAACACGATGCACAACGATGACGATGATGGACGATACATACGCTTGACGACAGACACATCAATAGATGGCAACACTCAAAACAATGTTTGCATGAGAGCTTTATTCATGGTGATGCAGCCATTTTGGCCCGCCAAACTCTTTCTCTCCTTTACATGCTACAGAGATCTCTGTTCTTCAGCACGCTTACAACAAAACAACCACACTCACTAAGACACCAATAATTCAATGTCACGATTGCAGGCAGCCAAAAAAGCCACAGAATTATAAAGTCTTAGCTCACTTACAAACGGTGTTACTTCTAGGTTCTGTGTTTTCTGTCTTTCGTTTATTAATGATTTACTGCTAAATCCCTAAGGGTTATGTGGTGATTTTGCTATTTATAGAAGATGCATTAATTACTCTTTAAATACAACTTTCCAACGTATAATGTAAAACATAAAATACAGAATAAAATAAATAACCATATAGGCGTGCTATGGGAAAATCATGCTCAGACAAATAAATCTTATAATACACAAAGTAAATAATATAAACTAGCACACCAAGTACATAAACATAATCTATTTCTTATCTAAATATACAAACGTCAACTTAAGTTAATAACTACTTAAAACAAGAACAATAAAAGCACGTACTCCAACAGAGCATAGTACACAAAACACAAATGTATCACATAGTTTAAACAAAGCAACCAACTATCTTTGACCTGATGTGTTGCTAGCTATGAATGTGAAAACAAAGCCCTGTGTATGGCGTGCAGAAAACCAAGAACTTAAACCTTCCACACCAAGAAATCTTTACTCGGCATATCAGGACTATCTTTTGTGTCACTGTTTGTTGTATTTGTGCATTTGTGAATTTCTTGTTTAAAATATTGATTTTCCATGTAAAAGCATTTGTTTGTTACGTATATTTATTTACACATGGATTCATTTAGGCTTATGTTATATTACTTTTAGTTTTTTATTGTACATAACAAGTTTCTATTGTACATTTTTGTGACTTAATCCGTGACTACTGTAAGATGCTCAGAGATATTATAATATTAAGCATTTATCAAATATCCATCACCATCATCACCACCACAATCACCATCTTCATTATCATCAATATCATCGTCAATATTATTTGCTGTGGTCAAGAGTGACAATAATTACAATGAAGATGGTGATTGGAATAGGAGATTAATTAATTAATTAATTGGAGATTCGAAACATCACAACCAGTATCTAAGGAGAACCGTTACTTGTCAGTGTTATATAATCCCCTACCACCGCAAGAATTTCTTCATTTCAAGCAGACAGCTTATGAATAGAGTTCAATATAATTCAATATGGGTTTAGAGGCACTGACTAAAATAGTTCTGGCTGTCGTAATAACTACATGGACTCTCATTTTACTTCTAAATCTTCTTTATACTTGCTGTCTGTTTGCTGTATAATTTTCCTGTCACTGTTGTTGTTTATGTTTTGTTTTCCAGAACAAATACGTCATCATGCACAAGTAGTGGTAGTTCAACGTTGAACGCCCAGAGGTACACTGGCTGGAACAACACTGACCTGTGTTGTCAACTTACTGAACCAACCAACAATTCTTTGGTGGTCAAGGAGATCTGTCAGAAAATCCAGACCTTACCAGGTTCGATAATTTTAATTTGTAAATTGCCAGTGTGTCACTTTTAAATGTATCTTTTGACCTCTTCATCTTAACATGTGTTCTTTGTTTTACTTTTTGTTACTGATTCCTGTTATGTTTTCCTGGGAGATGGGCAAAATATTAATTCTCCACACTTGTGCTGGTTGTAACCTTGGTCTAATCCACCCCCCAAACACACCTTCTGGATGGCCACAAGTGTTTAGAAAGGTGAATGATAGATAGTATAGAATAGAATAGCGATAGTTCTAGAAAACAGCTCGAGCTCCCTGATACATACAGCAAATATAGTAAGTAAATACAGGTGATAGACTACAACATATAACATGTAAGTGGGTCATGCTAAGATGAGTGATCTATGAATCAACAATAAATTATTCAACAAAAAATAAGACAGAATAGTTTCATATAGCACGACCATGTGGTGTCATAAGAAAATGTCCATTTGAGTCCAATGGCACTGTAGTAGTTATTGGGGTTTTTTGTATAAGAAAACTATAAATGAGTTTATATGAGAACACTGAATGTTTCTAGTGAACTCTAAAAGTACCTTGGTAGAAGTTGTTTACAATTTGACTGAAGCAGTGTGGCTGTTACTTTATAATTACACAAATTTATGTATGACAGACATGTAGTCGTAGGGTCTCAGTGAATCTCATTAGCAAATGCTCATGGGGTATGTTGAAATGGTCATTGGCCCATGGGTTGTTTAGTTCTGGTGTTGGTTGCAGTTCAGTGCTCATCAAATCAACATCTACCATAAAGTGCCAATATGCCAGTAAAATACACTTGGGCTAAGAATTTGTCCACATGAGTTATCTGACAGAATACTTTTACTTACTTAGTCATCATACATTTAAATATCATAAGTAAAATATAGCACTATAAAATATAGTTAGTGCTAAGGGAAAAACATGAATATAATATTAGTTATGCAAGCAAAGCCACATACTATCAGCAGTAGTATATACAGAGGATGATTTCATTCTGTGTTGATAACCAGCAATAAGAGTTAATACATAGATATAACTTATTAATGCTGTGAGCCAAACTACATGTTGCCTTGGCAGTCAGCTGCACTTGACTAACAGTTTAAGGGTGAGTTTCTGGTACATTCGCTCATGTGTCAGAGCTGAACTTTGATCAGTTAGTTTAGTGAATTGTCTGGAATATTCAGATATGTTTCATTCCTGAGGATAAGGGTCAACCAATCTAGAAGGTTGGTGTACATGAAGTCTATTTTTAGAAGCCTGGTTGTGGGCTACATTAGCCATTATGTAATTGTCTACCTCCCTTCCTTCCTTCCATCCTTTTCTGAAAAAATAACTAAACTTATATAATAAAAGAATCTGATATATATATATATAATATTATGGTAGGGTAAATTTGCCTTTTCCTATTTTTAAATTTAATGGTTATATAACTTGTTAAATTGTCAGAGAAATCAGACCATCAGACCTTGGACACTCCTTATGATGGCATTTTTGAAAGTGTCTGAGTTGAAGTAAACGCTCGAGGCAAGAATATGCTAGAATTGCTGATGTAATGCAAACCAGTGAGTAGTTTTTTTTATTATTCAATGGTTATGATTTACGAGAACGAGACCAGCCAATGGAAAAATCTACCATCTAATCATTTCAATTTGGAGTGGCAAGAAGAAGTCCAGTCATGAAAGGAAACCATTATCTTGATAAGTTAATTGACTGGTTGTGAGAGAATGGACAGAAATATTTCATGCATGTTCGCTATTGATAAGTTATACTTGTGTTTTACTTAGATATGTATTATGTGAGTTGAATATTATTCCTAATATTGTTGACCTTGTTTTGATATGTTGTATTTACTATGCTGTGTACATATGAGAGCATTATCCTGATACTTTCAGCAAAATACAGAATCCATTGGTTGTCACTTTAGAAAGGTTCTTCAACAAAATTATGATATTATTTATTAGAACCTTGTACTTACTGAAATATTGGTCAAACAATGTTTATCTTTTTTTATTCCTTTACAAATCAGAGTGACGATTTTGTGTAGCAGTGACATTGTTTCCTTTCTGGATTGACGTTCTGTGGTATTTTATTTTATCATTTTCCTCTCCATACATCTCCCTTAATGCTGAGGTTTCTGTTTATGGAGAGCAGACACGGAGTTTCTGATTATAGAATACACACAGTACCCTGAAATCAGAACACTTCTGCAATATTTGTTTCCTTAAATATATCTGCTTAGCACATTAACGATAAATTCTAAGTTTATGTTACAATTTGAACTGCGCTAAACTCATCTGTCAACAGTTACAGAACACACTCACTCACATGAGGCTGAGTTCATATTTTACCAAATAACTGACTGATCTAAGTCTTACTAGAGATAATTTAAACATACATTCTTACATAAGGAATTCTGCTGATTAAAGCATTCTCTCTTCTTCGAAAAAAAACAACATAACTTCTGACAGCTTCTATTGTCTTTGTCCTAGTGACTACGAATCATCACGTGACATTAGCCAGCCTTTGATTTCACTATCTCTATCAGTATTTCCTAAACGTCACTGTTATACCGTTTCATTTACAACAGAGAGACAGAATAAATTAATCTAAAGTGACTTAAAAGTAAACAATTTGTTTGATGAATTGAAAATTTAGTTTCGTATTTGTTCATTGAAATTTAAGATGAATGGCAGTTTATCAAGTCATCTAAAGTATATTCATTTTTTTCTTTGTCATATTAATGATTATTATTGTCATTTTCGTGTAGTCGTTAGCTATCCGCTTTAATTTTATTATCTGAGTTATTATTATCTCACGAACGACTCAACCAGGTGCAGTAATTGTAGCAATCAATGTCTGGTTATAAATATATAAATACACACCATACCGTTTCCAACCATAACACACACACACACACACACACACACACACACACACACACACACACAGACACACACACACACACACACACTCAATCACGCTTGCACGTTCGTACATAATAACTAAATATTTTATTTACTAAAGAATTATTTCAAGTCACAACTTGAACATAATAATCATGAATAATTCTCCTTTGCTTTACTCAAGTAGTACACACAAAAGCCACTTAGTTAATATATATTATTATTAATTAATTAACCATCCAAATTACAAGTGATGGGAATCTTAATTTATTTTGTTAATGATCCTCCAGCAGACCACATTCGTACCTCTCACTTGGTAGATATATGGGCGCTGTAAATATTTTCTCTCTCCCACAACATTAAAAATAAATATTTACTGTCACAATATTATGTAGAAGGAAAATTTCTTACTAAAAGAGAAGACAAATCCGTCTTTAATCTATATATAGTGAGCCCAAATGCACCCACTTTCTTCGTTAGTTTAAGGTTGTCAATATGCGTAAGAAGGTCAATAAATTTAACAATAAATTTATTAAATCAACAATCAAATGTACACATGATAAATTCAATAAAATAGATTACTTGACAAGAATTATTTCATGAAAGCACACAATTGAATAATTTCTATAATTCACAGCCTTATGCTTCAAATACAATTCAACATTAATATCAACACAAATCACATGATAGTTTTATCATAGAACAGAAATGGAGTTATTAGAGATTAGTGATAATAGTATTTTTACATAAACTTGTTAACTGCTGTCTCAGTAGTCCTTCCAGGTGCTTTGTAACAATGACACAAGTTTACGTCATCTTATTACGTCAGCTACCCTGTGCTTCACTCCATGTTGAAAAACATTGTTCTGCAACATAGAGTTAACCTGGACACTACCTTTCCGCCATGTTAACTCCTTCAAACAGAAAAATAAAGGTAGCGATGTCCAGCAAAATTCTCTACACCAGAAATTGCTCAGATAGCCAGCATATCTTGCCGCCACACTTAAGTAGAGTGTAATGTGTTCTTACACTTAAACGCTGCTTCCTGCCTTACCGCAGTCAGTCATAGCGGTTTACAAACAATAAACAAAGAGGTTCAAATCAAATGTTTAAATGAAAGCAGAAAAGGCTACTTGTCTCATCATGTTAATGGCTGCCTTTCAAGACTGGACTTCTTTTTGTCACTCCAAATTCAAAGTGAATAGAGAATAGTGTTTTCTACAACAGGTAACCTGGCTGGTCTCGTTCAAGTAAATCATAACTATTGGATAGTAAAAACATCTCACTGGTTTACATTACATCAGCAATACCGTCATAAGGAGTACCCATAGTCTGGTTATTCTGACAATTTAACAATTTATATAACATTTAAATTTTAAAATAGGAAGAGGCAAATTTACTCCACCACTCAACCATTGATAGGATTGAACTTCCTCTGCATCGACTCTCATCACCACTACATCATAGCATAATTCTTGTAATAAATGTATTGTACAAATTTCTCTTACACTCCAACACAAGATATAGTATTGAAAAAAATAATCTCTTTCACTTGACTCCACACGACTAACAATAAAGTTTACACAGTTTATACAAGAAAGAAGTTTAACTAGAGACTCACAAAACTAATCATTTTTAGTTAAAATAAAAGACTCATACTCTTACCAAACGCAAATAAAACAAGTAACAGCATATTTTGCAGATTTTCCTCAACAAACTTTTCGGAATACTCCACAGTGAAACAACATCAATAGACAAAAATTACAATGAAACTTTACTAGTAAAACCATAACAAAAACTTACGCAGATTAAGAATACGACTTTAGATGTGAAGATGTTTTCTTCCTTTTTACATGGTTCTGTGAAGCCACAACCATAGACCTGAATTCACTATTACTTCAGTCCTAACTTCCTCTTGCACATAGCTAAGTTTAGATCCGGACCCATATCAGAATAATTAAAATCCTTCACCCAACACTTTTTCAAGATCAATCGCCGTAAATGTTTCCGGTGCCCAATGTTCAACGACTATAACTCACATTTATTTCCATTAGCTGCTTTCCATCTAGATGTATGTCCATTCGTATGGGGAGGTAATTTGTTTTAGTATCATCTTGTTCTTTCAAAACATGCACAGTTGAGTGGTAGGCAAAAAGCGTCTGATCTTATTTTGGCTGATATGAAAATGTGAAGTGAGTCTCTGCTAGCTTCCAGCGTAATTTACACAACATCTTGATACCAGATTAAAATTATGCTATGGGGAGAAAGGTACACTAGAACTCGATGGTAATAAAATAATTCTACCTGAAAATTGGGATGGAGAATTGAGAATAGAGCAATTGAGAATGGGATGGAAATACTGTTAACAGTTCATTAAAAAAGAATCAATACACTACTTTATGATAATTAATTTTAACATAGCTTTAATTATTTCATATACGATAAGTATTAAATAAAAGTGATTATAACTACTATATTATTTTAATACAGTGTAATAAAAATTGTTATTACTGTTTGTTATACAGTATTAGTATTTGTGAATGGGTGGGTTTAATAATTAATCCTTAATCCCTAATTTATATAATCTCCACCCATGACAGGTCTTTGTCAATTGCAGTCGGGGAAAACTTGGTCAAACCTCAAAGACAATACTCAACAAATAGTTTACTTTATCAGTCCCCGAGTGTTACCAGTTCAGAATTCCAAACGCTTATAATACTTAGACCCCCTGAATAAAATATTTTATTAAATTAAATGTACTAGTCTAATACAAACTAGAGTAATTAAGAATAATACAATGCTATTTATTTTCTGAGTTATTTCTAGGAGGAATGAAGTTATAAACAATAATATCTCTTTGCATCAATTTGCTGTTTGTTTTCTTTTTATTGATTCAATTCAGTAATACATTTACAAATAATGATATAGAAAAATACTTTCTATTAAGAAGTATAAAGTGTTCTTGACTGGTTGAACATATATAAACTTTAAGATTGTTTTGGTTTTACAGTTTAAAATGAACACGTCTGCCTTTGATAAGTAAGTACTGGTACACGTTACTAGATTTTCAAGCAAAGATCTAGCCTCTTTCTCCTATTGTTTTCCTCCTAATTCGAACCGATCGAGTATTTCAACCTTAAAACAGTTTGCGCAAGTAAGAGCAGAGCACCTTGTTGCCATATTAAAATATATTGTTGAGCTGATTCTAACTGATAAAACTTTCACCGTGGTTTGATTTCATTTTACCTTCTACAATAACACCAGACGATATATCACCTGGCCTTTGACGTCGGGAAGTTACGCGTCTATAATCAACAACTTCTGCTGCTTATTCCTTCCTACCCCATCTCTTGCTCGCCTAAGCGGGTCTAGTTCACTTGATTACTCGAACGGTCGCACCTCAGTTTATTCGGCAGACACCCACTTGATGACATTGAAGCAAAAGCCCTCTTGTAATACTAATGAAGTAAACAAATAATATGACGGCGCAGAGTGACAAATGTAGAGCACATAATTTTATACCAAATATAATTAAGCATAGTGCAAACAGCAATGGAAATAATATTTCAATGCAATTACGCAAACAAAACAGCACACTAATCAAAATATGATGCAAACAGAGAGACAAAATAGTGGGTCAGTGGGTCAGATATTGCTACATAATACAAATTATAAAAGCCAGTACTGCTAGAATTTTGTAATCAAAATATTGTAATTAAAATGACACAAGCATTCTAATGTACAAAAAAATACTGAACGTGTTTTGTAAAGACTTTTATCTAGCATTAAAGACAGGTGCGAATATTTATGAAATACTAATGTTTCTTCATTGCAATTTTTTTTATTGTGCTGATTATTTACTGCCGTTTTGCATTTAAACAAATCAAACTATTTAGTGCTTTTTCTTTGTTTCATTTTATCTTTTGTATTTATATACTCACGCTATTTATAGGTTTTCATCTTTAATATGGAGAAATTTGGTTTTAAGTAATCTATTCATGGTATTGAACTTTTGTATATTACTTGTTAAATACACGAAGGATATGTTTAAACCTATCAGAAAGTATAAACTGCAATAAAGCATTTATAGTTTGGCATTATTCTTTACAATTAAAAACGCATACTATTTAGGCATATACAATAGTAAATAACAATCATCTTTTAATTTTTGTTAATGAATATAGGAACGTCAACAAGTATGCTATCATCCAGTTTAACCACCACCATTGAACCCACAACATCTCCCGCAAGCACGTTGTTTCCTCCCCTTGATGTGAACTTAACAATAACAGGAACCGCTGTGATTGGCGAACCTTTTATGGCATATTGCTTTATCAACGGGGCACGGGGTTTAACAGAAATTATATTCACTCATGATGGGCAGGACATTGCAGTTTTAAATGCCACCACGTTTTCGCCAGTTAGACAGCAGCCGAGGATGTCGATTACTGGAATGAATCTAGGCGACGTCATCAGAGCAGACCTGACGTTGATGTCCGTTGTTTGCGCTGACGCCGGACAGTACGAGTGCCTTGCCCATGGAGGTAGTGGTGATGGCCATGATTTAGCAACGCTTTACGTGAAAGGTTGGTTTCAGTTTTGACACTTTATTAACTAATTATTAACAAATACTTATTATTTCATACATGATGGGACTATGAAATAATAGATATAATTTATGTTTGCTTTAAATGAAAAACTAATTTTTGGCTAAAATATTATATCAAATGTCTACAAAATATATTTTCTGCAGTTATGGAATGCATGTCACTACTATCTTAAAACGGAATTTGTTTTAATATTGTAGGAAAACCTGAAAGTCCTTCCATATCAATTCCACCGATCGCAGAAGAAATAACATTAAGCAAACCAATGTGTCAAGCAGCAGCATTGGGTTACAATCCAGTAATGGAATTCTCCTGGGTATTAAAACGATTTAACGGCACAAATGAGAGATTTTCGCAGTCTCTTCAACAGGACACAGTAAGGTAAACTGAGAGTAAAAGGATTGAAAGTCAGATTTTAAAACCTATTTTTAATCAAGTAATACTGAACATTCATTGCCATTCCATCACAATTGTTAACTTTTTATAAAATGCTGAATTGTTAGACTAATAACTGATAATCGTACAAAGTGAACAAAGCTGATATATTGCTTTTTGTATAGGTGAAAATTGTAAATAATACATAATGTTGACAAACATGTAATTCATAATACTATATTCCATTTGAATGATGAATATTTTGGTGAATTAAAACACGAATACTTAGAAAGAAATATCACATTTAAAAAATGAGTAAAAAAGGCAAAAGAATGTGTGTGATCCAATTTAAGTAGCATTACCAATCCAGGAAATGAGAGAAAAGAAACTAAAATGAAAATAGTGTCTATAATGTTTAAGTCAAATCCTGTTCAAGATCCAACTGACTCGGAATAACTACAGGTGCTTTTAAAATCAACACACCATATTCCTACTTGCGTTTCTAGCTGCGATATTATTATCTCAAGCGTTCGAATGATTTGAAGAATATTAAATAAACTTTAGTGCAAAAGCAGCAATCGCTACTTTTGTCAATTCTGTTATTACTACTGCCACCACCAATATTATTATAACTGCTACTATTTAAATACACCTACTGGTACAGTTACCAAAGGGGAGGAAGATAAGTGAATTATGTCGCTGTTGTCGATCCTGTGTCGGCCAGATTACTCCGTTTAAAAATAATAGCAATACAAATAATACGCAGACAGCATCGATTACTTACTATATATCAACAACCATCAATAGCAATCTAATTGTTTCACCGTGACAAGTAATTCTTTTTACAGAAATTAGTGAACTATCAAACGCTCCAGTATGTTTCACGAAATAGGTGAACACACTATACAATAACGTGCGTGAATAGACACCAACGCCACCTAGTTAATGGTTATTATTATTATTAATTAATTAATCATTCAAAACTAATTACAAGTGATAAGAATCTTAATTTATACTATTAATAATTCTGCAGCAGACACACTCCTCTCACTTACTTGGTGGATATGCGGGCGCTGTAAACGTTTTCTCTCTTCCACAACGTTCAAAGATAAACATTTACCGTCACACAATGTTCTGTGGGTGGAACACTTCTTACTAAGTGAGAAAACAAATCTGTCTTTAATCTATATTTAGCGAGCCCCCCCCCCCACTGTTTTCTCCAGTTTAAAGTTATCAATATATGTAAGAAGGTCAATAAATTTAACAATACATTTATTGAATCAACAAGTAAATATACATTGAAAAGATTACTTGACCTCAATACTTCCACAAAACCGTATTCAAATAATTTCTATAATTCACACTCTTTTGACTAAAATACAAAACACATGATAGTTCTTATCACAGAATAGAAATGGAGTTATTAAAGATAAGCAATAATAGTTTCTAGATAACGTGATTTAAACGCTTCCATGATTGTCTTTTTCTTTTGTATCAAAGTCACAAGGTCATTGTCCACGTCAATTTCCATGTTTTCTCTCCTCACGATGAAACATGGATCCACTGCTATTATCTCATGAAACCACCCTGTGCACTTTTTCTGTCATACCAGCTTCTTCAAGCAGAACAACAATTACAGAATTTCTAGTAACTTCCTTATACTAGATAGAATTCCTCGAAATGGCCACCATATATCAAAGAAGTGAACTGTATTCTCCACACTTACACAATGCTCCCCGCCTCTACCAAGGTCGGTCGTAGCAGTTTACAATCAGTAAACCAGGAGGTTCAAATCATACACAAAAAGTAGAAAGGCAGCTTGTCACTGTAAAAATATAATCAGGGAACAAACGCCAAGTTTCCAGTTTATCACTTTATAACTCCATTCTTTCTTTACAAGATGCCAAGCAACTTAAAAGCATCTTAAGTTTTAAGTAGCTTTTTGTATCCTCCTTTCAAGATCCACTGTGAGGGTCCAATACTGCATATAAAAATACAGATACCACCAAGGAGCACATCAGTCTGATCTTTGAGCTGATTTTCAAACTTGCAATTGCTGTTATTGACATCGCAATCCTGGACAATTTTTCTGAGTTCGATCCCTTGTCTGTCATGATGGCTCCTAAGTACTTGAATTTATTAACTATTTACAATTTCTGATCATCAATTTGGTCTTATCTGCACTGATTTCCATACCAAAAGCAGTAGCTGTCCGGTCCAGTTTTTCCACCAATTGAGCTAGCTCCTCCTCATTTCCTGCAAGGCCATTGATGTCATTGGCAAAGCGTAAGTTCGTTATTGTTTTGCCTCCAATACTGACTGTTCCTTCATGGTCTTCCAGAGCATCTGTCATGATTCTTACAAGGAAGATGTTGAAGAGAATAAGAGAATAGGTAAAAGTAATCAGCCTTGTCTGACTCCCATTGTTGTCCTGAGCCAATATCCTATTTGGCCATTGAAGCAGACTGAGATGGTTGTCTTGCAGTAAATTTTACACTATCAGGTGCCAAAGGATCAGTGAACAACTGAGCCTCAAAAGTTGACTGCCTGTCTGAAGGGTAGTGTCAAGCAGTACTGCTGTGTCAGCGACATGCTGTTGTCATGCTTTGTCATTCAGCAGGTGTACCATCATGACATGGAACTGCACTCCATCACTCCTCTGTTTGGAAGTAGCCTGCCCATTTGTGGCATTTGTCCAATTCAGATCCTTTGGTTGTCTCATAGTAAAATACCCTGTTTGGCGTGTTTAACTTGCACACTGTAACAATTTCATAAGTCTTGTCATTAGAGTGGAGATGAATTTCCTAATAACTTCCACTGCCTCTTTGAGTGGCCCGGCTATTTTCCCATCATAGCTATTGTAGGTGCTCAGAAAATGACGACATAAGATGATGACACGAGAAGGGTCCTTCCACTCCCTCAACAATGAAAACTGTCTGTGATAATGAAAACAAAATTACACTCCCCTTTTATCACAGGTTGAGTACCAATGTTCGAAAAATCCGAGAATCACACATCCAGAATAATGCACGCTGGCCACTCTATTCATCTATTCATGTGGTATACGAAACATTGTCTCGGCACACATTTCTGTTTCTACCTATTGCCTCAGGCACATTTCTAAAATCTGAACACTAAACACCTTCAGTACACTTCAATTTAAAGATATAAAGTAATACTATTAATAAAATATACCACACTGGATTTAATGTTCCTGAATAATAATTCCCTTTTTACCAATCTCTCACTCACACAAATGTGAACGAAACTACACACATACATACACAAATGCATAAAATGAACAGTATATATTTTTGCTTTACATGTGTAATTAACAGTACATTATTAACAATCCCAGTATAATCTTTAATTCATAAGAGAATAATTTCTCATTTATTTTCAAATCGTCTCTCAACTTATTTTTTCATTTAAGCACCGATAGTTCCACGTGTTCATCCAGCGGCAATTCCTTACTGAACGCGAATTTGTACAGAGGTTGGAACAACAGTGTCCTATGCTGTCAGTTGATTCTCAGAAGCAGCAATTCTTTAGTCGTTAAGGAGACATGCCAGAAAATTCAGACATTGCCAGGTAAGAGAGAGGTGATAAAAAGTTGAAATGTAATTGTTGTGGAGTAAATTTACCTCTCCTTATTTTAAAATTTAATTGTTATATAAATTGTTAAATTGTCATGGTGACCCGACCTTCGGCACCCCTTCTGATGGTAGTTTTGAAAGTGTCTGAGTTGAAGTAAATGTGTTAGGCAAGAATATTCTAGAATTGCTGATATAATGCAAACCAGTGAATAGTTTTTATTATCCAATTGTTATGATTTACAAGAATGAGACCAATCAATGGGCTGAGATAAAAAAGTTTATTTGCTGTAGAAAATTATATTCTCTGATCAGTTTTAATTTGGCGAGCCAAGAAGACGTCTGGTTTAGAAAGGCAATTATTGGTTTGATGGCGATTTAGCTGACTGATTGGGAGAGAATAGACTTAGACATATTTCATGCACTTTTGCTATTGATATGTGTTACGTTTCCAGTATTTCTTTATAGACCCTGCCTAGGATTTTAAGGACTTTAAAATGATTAGATTTAATTAATTCCTTCTCTCCATCCTATACAGACTGGTTGCTCAAATTATCATTCGACTAAACTCAGAATGTCTCTTTGTAGTGACGACGACAGATTTACGAACTGACAACTTGCGTACAAAAGCTGGCTTGGAGTCGTTAAATTCCTCTTAATTAATATGCATTCATTACGTCATTCAGCTCAGTCAGCCCCCATCCAAACCATGTGATTAATTAGGTCTATTATGCATAAAAATTTACTACGAAGAGGTTTAACAATTAAAAATAAGATTTAATAAGATTTAACAATTAACAAGATAATTAAATACCAGCGCAAAGTCTAATTCTACTCGTGGCAAATAAACGAGTGCTATTAATTTCAAAGTCAATTGTTCTTGGTTTGCGAAATATTGCTCAACAGTTCATTTGATTTTTGATCAGATCATTTGATCTACTTAGCTTCATTCATGACGCCTCGTGGTTTCCAAACCGGTCCAAACCAGTCCACCTCACTTCAATCACCACCAGCCAATGCACATAGCATGTGTAGATAACTGTCTGTCAGTTATTACGCCAGACGACGAATGTAAGTGTAGACAAAGGGATGCGAAGACCTGTGCGCCAACGCACGTTCCCAATAATGACGGTAGGAATAGGAAGTAAAAGCAGAAGCTAGATCGAACTGAAATCGAACTGAAGTCGAAACGAGTCGAAACCCGACCTTGTTACGTTTCCAGTATTTATTTAGAGACCCTGCTTAGGAAATTATGGAAACATTAATTTACTAATTAAATTAATTCCCTCTCATTTAACCTAAACAGACTGGTTGCTCAAATTATCATTTGACTAAATTAAAAATGCATCTTTGTAGTCTAGATCACAGATTTACGAACTGACAACTTGCGTACAAAAGCTGGTTTGGAGATCGTTAAAAACTCTCTTAGATTCATATGCATTCATTACATCATTCGTTTAGCTCAAACAGCCCCCATCCAAACCACATTTTTTAGGTCTATATGCATACAAATTACTACGAAAGAGGTTCTTAACAAGATGAAAAATGAATTTAATATTTAACAACTAACAGTAACAATTAATTACGAGCACGAAGTCTAGATTCAAAATAATTGTAATTTCCTGCTCTATCGTCAAAGTCAATTGCCTTTATAGAGAATTGTTCTGCCAAATATTCACTTGATCCTGGAGTGTAGTAAATATACTTATCTACACTCTTGGTCCACGTGGGTTCCACACTGGTTAGAACTGGCCCACATCACTTTGGCTCATCGTCAGTACTGCTCATAGCATAACAGTCAATCGTCCACTCAATTACTGCATCGCTAATGTACTTGCGACGATCGTTAACCGTAGTTAACACGATGTACTTCTACGTAGTATACGTATGGGTCATGAAGATACCCGAGTCGGCGTGCAACTCAAGAAGTACGAAGGTAGAGAGGAATAACATGAGAACCCGCCTGAAACAAAGGATTTGGGCTCTGTAACTATTTTGCATCTATATTCGCAAAACCAAAGCACATGTTTCTTTGTTTAAAGGTTCTGAATTTAGAATCTTTGACTATCGTGTCGTTTACAATTCAAATATGGTTATATTTAAATATACATTGTGGTTCACGTGTGTGTTACATGTAACATTACACGAATGTATGAATTCCCAAATATTTACAGCATTAAAAATTGGAATTCACACAAAGGATTAATTCAAAATGAAGCATGAATGTTTTACAATTTTACATGAAAAATTATACGCAAGAACAATTTGAATTACAAAGAAAAATTCACAACGTGCAAAGACATTCTGGCGGCACTAGGGAATTTAAGATTTATATAAATTAAAGATAAGAAAGAGTTACAATAATTTATATACAATAACTTTTAGATTTGTCCTTTTACATCGAAACAGGTGCTTTGGCTAAGATAGCGATAAGCTGCACAAATACATACATCAATTCAATTACAAAATACAGTCAACAAATGCAATAATATTGTAAGAAGTAGACGTGTTACCTCTTAAAAGTAGATTTACTGCTTTAGCATGGGTTCTTTCTTTCGACTCTCTCACGCGACTCGATATGCGGCGGGGCGGAGCTAATGCAGCTGTCTTGTGCATCTGCCGATCTGGGGAGCGAGTACTGATTTCGTGCGCGTGTTATCGTATTTATAAAACTGCATTGAACGCATCACGTGACTGCTCACGTGGTATGTTGTTGATCTCGAAGGTGCTGGACAATGGCCTAAAGTTATGCAACAAATCTGACCTCCTTGCTAGAAGCTTCTCGATACTGATGTATCACGGGAGAACTTTAACAAAGGTCCCTTCAAAATTTAATTTGAAAACCAGCAATTGGGTCACGAGGTCATGACACAGAATTTGTCACAGACTCGTCACAGACCTGAAGACAAAGAATGTTTCCATGATCGTTCTGCGTTTTGAGTTCACCAACCTAAGCACGTTTTCACATTTAAATGCACTGAGTTAGAATCTTTGACTAACGCGTCATTTACAATTTATATTTAAAGATATAAAGTGATTTTCACTTATGTTATATTTAACAGTACATGACGTACCAATTACCAAATATTTACAACATTTAAAATTTAGAATTCATACAAAGGAACAATTCAAATCAAGCAAAGCGCTTCACAATTTAGCATTAAAATTACACGCAACAATTTGAATTACAAAGAAAATTCGTGTTGTGCACAGACGCTCCTGGCACTAGTGAATTTAAGATTATATAAATTAAAGTTACAATGGAAAAGAGTTACAATGATTTATATACAATAACTTATAGGTTTTGTCATTTACAAGCGAACCACGTGCTTAAGCTAAAAGTAGCAATAAATGGCACAAAATTACATACATTGATTCAAATGCAAAATACAATTAATAAATGCAATAACATTTGCAAGAAGTAGACGTGTTACCTTCAAAGCAAATAAAGTGATGGGTTTCCTCTATCGTGACTCAACATATGCGACGGACAGGTAGACGATTACTTGTTGTCGCTGCCGTTCTGGATCGTGAGTGACGAATTTACCGCTCG
Organism: Sinotaia quadrata; assembly: GCA_028829895.1. NCBI lineage: Eukaryota > Metazoa > Mollusca > Gastropoda > Architaenioglossa > Viviparidae > Sinotaia > Sinotaia quadrata. Next base: position 99,144,570 of record CM054177.1, read on the forward strand.
ATACTGTATTTATCAAAACTGCATAGAACGCATCACGTGACGGATCACGTGGTATGTGGTCGGTTCGAGAAGCTGGACAATGGCCTAAAGTTATATAACATCCTGACCTCTTTGCTAGAAGCTTCTCGATACTGGTGTATCATGGGAGAACTTTAACAAAGGTCTTTTTTCAAAATTTGATTTTTTTGAAAAACAGAAATTGGGTTAAGAGGTCGTGACACAGAATTTGTCAGACATCTGTAACAATATGTTTACTTGTATTTTATAAGATGTATTATATATTATTTCTACAAGTGTTTGAACTAAGTTGCTCACATATAGTTTGCTAAACACTTGATATTGTCTGTATTTGCTGTATTTATTATGCTGTGTGCATGTATTGGGTAAATAAATACTGTTGCAGGAAACTGTAAGTTGAGACTGGAATGTAAGAAGGTATGGGGTTATAAAGTGATAGACTGAAGACTTAGGCTTGCTCCTTGATTATAATTTGCAGGAGCAGGCAGCCTTTTCAGCTTACTACTATCACATGTTATTTGAATCTACTGGTTCACTGACTGTGAACCACTCTTCCGGGGAGATGTGGGAATCACCTGCCATGGTGTATGTAAGTGTAACAGAGGATATACTACACTCCATTCGATGTATGGTTGTAAAGTATGCTCACTACATTGAGAAAATGTGCTGGATGGGGGAGTACTAGAAATTACTACAATTGCTGTTCTGCTTGAATGAACTGATAAGGTGGAAAAAAAGTCCAGGTTGACTTCAGGAGAACAAATGGTGAATATATTTCATTGTGACAATATAAACTCATGGAAACTGAACTGAACTATAACTTGTGACACTTTGACAAACTGGGCGAAGGACTTTTAACACTGCACTAAATCAAGTTATGTAAAGACTATTATTACTTATCCTGTGATTTGTATTGACATTATTGTTGAATTGTAATCTGTGAATTATAAAAATTATTATTCCATTGTGGTTTCATGGAAATAATTGATGTCAAGTAATCTATTTCATTGTATCTGTCAAATGTATATTTGATTGATGATTTGATAAATATATTGAACTTATGCGTATTGATAATCTTATGTTGGAGAAGAAAGTGGGTGGAGGGAGGCTCACTAAATGTAGATTAAAGATTGATTTGTCTTCTCTTTTAGTGAGAGGTTTTCCACCTACGGAAAGATTGTGTGACTGTAAATGTTTATCTTCAATGTTGTGGAAGAGAGAAAACATTTATAGTGCCATCTATCTACCAAGTGAGAAAGACGAGTGGTGTCTGCTGGATGATTATTAATAAAATAAAATTAAGATTCTCATCACTTATAATTAGTTTTGGATGCTATGCTTAATTAATAAATAATAATAATATCCATTAAATAAATGGCGTTGCCATCACAGGAATCAATGTGGGAAAATGATTTAGGTAGATAATAAACTTTCATTAATTAATTAATTATAAATCACACAAAGTTTTGTGATATAAATAAAAACTATCATAGTAAACAGCATTTACTTAACAAAAGAAAACACATCTTTTTGCTTGGGCAATTAAATTTCTTGTGAAAGTGACAAATTCATTATAATTATAAATGTCAGTTAAATAATAATAGAAATAATATAAATATGGTGTATATTCGTGTGTGTATGTGCATTTGTAGTTATGCTTTATTCAAAATGTATGCTAATGTTTTGGTATTATATTGTTTTTCAGAGGATGTCTGTTCAGTAGGCGATGGATTCTATGAGTACCCATATGAACCATGCTACACGTTTGTTTTGTGTGCTAACAATGTCGTATTCTTTTCGAAATGTCAGGAGTCAAACCATTTGTGCTTTGACGTTAGCAAAAAGACATGTTCAATTCCAGATGTTAAAACCACCACTACGATTACAAACACTGGTAAGCGATTTTAATATAAAAATGCATAATATAAATTTATATACAACACATACAACCTTTTGTTTCGCCTTCCTTTCGTTTGCTGTTCACAGTCGGTAATATTTATCACATTCTTTCGCATTGTGTTCATTTTTGTGTCTCTTCCCACTGTGCAGGGCAGTGGTTCTTAACCGTTTTTTTTTAGTCACTGTCACAAAACGGGAGGCTCGTTACAAGCCGACCCGAGCTGAAGTTAGAGATGCAAGGGGTGAAGTCTATTTTTGGCCTGCTCCAGTGCACCTCCAAGAAAAGCCCGTGACGTGTGCCAGTACTACGTCGCGTCAAGTTGTTACATAGACACACATGACACACACCATTGATGTTTGGGTGGGGCCCAATTTATTAGTGTCATGCCAAGGAACGTTTTATTGGCGGTGTGTGTTGTGAGTGTGTATCATAAATGTGAATAAATGGACGAACAGACGAACGGTGCAAAACAATCGTACAAATTCTTTCGTCCCTCTCAAAAATTATGAATAACAAGAGAGTTGAAAGATGTTTAAATCAGGTTATTTATTTCCCGATTTAAAAGGGGCACTACTCTTTCGCACAGTGATTAATCATTCATTCAACTTTCCAATGCCATACACTCTGTGGGAAATAAGGGGAGATGAAAATGATGAAATTCAAAATATAAAATAAAGATTAATTACACAATTCTTATGCGGCAAATGGGGCCGCTTTAACAATAGTTGACATGTAAAATAAGCATTACTTTTAACATTAGAGTTCTTATTTTGCAAACGATATAATAGTGTTCATTTTCTTAAGAGTCCTGAGTTAAGTATGTGCGCGTTAGCCGTGTTAATGATTACTCACTATTAATGTCAGAGTTCCAAGGAGATGACGTAAGCTCACACGTCACTTATAAGAGGCACTTCAAAGTGAAGATAGGACGCAATTGAGGCGTCGCATTACAGGTGAAGATCCTGCAGAATCTAGGCACCACTTTCAGATTATCACTGGGGAGAAATCTGAAATTTAGCTGACTGTTGTCAGCCTCGATAATTATCGTTGTACCGGTTGTCGTGGAAACGGACACCCCAACGACATTTAGCATTATCGGGTGGAATCGTCCAGTGGGATGTGTCGTCGCATTACATTGAGTGTAGAAATCCCGATATCTGTAAGAAAATCTCGGTGCTAGCCTCTCAATTTGCGGGATAGACTGCCAAACGAACTCAGACAGGGGGAAGACAAAATTGGTCCCTCGTGTCGTTAACTGCATACAACCAGCGTCGCATGCATGGGTTTTTCTTGACAGTGAACTCTCCACTTTGCCAACAATTATACTGAGTAATTTTGCCTCGTTACTCAATATATGGCATCAGACGGATGGAAAACGGATGGAAAGAGATTATTGCAGCTTTCCTTTATGAAATCTCTGTACATGAGATAATTCATACGTGAAGTTAGACTGGCTTCAGACGAATCAACGTTTTCAACATTGAGAGTAAAATCTTCATTTTTGCCTCTTATATAGCTTCACTGAATGTTTCCAAAACTTCCAGAAGCTATGTCCTGTGACATGATTTTTGCCTTGGATATATAGTGGTAATCGTGATGCACGCTTTTCTGTGGTCAATTCTAATGCGCACTGGCCATTTCTCTCGTCAACAACATGTGACCGTAGTGCGCAGTTGTCCCAATTTATTTAATATACATATTCTTCATAAACTAATATATATATTTAATATGATAATTAACACACACTGCGTCACGAACGTCTGTCTACTAAAGAGATCTTAGGTGACCGATACTGGAATTTCACATGATAATATGAAAATATAACAAAACTCGGATTACTTCAATTAGTTTTGTTAGCGGTTTTTTAAAATGAAATAAAATATAATTTCTGTCCCTCATTTCCTGTGACAACCCCCTTCTTAAAATTGATTGGAGCTCACAGAGTGGAAATCAAATAGGAACAAAAAAAAATTTTATTTCACACGATAGTCCCCACAGGAATTATATGCACATCTGTGGAGAGACTATCCTCTCTCTTGTTTATATCGCGGTTATGGCATGCCGGGATAATGCATCGGCACCCGAATTTTCTCTGCCCGCGATGTGTTCGACAACGAAGCTATACTCCTGTAGCAGGAGTGTCCATCTAGTTAGCCTAGCGTTATCATACATACTAGTGCGCAGATATGTCAGCGGCTTATGATCGCACTGCAGGATGAATGGTTTAGAGTACAGATAAGCACTAAATTTCTTGAGTGCCCATACGATTGCTAAGCACTCTTTTTCAATCGTAGAATACCGTGTCTCACGATCTAACAGTTTCTTAGACGCGTATGCTACCGGGAGGTATTCGTCATCTGTCTCTTGGAGAAGTATGGCACCGAGGCCTTCGTCTGATGCGTCGGTCCTGACAATAAATCTCTTGTCAAAGTCTGGTAACTGTAGGACGGGTTTACTGGTCAAGATGTCCTTCACTTTTTCGAGGGCGGTGCTACACTCTGCCGTCCATCGTATTTTCGTGGGTTGTTTGTTCCCAGTTAAGTCCGTCAGTGGTTTAAGAAGCGTACTGAAGTTTGGGACAAATTTTCGATAGTACCCCACTAGCCCCAAAACTGCCCTGACCTGTTTCTTTGTAGTCGGTAAGGTCATGTCACGAATGGCTGCAGTTAAGTCTAGATTTGGGCCTATTTGTCCGTCACTTATGATATGGCCAAGAAACTCAATCTCCCGAAAGCCCGCGCGTACTTTGGAAGGTTTCACGGTCAATCTATGGCGCTCGAGAATGTCAAGTAGACCACCCACTGAGGATAAATGTTGGTCCCATGTTCCTGTTGCTACCAGAATGTCATCAAAGAAATTCAATGCGTCAACGCTCTCTAACGGTAATTTTCGCATGAAGCGCGCGAATGTTGCGGGTGCGTTCGCTAGTCCGAACGGTAGTCGGCAAAACTGAAATAAGCCTAGCGGAGTTGGAAATGCTGTTTTTGGTCTGTCGTCAATAGCAACTGACAGTTGCCAGTACCCTTTGCACATGTCAAACTTTGAAAAGTAATGTGCCTTGGTTAGTTTTGCGAATAATTCGTCCTGATTTGGAATAGGTTCCGCATCGAATTCAGTTATCTCATTTAACTGTCTGTAGTCCACACAAAAACGAAGCGTACCGTCTTTCTTTTTAACTAAGACGACCGGTGATGAATATGGGGAGATTGACTGTTCAATCACGCCCTGTTTTTGCATTTCACGCACCTGTTCTGCTATGTACTTTGTGCTCTCATATTTCTGTGGGTACTGTTTTAAGCGTATCGGTTTGTCGCTTAAAAGTTTGATGCGGTGTTCAACCAAATCTGAGTGGCCCGGTTGGTCGGTGAATATGCGCGCGTGTCTGTGTAAGAGGTTTGACATTGCGTCGCGCTGTTCGACAGTTAAATTCGAGTCAATCTCGACTTGATCGACTGTAACTGCGGAGTTAGGCTGGGTTTCGGCGGACATCATGTCTGTTCTGAAATTGGAGTCTTCCAATTGTATCAGTGCGACATTCACGTTTTGTATCTGTTCGTCGCTGCGTTCATAGTAACGCTTTAGCATATTTATGTGATAGATTTTCTGCTTATTTCCTATCTGTATGCTATAATCGTTCTGCTTCACACGCTTAATAACGCGATAGGGTCCACGCCAGTGCATTTGCATGCGGTTGTTATGCGTGGGCCGCAAGAGTAACACGAGCTGACCTGGTTCGAGGTCACGTTCCACAGCCGTACGGTCAAAATTTCGCTTGTATCGGGGTTGTTTTTCGCGAATGTTTTCCTGTGCTAAGTGACACGTCTCGGTCAGACGTTGACGTAGTTCGGCTACGTACGTGTGAACATCTTTACCATCGGTCACAGTGTCTCCCTTGACCCATGTTTCTTTAATTAATTTAAGGGGACCACGAGGTTGTCTGCCGTATAGTAGTTGGAACGGTGAATAGCCCGTACTCTCTTGTGGGAGTTCGCGATACGCGAAGAGTAATGGTGCTAGAAAACGCGGCCACTGGTCGGGTTGTTCCGAGGCCATTTTAATTAACATTTTCTTTATTGTACCGTTGAAACGTTCAACGGCACCATTAGACTGAGCGTGATATGGTGATGAGAACAACTGTTTACACGCCAGTAGACGCATTGTTTCAGCCATCATTGCTGAAGTGAATTGAGTGCCCTGGTCACTCAATACTTCTCGAGGTACACCTGTGCGAGAAAATACGTCTATTAAAGCGTCTGCGACTTCGATCGCTGTGATGCCCTTTAATGCGACTGCTTCCGGATATCGTGTTGCAAAATCCACGATTGTTAGGATATAGCGATATCCTCCTTCGGCCGCGGGAATGATTGGGCCAATAATGTCTACTGCGACTTTTAGGAACGGTTCCTCTACTGTTGGTACTATCTCGAGGGGAACTTGACTGACACGCCCTCGGTCAATATGTTGTTGACACTGCGTACATGTACGAACGTACGAGCGAACATCCCTACTCAGGCCTGGCCAAAAAAAGTCCTCACGAATCCGTTGCTCAGTGCGACGTGCGCCCTGATGTCCGGACATGATTGAGTCGTGTGCAAAGCTAAGAATCAGCTGTCTGAGTGGTGTAGGGGTAAATAAACACGTGGTGCTTCTAGTATCATTTTCCTTATAGTCGGTGCGCCGAAACGCTAGTCCGTCCTTCAGGAAATACGTAATTGTCGCGTACTTGCTGGACGTAATAGTGTTTTTCCGTGCCAGCTTTAGCATTGAGGACAAGCTTTTGTCCTCCTGCTGCAGGTGACTGAGTTGACTTGGGGTCAACTGCGGAAATGTGTTCTCGACTATCTTTAGAGCTGGGGGTCCTTGTTTACTACGTTCCCGTTGTGCTCTAGTGGTTACGGGGAGAACAGGATAAATGCCATCAGTGTGTGCGTCACACTGCCCGGGCGATAGTATGAATCCGAACTGCATGTCTTTTATCACTGCGGCGGTGACTGTACCGGAAAATACGGGTGACGTAACATGTACAGTGGCTCTTGGACATGTACTAAGGTGTCCCATAACACATCGAATGCGGACGCTACCTCTTAGATACTGTTCAGGGCGTACAAGTTTAGCATTTATGCAGCTTATGGACGCGCCTGTATCGACCAGTATTTTGACTCTTTTTCCGTTTACTGTAGCCTGTTGGGCCCTTAGAGTTGCACCTGTTTCAGTGCATACTTTTACATCACGTGGACTGGGACAGTTCTGAGAACTATGCCCCTTCCCTTTGCAAGTGTAACATGTCATAGGCGGGGAGTCACGTGTGTGACGTCGTACGTCTTGTGACTTAGTGTATGTCCGTTGTACCGGTTCGGGTTTTTCCGATTTCGTCATTGGTCGGTTCAATTTCGGTGTATACTTCTGCCGATTTGTAGGAGGAGGGCGTGGTGCACTCCTCGTAATTACCGGATCAGGGTAATCATTATACGTGTCTGCTAACTTCAGCATATCACAGAAGTTAGTCGGGGGATTTCGCTGCAAATATGTCGTCATTGCAGGCGGAGCAATATGGAGAAATTGATCTCTTAATATCAAATCAAATAGGCCCTCATATGTCTTCCGGATGTCTGTCAAATCAATCCATCTATCAAGATAATGGCGTAACCGGGTACCGAAGGCTTGCATGGTGTCATTTGCTTTGGGTATGGCTCTCCTAAACATTTTTCGAAAGCCTTCTGCTGTACATTGAAAAGTACGCATCAAACCCGTTTTGAGATCTGCATAAGTAATAGCGGGATCGCGCGTTAGATCAGTAAATGCGCGCGAGCTTTCACCTTGAAGTATTTGACCCAGTTGTTGTTTCTTTTCAATGTCAGTGTAATTAAAGTTGGCAATGAAACTGTCAAAGCGTGTCAAAAACTCGTCAATCATCTCGACTTCAGGGTTAAAGAAAGCTAGCCGTGTACGGGGTTTATTTAATTCGGCCTGTTGCTTAGCAGTCCCATCTAACAACTTCTCTCTAGCTGTTACCTCTTGCTTAGCTAATTCAAGCTGTTCCTGATGTGCTCTAGCTTTTAACTTAAGCTTTTTCTCTTCTACTTCCTGCCTTTTATCTTCTAAATCCCTAGCAGACTGAATCTTTAATAACTCTATTTCTCTTGCCTCTTTCGCTCTTTTTTCCTCTAGCTCATTTTTCCTATCCTCTAGTTCTCTAGCCTCTCTCGATCTTTTCTCCTCTAGCTCTCTCAAAGTTTGCATCTCTAAATCCTTAGCTACCTGTCTCTTTTCTTCTAGCTCTATAGCTTCTTTCGATCTTTTTTCCTCTAGCTCTCTCAGAGTTTGCATCTCTAGATGTTTAGCTATCTGTCTCTTATCTTCTAGCTCTCTCGCCTCTTTCGCCTCATTTTCTTTCGCAACATACCATTTAGCTATCTCCTCATCCACGTATTTCTTTAACTCGGCTTTTTCATACCCGAATTCTCTACCCATAGCCATGAGTTCTTTCTTTATGTTTACTAGCTCGGCCATTTTTAAAATTGCTAGTTATCACGAGTATGGATAAAGTGACTTAGAATATTCGCGGGATTTTGACCTCTGTCGGTCACAAGTGGTGCAATGGTGTGCGTATGAACACCAGCCACCACGTGATTAGGATTATGACAAACACGAGTAAAAGAGATCCTAATCGCAAATTTGCAAAGTTAGCAAAACAACAGTTGCTAATGTAGCGTACAAATTATCGATCTATGTACGTCTAAACACGAGTCGGTACGTGTTAACGATAATAGCATAAAGATAATAAAACTTATTTCAACACAATAATAAGTCTTATCAAAATCCAGTTCACCTAAGTCTCAATAGCAACGCCCTAACATGCAATAAACAATGCATAATGGTGATGAGATAGAAAAGCAGGAAAGAGATGACACTTTCTTACAACAACACAATTTACCTTGTCAGATCACGTCAGGGTCACCAGATGTCACAAAACGGGAGGCTCGTTACAAGCCGACCCGAGCTGAAGTTAGAGATGCAAGGGGTGAAGTCTATTTTTGGCCTGCTCCAGTGCACCTCCAAGAAAAGCCCGTGACGTGTGCCAGTACTACGTCGCGTCAAGTTGTTACATAGACACACATGACACACACCATTGATGTTTGGGTGGGGCCCAATTTATTAGTGTCATGCCAAGGAACGTTTTATTGGCGGTGTGTGTTGTGAGTGTGTATCATAAATGTGAATAAATGGACGAACAGACGAACGGTGCAAAACAATCGTACAAATTCTTTCGTCCCTCTCAAAAATTATGAATAACAAGAGAGTTGAAAGATGTTTAAATCAGGTTATTTATTTCCCGATTTAAAAGGGGCACTACTCTTTCGCACAGTGATTAATCATTCATTCAACTTTCCAATGCCATACACTCTGTGGGAAATAAGGGGAGATGAAAATGATGAAATTCAAAATATAAAATAAAGATTAATTACACAATTCTTATGCGGCAAATGGGGCCGCTTTAACAATAGTTGACATGTAAAATAAGCATTACTTTTAACATTAGAGTTCTTATTTTGCAAACGATATAATAGTGTTCATTTTCTTAAGAGTCCTGAGTTAAGTATGTGCGCGTTAGCCGTGTTAATGATTACTCACTATTAATGTCAGAGTTCCAAGGAGATGACGTAAGCTCACACGTCACTTATAAGAGGCACTTCAAAGTGAAGATAGGACGCAATTGAGGCGTCGCATTACAGGTGAAGATCCTGCAGAATCTAGGCACCACTTTCAGATTATCACTGGGGAGAAATCTGAAATTTAGCTGACTGTTGTCAGCCTCGATAATTATCGTTGTACCGGTTGTCGTGGAAACGGACACCCCAACGACATTTAGCATTATCGGGTGGAATCGTCCAGTGGGATGTGTCGTCGCATTACATTGAGTGTAGAAATCCCGATATCTGTAAGAAAATCTCGGTGCTAGCCTCTCAATTTGCGGGATAGACTGCCAAACGAACTCAGACAGGGGGAAGACAAAATTGGTCCCTCGTGTCGTTAACTGCATACAACCAGCGTCGCATGCATGGGTTTTTCTTGACAGTGAACTCTCCACTTTGCCAACAATTATACTGAGTAATTTTGCCTCGTTACTCAATATATGGCATCAGACGGATGGAAAACGGATGGAAAGAGATTATTGCAGCTTTCCTTTATGAAATCTCTGTACATGAGATAATTCATACGTGAAGTTAGACTGGCTTCAGACGAATCAACGTTTTCAACATTGAGAGTAAAATCTTCATTTTTGCCTCTTATATAGCTTCACTGAATGTTTCCAAAACTTCCAGAAGCTATGTCCTGTGACATGATTTTTGCCTTGGATATATAGTGGTAATCGTGATGCACGCTTTTCTGTGGTCAATTCTAATGCGCACTGGCCATTTCTCTCGTCAACAACATGTGACCGTAGTGCGCAGTTGTCCCAATTTATTTAATATACATATTCTTCATAAACTAATATATATATTTAATATGATAATTAACACACACTGCGTCACGAACGTCTGTCTACTAAAGAGATCTTAGGTGACCGATACTGGAATTTCACATGATAATATGAAAATATAACAAAACTCGGATTACTTCAATTAGTTTTGTTAGCGGTTTTTTAAAATGAAATAAAATATAATTTCTGTCCCTCATTTCCTGTGACAGTCACAGACCCTTTGAAATTTTTTTATAGTCACGCACCCGTTTGTAAATCTGGCGAAAGATATAGACCCGTTCCTTAGAAAAATGCACATAAGCAGAACATACAAATATAGTGAATATTTGACTTTTACGGATCCCTGAATCACTTCAATGGATCTATTGTGTGTCTGTAAACCCCAGATCAAGAACCCATGATATACAGCATATTACGTAATATTCTAGAACAATTTGCATTGTTGCAATTTACATTTATTTAGACTTTAATATTTTCAATTTATGAAACACGTTGTAAGTTTATTTTATTAAAAATATAATGCATACGTGCTGTGAATCTGAGGTGCGCGTGAAGAGTTGTGTTCTTCAACCTCAAACTTTTTTCTTTGCAGAAAATCCTTGACTCAACCAGCAGCACACTGTCAGCAACCAAAGAAGCTCTTTGTGTCGATAGATGCATAACATTTATTTAAATTTAAACCTCCCCAAAACCCAATTATAAATCAGTGAGAAGCTGAAGCTGTCTCGAAATAAACCGCAGCTATGAGGTTATCTCCTTTCTAAAATAAATATGGACACAATTATAACTGCATCACAATAAAAAATTTTTGTAAGTTGTCTAAGATTTTTCAAATATTTAGAATAATTTTGCACTGCTAAATTTGAAAATAACATCCGTTTTTTTTTTAAATCAGGTCAGGTTTTTGATCTAATTCGATTTAAAACAATCCGATACTTAAGGCTACTCCGTTTTTTTCTGTTAATGCCAGTCACATCAATAGCGCAGAAGTAGCAGTCAGTGACATGGTTTGTCAGTTCTCTCCAAACCATAGGAATTCCAAACTTCAGACAACCCTTGGACCAACGACGCAGATTCTCGGTGCATGTCTTGCATACCATGTGTGTCGCCCAAACTTTATCCTGATCACCAAGTTTTATACCCAAATAAGCATGGTATTACGCTTTATAAAACCTGTTGCTGTATTCCTGTTAGGAACAATGGTGTATTCGCCGCAGATGTAGCAAAATACATCGGGTTTGTTTTTTGCAATTTCTTCTGGCCGATTCCATTTCATTACGTAAAGAGGAAAAATATCATTTATATAAATTATTCAAAAATTAGCTTATGTAACCTCTTCATAATTATGTAAAACAAATTATAATTTGTTTATTTAAAGAAATAAGAAAGTATTTACATCATATAAATAGAAAATACCCATGTATGTAAAAAAAACAAAAACAAAAATAATGTCGCAATAGATAAAAAGGTTGACCTGATTGAACAAAACCGATGCCATTTTTGGATCCAGCACAATAAAACTGTCATAAATCTTAGACAGCAAATTTGTTGTTGCCCAGATAATTATCTGTTCATTATTGAAGATAAACCAGTAGGAAATAGTGGTTCGTTAGCGAGGATCCTCTATGCTATGACCTATTTCAGCGTATGTTGCTTTGGGCTAGCCTTTGTTGAACGTTACATATACTAAAGTGTATTAAAATTATAATTTCTTAGTATGAATATATGTTTGTTGTATTAATGTATATGTGTATTATTAGTGTGTGTGTGTGTGTGTGTGTGTGTGTTGTATTAATGCAAATGTGTATTATTAGTATGAATGTATGTGTTGTATTAATACAAAAATGTATTATGGACTCCCGCATTTATGTGTGCGAGAGCATGGTGTATAGATGGATTATACTAAACTCAGGAGATGTCGTAGGCTTGTCATATTGTCATAAAGTTCGCTTATAATGTTCATATAAGACACACACAGACAACTTGTTTCTTCTTATTTTAATTTTGTGTGTGTATACTGTGTCTCTGTGTCTTACATACATTTTTATTGTAAATGAATATTTATGGATTAATAAATACATTTAAAATGATTGTGTTTGTTAATAAGATTCGTTAACCCTAGTGCAAAAAGTGTTGCATCATAGATCAAATCAAATAATTCAAATAATAAAGTGTCAATACGCATCATTGGTAAACGTTTAAATGCATAAACAGAGACAATACAAGATACAAAATAGTGAAATGATTCACATTTACATCGAAAAACATAATTTTGTAAACAAAATCAATTTTGACATTGTGACATTGTTGCAAAAGCAAATGAAAGACTGTTGAAGCAAATTCCTATTCTCTGAAAGGACTAAACTGTGATTTGTATTGACTCTGTTGTTGAATTGTATATAGGCCTATATATATATATATATATATATAAAATCCTACCTACAGACTAAACATGCTTAAAAACCAGCCCTATGTTGACCCACAGCATTAGGCTGACAGGTATTACTAAGTCGTGTACTATATATTTGTATAAATAAAGCCTCATTTTGCAATTTTTCTCTCTTTTTATTATCTTTATTGTAGTTACCTTTGACAATTGTCATATTTCAATAGTTTTTCCTGTGAATTCAAGTGTTGTAATTGTTATATGTATATTTGATTGTTCAGTTAATAAATTTATTGTTAAATTTATTGATCTTCTTATGCATAGTGATAATCTTATGTTGGAGAAGAAAGTGGGTGGATAAGGGCTCTCTATAGATTAAAGTCGGATTTGTTTTCTCCTTTAATAAGAAGTTTTCCACCTATGGAAGATTATGTGGCTGTAAACGTTGTTTATGTTGTGGAAGAGAGAAAACGTTTACAACACCAGCAAATCCGCCAAGTGAGAGATGGTGTTCTGTTGGAGGATCATAATAAAATAAATTAACTTTCTCATAACTTGTAATTAGTTATGGAAGATGATATAATTATAATAGATCATTTTCATTAACTAAGTGGCCTTGCTGTCATAGTCCCCAACTGCACTAATCTTTCAAAATCAATTATGTAACAAGGGTGACTGTGTAAACAATAAGAAATAGTATTTATTATAAGAATAACAAGTATATACTGCACAGCAATTCAACGTGGAATAAATATGAACAAATGACACATAAATAATGTTGAATCAGATACACAGAATATAAGCTCTTTAGACAGTTCTACGTCATACGAAACCTGAAACTCTCTGGTCAATTGTCTACTACTAGCACAATCTGTAATTAGCAAAGTTAGTTCATTTGAGTAGAATTCGTAAGTTGGCAACAGAGGTTTTAACAGAGGGGAAAGAATATCTTATCCTTTTCTTGGCCTTCCTCTTCCCGCTCGTTATGGGTGATGCCATTACGGTCACACTCTGAATACGCTCTCAGAATCACTGCTTCACAAGTGCGGGTAATCAGATGGACAATGTCGTCACAGCGTCAAAAGACCAAAGTTCAGCCAAGGCGACCAGCCAAAGGTGATACGAGCCAAGGCATGTAAGGTAACGTACATATGATAAGAACCATAATGGTAATGATGAAGATATGATGAAGTTATAATAAGGTAACAGATGAAGATAACCAGTATAGGTAACAGGTTACCAGTGAAGGTAATAGGTAACCAGTGAAGGTAACAGGTAACCAGTGAGGGTCATAGGTAACCATTGGAGGCAAGAGGTAACCGGTGAAGATAAGAGGGAATTTTCTGATTTGAATCAGCCTTATACAGTACTAACTCCCAAACGGGTTCTTGAACGAAATCACATCTGTTCACAGGTGAATTTCCTCAGCAAGTGAGGGATAAGAAGGAATTATGGCATGACTCAAATTTCTACCATCTAAAACTCTCACTTTTGATTGGTTAAACTTGTTATTTGCTCATAAGAAGTTTAAAGAAAAGTGTGAGAATTTAAGGAAGGTGTATTATTGTATTCCTCAGAAAATAACAATAGATTCGGTTTAATTATAATAACATCTCTGGCAATGCTTGTTAAGCTGATGAGTATTTTTGATATTCTTCCTACATTTCGTTTCACTAACGTACTGTGCATGATATCCACTTCACTGTAGTGTGAGCGTGCGCTCCCCACTTTACAAAGAACATTTCATAACAAATATGGTCATTAAAATATGGAATATAAGTGATAAAAATAAAAGAGAGGTGGAAACTTTTGTCACACGAAGTATAAAAACTTAATATTAAAAGTAAATTCTTGAAGTTATTAAAGTTTTTTGTTATTACGGAGAGAAAATGCAATAAGCTGGAATTTAAATAAATATGCTTGGAACATATAAACATATTTCAACAGGTAAGACACAATAAATACAGAGATGACGAGATATTGCAAAAACATTTACAACGTTCTATACTTGATATTTATTAAATATCAAATGAAATGAAGAGCGTTTATAATTTTACCTGTATATCAGGAAAACCTTTATTAATATTTCCAGAAAGTGTGATTCTTAAGGAACCCATTATTCCAAGCACTCAGTGATATTAAAAGTAAAACTAAGACCCATTAATCCGATATTAAAAGTAAAAGTAAGACCCATTAGTCCAAGCACTCACTGATATTAAAAGTAAAAATAAGTTCCATTAATAAAGAATCTATTTTATATTTAAGAATATGTAATCAAATAAATATGTCAACATAGTCAGTGTTATATGTTATATGATGTTCCCATATATTTTCATCACGTGCAATTTAAATTGAACACTATTTGTAATTTGAATGACGTGTACGTTGCATCATGCTTGTTTTAGAAGTGAGGTCCTGAACGAATGAGTCATGCATGGTGGCAGATATACTGACCAGTATTTGATGTGTGTGCCAATTAGGTGAGTGAGTGTTTGTTAGTGAAAGTAATTCCTATCATTTGTTATCGTAGTCTGAAGTGATAATAATCTAATGATTACATCTTGTTCTCTGTAATCTATTCATTAACATCGATTCTCAGCTATATCTGAGTGGGGGGGCCATGAGCCACTTTGGCGGCGTAACAGTTGCAGATATACATATATAACCAGTGACCCATACTCTGCATCGGCACTTGCAGATGTCTTGTATCATAACTAATTACTAATATTTGATATAATTCATTATTACAAAGTCACCCAGAGTACAGCGGCGACACACAGGCACTAGGAAATTTTGGCAAAAATCTCCTTCCTTCAATTTAGTTGCTTGCTTGCTTTATTTCTTTCTTAATTTGATATTATCATGCTTTACTTTATGATAATCACATTTTAAAATGTGGAGTATAATGTATGAAAGCACACCTCGACATGGGGACAAAGAGGATTACTGAATGACAGAACAGCTGCAATCCACTTTAGTCGACTGATGGAAAATAGGTGATCAAAATTTTGAGATAAAATCCTGAACTTTTTCTTTCAGAAAAATTGTCAGTGCAACTTGTCTTTCATTACAATCGCTTGTCCTGTCTACTTAAAGAATACACATTATTTTTAGTTGACCTGTTTTTATCCACGTCCACTGCATGTACACACTGAAACTACACGACTGTCGTGTCAGCTTAACTTGCCTTTAACTCCAAGTGCTTTCATCCGAAAGATACACGCCTTTTGATTTCTAGGCACGTTACCTTTAATATTTTGCGTACGTTATGCCACTTTTAAATCATGAAGTGTTTGTCATGGTTATTGGAATATTTCTTTCAGTGAAAAAAAAGTAGAATTTATGTTTCAATCTTGACTTTCCTTCATCACAGAGTACTTGACCAATGAAAAAGCATAAATAGTTTGTCAGATTGCCTAGTCCACTGGACTACCCATTTTTGTCAAAAGACCTTGTCCACTGCATGTATAATATCTTATCAGTTAGACTTGACCTCAAGGTCAAATCCTTGACATTGGAAAAGTAGTCGTATTTCCGACTTCTAAACACTTTTTAAGTTTGCATAGCATGTGTAGCCCTTTCAAATCCGTAATTGTTGAACAAGGTTATCGATAAATTTCAGTAGCATGTGGGGGTGGGAGCGGTAGACAAAGAAATGTAGACCTGGTGGGGCGCATAAGACGATGAAAATGCATTTGTTGTCAAAATGCATTAGATGATGTAAATGTAGTTGTGGACACTGATGTCAGTTCCCAGCTGCGGCCAACGCCTCTCGCTGTTCACAGTAAGTGTCACCTTGCTGACGGTAAATACAAGGGGTGGGACCATACGCAAACTCAGTGCCTGCAGTACAATTCTGAACACGTTCTCCAATACCGTAACACCATCGGTGTTCTCCACAACGATTCGGATAGGTGTTGATTGTAGGGATGTACGTTAAACTGTTTCCGGTGCAGCTGAACGGGTTCTGAGTTGTCGTCGATGGAGCCGCTGTGCTGATTGTCGTTCCTGTAGGATCAACTGAAAACAGGAAATGACGTCACTACACGACCGGTTTAAATACGTAAAATATGTCGAACAAATACGTAGTCGTTTTGCTCTAATTTAGAATCAAAAGGAGACTTTTATACGTCAATAAATGTATTTGTTTGATAATTATTAATTTAATCCTATTACGACACTACATAATTCAATATCCCTTGAGACCCACTTTTATCACTACAAAATGTTTAGTACAAATATAAAATAATAATGATGAAATAATGAAACACGTTAACAATGAAATCACTTACCACCCACGCACTGTGACAGTTATATATATGGAACCTAAGAAGTACAGTATATCCCTGTCTTTACAAAAGAATAATGTTGTTAATAGAAAACATTTATTATTATTTCTATTATACTTATTAGTTTTAATTTAAATGTGTGCGCTGTCTGTTTAGACAAAATATTTCTAATAATAAAACACAATAATTCTCATTCCGCATGTTGATGCGTTGTAGCGCATATTCGCACGAAAGGTTTCTCTTGTTTTTAGTTTAGGTGGAAATTATGTATTTGCATTAAAAATGTAAAGTTTGTTCTTTACTGCATAATTATATCGAGTTCCTAATGTCAATGTTTTTCTGTAATGCGTGTATGTGGTGTGTTTTATGTGTGTGTATGTGTAATGGTTGGAAACGGTGTGGTGTGTATTTATAACCAGACATTGATTGCTACAATCACTGTACCTGCTTGAGTCGTGACAAGTAGTCTCAGCTTGCCACAATACGTTGTGTTAGAACGTTCTGCACAATCACTGTCTCCAAGTTTTTCATAAGTAAATTCAAGCCCTTGACCTTGACAAGTCCGAGGGAGGGGATTTCCGTTTACACACCACTGAAACATGTTACACTTGTTGGGGTAGGTGTCGCTGTAAGGAAGGTACTCGGGACCACCAAGAGAACAAATGAACGGATTTCTGGTGGTGGTGATAGTAGTTTGAGTTGTTCGAGAGGGGTCTGCAATGTAAAATAAAACGAAACTCGGAAATATAATTTATTTATTTTTTTAAAAGTCAGTAAAATATGCATACATGGGAAATTTAATTCAAATTAAAATATATCAGTAATAAAACATTTATTAATAAAGCTCTATGGAGAAGGTTAGTCCGTAAAATGTATATAAAGCTAAACGGAGACTGAATAATTCATAAAAAATAATATATAAAGCATTAAACATACTTCACGTTTATTCATTGCTAGAACGATTACACAAAAAAAAGAATGAAAGGATAAATTAAAATATTCCGAAAAGGGTTAAAAATTGAAATCAAATAATGCGATCTCGATTGGAATTATTTTCCGAGTAAACTGACAATATTACTCAGTAATTGGAAGCCAGTTAGAAATTTTGATTATTAAGTAACTGGAAGTCAGTTGGAAATTTTGATTATTTAGTAACTGGAAGTCAGTTGGAAATTATTTAGTAATTGGAAGCCAGTTGGAAATTTTGATTGTTTAGTAACTGGAAGTCAGTTGGAAATTATTTAGTAATTGGAAGCCGGTTGGACATTTTGATTGTTTAATAATTGGAAATCAACTAGATTATTTAGTAATTGGAAGCCAGTTGGAAATTTTGATTCTTAAGAAAACCTGGTGTACTACACTCCGCGCTGTTCTACACACTACTTAAGATAAACGTTAACTGTAACTTTCTTAACGTACCGTAAGTGGTGCTGGTTGTCGTTGGTGTTACCGAACAGGTGACTGATGTAACATTAAAACACAAGCCACGCTCTTTGGGACAAAAGCTGAAATAAATGGTCGGTCCACCACAACTTATATATGTGTAGCAAGACTCGAAAGGGTAAATAAGGTAGGAACTGTTCCCTGTAGAGCAGTAGTCACCTGCAACACGTCCATGAGATAATAATAACTCAGATAATAAAATTAAAGAGGATAGCAAATGATTACATGAAAGTTACAATAATAATCAATTATACGACAGAGAAAAAATAAACATTTTAGATGTTTTGATTTTTACCATTCATTTTAAATTTAACTAAACAAATATCAAACCACATTTTCAACTCATAAAAAAACAGTTTCAGTTTACTTTTGTGTCGTTATAGATTACTTTATTCTTATCTGTTGTAATTGAAACGGTATAACAGAGACGTTCAGGAAAGACTCGTTGAGAGAGTGAAATCAAAGACTGGTCAATGTCACGTGATGATTCATGGCCACTAAATCAACGACAATAGAAGCTGTCAGAAACTATGTTGTTTTTCAAAGACGACAGAATAATTTAATTAGCAGAATTCATCATGTAAGGATGTATGTTTTAATTATCTCCAGTAATGATACAAATCAGTCACTTACTTGGTAAAATATGAACTCTGCCTCGTGCTAGTGAGTGTGCTCTGTAACTGTGGACGGATAAGTTTATAACAATTCCAGTGGTAACATAGATTTAGAATTTATTGTTAAGCAGATATACTTAAGGAAACATCAATATTGCAGACGCTTTCTTATTTCAGAAGTATTGCTTGTATTCCATTATCAGAATATCCGTGTCTACTCTCCATAATCACAGACTCCGGCATTAAGAGAGATGTATGGAGAGGCAAATGAGAGAAAAAAATGCCACATAAGGACAATCCAAAAAGGAAATAATGTCACTGCTAAAATCATCCGATTGTACTGTAGCAAGATAAACATTGTTTGGCCAATATTTCAGTAAGTACAATATAATAGTGTTATATTAGTTATAATAAATGCAAGCAAAATGTTGTTGAAGAACATTTCTAAAGTGACAAACAGTGATTTAGGTTTTACAGAAAATGTGTATATAAATGTATGTATATATGTACACTTCAGACACTAAGAAAGTGAACGTTAACTATTTAACTCTTGTGCAATGACCTTTGGTCACAATGCAGGACATAACCATGTCGCTATAATACGAAAGCAGCAAGATAAAGCAAAACGCTTTTAAGTTTACCAGGTACAAATAACTACAAAATTCGATGTTTCCAGTAAATAGTCTTCATCAGGATAAAGCTCTTTTTTATACCAATGACACATGAACAAGTTATAGTTATATAATAAATATGTAACCTTAAAGTGATGGCGGAATATATCTGTAATGAAAATAACTGACAATATCCAATAATGATTAGAAACAGGAAATGGTTAATGTGGCTCCAACGACACCTAGTTAAATGTTATGAGATTAATATTATTATTTAATCACTCATAACTAATTGCAAGTGATGACAATCTTAATTAATAGTTAATACTAATTCACCAGAAGACACCACTCGTCTCTCTCACTTGGCGAATTTGCGGGCGCTGTAAACGTTTTCTCTTTTCCACAACATTAAGAGAAATTTTTACCGTCACACAATATTTTCGATGCTGGAAAACTTCTTACCAAATCTTACCAAAAGAGAAGACAAATCCGTCTTTTAATTATATATAGCTAGCCCCATCCACCCACTGTCATTCCAACATATGACTATCAATATGTGTAAAAAGATCAAAAATCAAATATATGAATATAATCAAAAGAACATTGACATTTACATCACTTCACTACAATATTCAATTAACATTGGACAAACATTCAGTTTATCTTAGCATAGACATATGCAGTCTGTGGAGTAAATTTGCCTATCCCTATTTCTAGTCGTAATTGTTATATAAATTGTTAAATTGACAAACTGACCCCAATTCAACACTCCTTATGATGGCATTTTTATAATTGTCAGAGTTAGAGTAAACAACTCGAGTTGAGAATATATGATAAATTGCTGATGCGATGCAAACAGCTCCAACTGGATGAATATTTATTATCCAATGGTTAAGATTTACAAGAATGAGACCAGCCAATGGACTGAGATCAAATGTTTACCTGATGCAGAGAATTATATTGTTTAATCACTTAAATTTGGAGTGGCAAGAAGTCCGGTCATGAAAGGCTTTTAGCTTAATGGTGAGTTAACTGACTGATTGAGGGACAATGGACTTAGAAATACTTCATGCATCTTTGCTGTTATACTTGCTTTTTACGTAGATATGTATTATATGAGTAGACTAACGGCTGGGTCTTCATGAAGGGGCTTCTTGCCACACCAAATTCAAGTGATTTGAAAATTCTCTACAGCAGGTAAAATTTTGATCTCAGTGCATTGGCTGGTATCGTCCCATAAATATTAATCATTGGATAATAAAAACTACTTATCCACTTGGAAATGTTTTGGATTACATCAGCAATTTCTAGCATATTCTCAACCCTAGTTGTTTACTCCCAGTCTGACACAAACATTACCATTATAATGAGTGCCCAAGGTCGGGTCAGTTTGACAAATTAACAGTTTATATAACAATAAGTCTAGAAATAGGGATAGGCAAATTTACTTCACCACAATATTAAAATTATTGGAATTGGTTTCATGGAAATATTGATGATTATTAATATGTTTCATTGTATTTGTTATATATAAGAGTGTTGATTTAATAAATATAAGTTTAAATTTATTGACCTTCTTACATAATTATATTGATAACCTTATGTTGGAGAAGAAAGTGGGTGGATTGAGGCTCGCTAAATATAGATTAAAAGACCGATTTCTCTTCTCCTTTTCTAAGAATTTTCCCACCTATGGAAATATTGTGTGATGGCAAATTTTTGTCTTTAATGTTGTGGAAGTGAGAAAATGTTTACAGTACCTGCATATCGGCCAAGTGAGAGAGACGAGTGGTGTCAGCTGGAGAATTATTAATAACATATATTAAGATACTCAGCACTTGTAATTAGTTGTGCATGATTAATTAAATAATAATAACCATTAACTGGATGGCGTTGGCGTCACAGAATTAATTAACATTATACATAATCAAGTTCATGGATATCATCAAGGAAATGAGAGTAGAGTTCAGAGAAATAATTAAAGTCAATTTACATAACCTTTTCAAAGATGGCGGCTGTCGCCGGAGCATGTTCACAATCATGCGGTTTGCAACAAGTCCCTTTCTTTCTTATTTAGGCGAGGTCCCACGTGTCCCTTTTAGAGGCAGTTCATACAACTGTTCCAGAATCTTCGATGCACATTCTAATTATACTGTAGAGAATTGTCCTGAATTTCACATGTACTACCAAGCACATTAGTTGCTTTTTCGTCTTTTTTCCTGCACAGTTGATTGTATCATTATTAACATCAAACAAATCCAAATTCATTTTTGAAGGGTCAAAAATAAAACTGTAAGTAATGAAAGATTTAATCTATCATTAGTAACCTCAGTGCGCATAGGGTTAACTATGAGTAAATAGGTTAGGTAGAAATTTATGAAGTAAACTATTATCTATTTTACTCAGTTGTGGAGGAGCAAATAGGGCTCTTATTTGTTTAACATTTTTAGAAATAATGCTGTGTTCTAGCAGTAGCTGTTCATATAGCAGAAATTGCTGCACTTTTGCATGCTCTTAATTTATTGCTTTTACTTACTTCTTTTCTGTCATGTTTGATTATTATTATTTTCATCATTCATAACTCAGAAGAATTACCCCTATACCCAGAGAGCCTGTTTTATGACCAAATGGTTTGTGGACGAGCGATTATAGCCACCGCATGGAAGAGAACCAGTAGAGTAATAAAAATAATTATGTTCATAAAAAAAATAGAAATTTGTCTACTATTGTTTTGAAAGGGTGAGTGTTGTCTGCTTTATATTGTCCGGTATTGTCGGCATTCTCCACTGCGCATTCAATCTCACAAACAAACACGTCATCAAATGTAACCCTTGCACGCATAATAAAAGAGCCAGACAAACGTCCATGGTGTATGCATGTTGGAGCCTGTGACGAACAACAAAACAGATCCTACGTAGTGCTGACTAACTACTAAGGGGCTGAATAAAGTTGTGGCAGTGGAGACGTAACATAGACGATAGCGGTAAGCTACCGAGACGTTCCCCACTGTTCACTGTCCTTTCATGGGTGGTGGTGACATGTTCAAATTCAAAGAGATTAGAATGGAGTACTTCTTCAACAAAGAAACTTCTGGTCCATCCATATTGGATTAAATTGTTACGAACGTATGAGACTATTAGTCAGATAAAGTACTCATCCAGTTGGAACTGGTCTAGATTACATCAGCTTTTTTCTAGAATATTCTCCACCAGACTGGTTTTCTCCAACTCAAGAATATCACCACAAGCAATACCCAAGGTCCGGTCACTTTGATAATTTAACAGTTTAAATAAGAATTAAGTTTTAAAATAGGGATAGTCAACTTTATTCCGCCTCGGTAAGGAATGTTGTTAATCTCGTAATCATACTGAACTATATCTGTAATGAAAATACCTGACAATACTGGATAATGATTAGAAACAGGAACTGGTAAGGAATAATGTTAATCTCGTGAGTTGTCTGTCCCTACTTTATAATTAAATATTACATTACTTGTTTATTGTCAGCGTGACATACCTTCGGGTACAGTGTGTTTTGTAAGTACCAGAGTTAAAATAACAATTCATGCAGAGAATGTGCTAGAATTTACATATTCCTGCACGAAGACCAGACATTGTAGTTCTCAATAAGTCCAACAGAACAGCAACAATCAAGTGACAGAAACATAAAAACAAAAGAAAGAGTAAAAATAGAAAAATATCAAGACCTCAGATTGGAAATTCAGACTGTGGAATGAAAAAGCAGAAGTGATACCTATAGTGATAGGAGCCTTGGGGAACATAACATCTGAATTGGAAGGCTACCTGAATAAACTCCCTGGAAACCAGAGACTCGCTCCACTACTCAAAGCAGCGCTCCTCGGAAGTGCCCACATCCTCCGTAAAACCTTGGATCTCCCAGAATCTTGATAAGATTCCGAGACCTTGGATCACAACCGACAGTTAAACAGAAGTCGTGGAAAGAGGCATAATAATAATAATAATAATAATAATACCAATAACTAGGGTGGCATTGTGTCCCAAACACTAACTTCAATGAGCGGTTCTTGTGTGATCTTAATGTAAACGGTGTTCCCCTTGAGTAATTGTTGAAAGTAATATTGAAAATAAAATACTTTACCTAACAGAGCAGACTTATAAATATCCTCTTTTTATAATTAATCTTCATATTAGTGGAAATTTGTAAAATGTGTCTGTATGTGTGTGTGTGTGCGCGCGCGCGCGCGTGTGTGTGTGTGTGTGACATTTTATTACTACGTAATATGAAGGAAGGAAGGAAGAAATAAGGGAGGAAGGAGGAAGGAAGGAAGGAAGGAAGGAAGGACGGAAGGAAGGAAGGAAGGAAGGACGGAAGGACGGAAGGAAGGAAGGAAGGAAGGAAGGAAGGAAGGAAGGAAAGGGAAGGGAAGGAAAGGGAAGGGAAGGAAAGGGAAGGGAAAGGAAATATATATGAACAAATCAAAGGACATGTTTATGCGACAGAGGCATACAGTTGTTTCGTACATTAAAATTATCAAACCTGGCAATGTCTTAATTGTCTGGTTGGTTTCCTTTGCAACCAACGATCTGTTGCTTGAATCAGTAAGTTGACAATACAGGTTAGAGTTGTTCCACCCTGTGTATCTCTGGGTGTCCAGTGTGGAATTGCCACTGCTTGTGCATGACGTTGTGTTTGTGCTATTAATAGAAACATTGGGAAATATCATTGGTGACTATAAATAAACAAGAACTTGTACAGTGTGCAGAATGATTTTGCTGATTAAATCATGATGATTTATAACAGAATGTTGTGTTAAATTTTTTTTAAATTGCATAATTTCTAGACATTAAAAACATGTATTCAAAATAGATTTAACTGCAGAAATTGAAACAGCAAGATATGATTCTTAAATATATCTATTCAGGATATTTTTTTCAACCAATCTCGCCAATAAAGTCTGGAATTTTGTCTAATCTTAATCATGTTCATTATCATAATTTTGACTTCAGTATCTTTACCAATGTCATTATCAATAATTATTATTTCTATCACGGGTGGGTTTGTATTTGATCCTCTTATTATATTAATTATTAAAAATATTGGTTATTTATTAATATTAACACTTCCAACAGCTCAGTGGCCTAGTCTTCTGCCTCAGTTTCTTTATTAACTCCGGTTGCAGTGATTCTAATGGAAGGTAACTCCACAGATATAGTGACAAACTAGTTAACGTTGCCTCTAGGACTGACTACTTATTGTCCACAGCTTTCAATTAATTAAAAACACACTCTTCAAATCTGCGCTTGTTCGCCAACCGATCCCAATCACCAGTCACTCAAAGGAATTAATTAAAATATGGTGAAAATAATAAACGATTTAATAAATAGAAAACGACTGAAAATAATATGAACATAGTGGCGTTAGCGGTAAATAGAAACCCACGTTACAGATCCCGTATCCCAATTTTGTAAATATAAATGGCTAATTGTCAAATCAACAACTAGTAGTTAAAGTTAATTGAACTCTTTGAATGTGTGGTGATTGTAGATGCTGCGAACAGCGTGACCACATGGTGCTGCACACTTCTTGTTTGATTCCGTTGGTCTGGTAGCAATGGGAAGATTGCCTTCAGTCCCGTCGACGAAACTTCTTCCATTGGTACTAATACTATTACTATTCTGGAAGCGAACTTCAGCCATGATTCTTTTGCTTTTGATCAATTGAATTATACCTCATGTAGAGCTCCATTATGTAAGTGGAATCCAATGTTTAGCTTCCATGATTTAGTGGTTTCCCTCGACCTCACTAGTCGGCATACTCGAAATGAATGAAAATTCTTAGCAGTAAAATTACCACGTGATTTCAATTCCCAAATTTTGCCTACGTCATACAACAGTACAATTTTGTCCATATATGGCACTGTAGCAGCCATTTTCTATGACCTTTCACCTCAGTACGGCGTGAACAGTTTGCAATGTGTGCATGTTCATAAACAACAATTAAAAGTTCCGTTTCATCTAATACGAACCAATTTGAATATTGGCAGATAGTGAAATTATGCTTTAATGCAGTCTCTTACTTGGTTTGCTAACATTAGGGGTAACATTTATTTTTTGAAAAAAATCTAAACTTGTGAGACCAGCATATAAATCATTCAATTAATTATATTAATGAGCTCAGTGGTTATGACATTATAACCTCTAAAGCAGAAAATTATGGCTTGAGGCAAGTTTTGATCATTTGGATTTTTCTCATTTTTTTCTTACCCATACCTAAACTATTGACTTCCTTGTCAAGTAAAGTTCTTTGCAGAAATAGTATGAATACAAGCTTTTGTTGTTGTTGTTGCTGCTGTTCATGTTCTTCTAGTTTTGTCGCTTTCCATTTTGATTAGTGTCTAATTACGATTTACTTTTCCTGCTTGTGAAAATTAAGAGCATTCAGCAAAGTACCTACTTGCAATAGTGATGTAAATTTAATAGGGTTATAATCCTATCACAATAATCTTAGATAGATGTGCTTAGTATAGATACTTATTGATGATTTTGTTGTTGTTAACAAAGAGATGTTCTGCATACAGAGATTCTTGTATAAATACTTGCACTTTTAGAATGCATCATGAAACAATTAACATTATCAATCACCGAAGTTATTAAAAATTATTAATAAATCACACATTGATTTGTCATATCTACAATTAGAAAATGAAACATGACAGGTTGGTTTTTATTTTGCATAATTGTATATCAATATCACACCTTCATACTTTTTCAAATTATTTGTATTTACCATTTTGACCTATTAAGTTAACAGTCTTCTTACCTTATGACGTCAGTCTGCAAAGCGTGCGATATTTCTTCAGTACCATTAGATCCCTTTAGCACCCAGGTGAAGGTCATTACCGGATCGTAACCCAAGGAAGTCGCCCGACATACTGGGTTATTTACAGTCACTCCATCCACGATAAGTGGTACTTCTAAAGTCAGATTGACTTGTTCTTCATTTGGGGGAAATAATAATAATAATAATAATAATAATAATAATAATAATAATAGTATAGTAGTAGTAGTAGTAGTAGTAGTAGTAGTAAACGACATTATAATTCTCAATATGACTAAGAGAACAACAACAATCATTAATGTTGCTGTTCCAAGTAATAGAAACTAAAAACAAAAGAAAGAGAAAAAAATAGAAAAATACCAGGAATTTTATTAGAAATCCAGAGACTGTGAATTGTAAAAGTAGACGTAATACCTAGAGTGACAGGATATTTGGGGAATACAAAACCTGAATTGGAAGGATATCTGAATAATGTGCCTGGACTACACAAAATTGCTCCACTGCTAAAAGGAATGCTCTTAGGGAATGCTAATTTCCTCCATAAAACTTTGGATCTTCCAGAATCTTGGTAATATTCCGAGACCTTAGCTCATATATCAAAGACAACAACACTCATGAAAAAGGATAATAATAATAATAATAATAATAATAACAACAACAACAACATAGAGCATAGATGCACAAACCAGACGCAATCACGTGAAACAGAAGAAGTCAAAATACTGTGGGACGTTGAGATAAGAACAGATCGGTTGATTCCTGCGCTAAGACCAGACATTGTAGTTCTCAATAAGTCCAACAGAAGAGCAACAATCATTGATGCCGCTGTTCCCAGTGATAGAAACTACATCTGGAATAACAACAAAGATGATCCACTGATCATAGTTCACTCATCTTTTCTGCTTCTATTCCAACCCCCCCAACCAGACAACGAAACCTGGAAGAAACAGCGAAGCAAGCACTAGCACATACCTGGAGCCAAACACCTCTCCATGACCAGTATGTACGACAAAGCAATCAACTTACAAATGGTTGAAAGAGACAGGATTGAAAGCAAAAACAGAAGCACTCATAACAGCTGCACAAGATCAAACACTCAACACGAAATCTCACAAAACAAAAATCATGAAAATCTCAAATTATTCCAAATGTAGACTCTGCAAATCCATGGATGAGACAACATAGCACATACTATCTAGATATCAGGAACAGAATACACCAAACGACACAACGAAGTGGCAAAACACATACATACATCTTAATAAACTCCCTGGAAACCACAGACTCGCTCCACTACTCAAAGCAGCGCTCCTCGGAAGTGCCCACATCCTCCGTAAAACCTTGGATCTCCCAGAATCTTGGTAAGATTCCGAGACCTTGGATCACAACCGACAGTCAATCAGAAGTCGTGGAAAGAGGCCGAATAATAATAACAATAATAAACTGTTTGCTTTCGCAAATATTTGTTTGGTGTTTTCATTGAACTGTGTAGAGTTTTCATTAAATTCTTATTCCATTTTATCTTGTTCGTTATTCAATCATCTTTTATTTTGTTGATATTGTATTAATTCTGAGTCGTTTTTCGATAACGTGTGTGATATAGGAAAATATTTTAGATTCAAATATTTTTAATTTATTATTTTCTCATTACCAATTTACCCTAGCAATTTTTTTAATGCTTCCAAACATTTATCAGGTAAAGACAACCTCTTTTACTAATTCCTATTTTGAATTACCTAAAGTAAAACTCATTTGGTTAACTTACGCTCAGTTTCATAATGTCATTGGTTGCAACATCTCATCACAAGGATGAAAATCTTCCAGAATCAAAGCATGTAATATATTAATTTATCACTGTTAAATAAAGGCATAAAATTGGCAATAGAAATTATGTGTGTGTATATGTATAGTATGTGTGGATAAATGTGTTCAAGGTGAGGGGGTGTGATGAGAAAGAGAAAAAGAAAAAAGGAAGAGGCAGAGACACGGACAGAGAAAGAAATAAAGACATAGAGTTAGATAAAAAGACAGAGATCGACAAAAGTGGAAACAGTATTTCTTGTATCTATTCCAGAATCATTTCTCAAACCTGGTACGATAACAATCTTCTGGCATGTCTCATTGCTGGCAATGGAAGTGTTTGGGTCAGTAAGTTTACAACACAGGTCAGTGTTGTTCCAGCAATTATTCAACTGGACGTCCAAAGTGGAGCTACCAGAGCTTTTGCATGCTGACGCGTTTGAGCTGTAAGAAAAGTGCATGTGAACTCCAAATTAGTCAAATATTTGTGCACTGACAAAAGTTGGAATAAGATAATTTTATTCAAAAGCTCAGATTAATAATTCTGTACTAGAATGATTAATGTTTCGGTCATTCAATGGTGTACTTCGTATGTAATTAAAGATTACGTCCTCAAGTTACTCGCAAAGATTATTTTCCATTTTCAATCTGAAGAAAACGTGTAGAGTATTGTTTTTTCCTGTGCTAACAAATAAAGAAACCTACGTTAGTTTAAAACACAGCTTTTTTACACTAAATTTACAACCTACGTTAGTTTAAAACACAGCTTTATTACACTAAATTTACAACCTACGTTAGTTTAAAACACAGCTTTTTTACACTAAATTTACAAGAATGAAAAGGAATTGGAACGAACTACTTTTTAAAAAAAACGGATTAGTGAAGCCAGTCTGGGTATTTGAATGAAAGCAACGACTGAGTGTCTAAATGTTGTATGGATGTTGTAAGTGGCTGCGACAATACAACAAAGGTTGTTGTGATTTTCCTTACTGATAATATCAAAACAAATACTGTTTCAGCTGCTTACAAAACTTTGCTATCAATAGGACTTTAAAATTGTTAATCTAATTAAGATAAATCGTACTTTATAGTTAGATAATTTCATAATTTACAAGAACAATGTTTTATCTTCATTTAATCTACAAACGTAAATAATATTCTTAATTTGCAACACGTAATTTTCATTAAAGACAAAATAACAGAAAACACATTCAAAACCTGCTGGACATTATGTTAATGTATAAATAGTTTGAAACATTTCTTGATTAATTCAGCCTATAGTCCCAGTGTGGACATTTGCAGCCTTATGTGAGAGTGAAAACAAACTGATTTCAACTTACAAAAATATATGGATCATAAAAATAAGGAAGAGAAATGTCTGCACTGCAATCGTTTGTGTTATTTGAATACGTTTAACCGTGTCCTTAAAATGTTATTCAAATATGTCATAACCCGCAGAATTTATATGTGTTTTTCTTTAATAATAAAATGTTCAATTTGTATGATTAAGCTTAAATGGATAAACCTATTTTACACAAATGTGAATGTAAATATGAAATCAAGTAGGCCTACTTTTTAATTTCTAAGATTGTATAGTATAAGAATTAGTTGACCATGCTTTCATGAAAATAGTGATGTCAAGTAATCTGTTTCATTGCATTTGTTATATGTAATTTATTATTGATTTAATAAATTTATTTATTGACCTTTTTGCACATATTGAATAAAGTGGGGGGTCACTAAATATAGATTCAAGACGAATTTGTCTTCTCCTATGGAAGAGAGAAAACGTTTTACAGTGCCCGCATATCCGCCAAGTGAAGGACACGAGTGGTGTCTGCTAGAGAATTATTAACAACATAAATTAAGATTCTCATCACTTGAAATTAGTTATGGACGAATAATTAATTAATATTATAATGACCATTAACTAAGTGGCGTTAGCGTCACAGAGTGAATATATGTGTGCTGGATGTTCGCTGTTCAGTATTGTCGTGTTTGTTTCAACTAGTAAGTGTTCTACTATTCCTCCCCCTTGGGTTTGTACAGGGGATTAGTCTTCGGAACTGATGGATTTAAGTCCCCACAAATAATTGTGTTTGATCCATCTAGATCATTCTAGGATCTTTAGTATGTCTATTGCCATACTGTCTGGTCTGTAGTGTTCATTCTTTGGTATGTCTATTGTCATACTGTTTGGTCTGTAGTTGTCATTCTTTGGTATGTCTATTGTCATACTGTTTGGTCTGTAGTGGTCATTCTTTGGTATGTCTATTATCATACTGTTTGGTCTGTAGTGGTCATTCTTTGGTATGTCTATTGTCATAATGTTTGGTCTGTAGTGGTCATTCTTTGGTATGTCTATTGTCATAATGTTTGGTCTGTAGTTGTCATTCTTTGGTATGTCTATTGTCATAGTGTTTGGTCTGTAGTGGTCATTCTTTGGTATGTCTATTGCCATACTGTCTGGTCTGTAGTGGTCATTCTTTGGTATGTCTATTGTCATACTGTTTGGTCTGTAGTTGTCATTCTTTGGTATGTCTATTGTCATACTGTTTGGTCTGTAGTTGTCATTCTTTGGTATGTCTATTGTCATAATGTCTGGTCTGTAGTGGTCATTCTTTGGTATGTCTATTGTCATACTGTTTGGTCTTTAGTGGTCATCCTTTGGTATGTATCAAAGTTAGCTCTGGGAAAATACTCGGACATAAAATAAATATGAACTCGTAAGTTAACTAATCTTCTCAGTCAACCAAACATATTTTCACACATACGCAAATGTGAAATGGTGAGTGTTGTAGCTTGCAGTGTTTGCTGAAGTGAGAGAAGTGTCATTGTCATGTTATTATGATCGCATTCATTTATGTTTGAAATGTTTTTATTTTGCAACCATTGTATTTCCTTACCTTATGGAATCATTATGAAGAGAAGACGGAAGTATCTCATTTCTACCATTAGATCGCTTCAGCACCCATGTGAAAGTCATTTCCGGGTTATATCCTAAGGACGTCGTGCTGCATACCGGATTTGTTCCTGTAACTACGAGAGTGGGAGTGTCTGGCTGTCCTGGGGAGTGCAAAAATAACAGTTTAGGTTAATATTTTTTTTATAAAGTAATGGTTCGGTTTATAAATATTTATGTTTCATTTGTTTTGGTTCATTTACCAGAGAGGTGATAGATTGTATAAGCACACATAGATGTCCTTTGTCCTGTTTTTCACAGAATAGCGGCTTTCCAAAATGTTTATGTTTTAACTGTACTCAATCAGTGTCTACGTATTTAGATTTAAGTCTTTTAAGTAAAGCAAATCAACAGAGGTAATCATTTCTTAGTAATATCACGATTGTAACATTGCAGTATTAATACGATTGAAGTTCACAGCAGTAAGAACATGATGGAAGCACACTGAAATAATTAGCATGATTGAAATTCATTATAATAATGAATGTTATTGAAGTACACTGCAGTAATGAACATGAAGAAATTCACTATAATAATGAATGTTATTGAAGTACACTGCAGTAATGAACATGAAGAAATATACTACAATAATGAACGAGACTGTAGTAATAAACATGATTGAAATACCTTGCAGCAATGAACATATTTGAAGTACACTATAGTAATGAACATAATTAATATATATTGCAGTAATAAACATGATTGAAATACACTGATGTGATAAACATGAATGAAGTACACTATAGCAATAAACATGATTGAAGTATACTGCAGTATTCAACATGATTGAAATACACTGCAGTAATGAACTGATTGAAACATGGCTTAAGCACACCCTAGTAAAAGTATTATTGAAAGCATGATTGAGCACATTGCTTGATAAACATAACTGAATTACACTCCATTATAAACATTATTTAAACACAGTGCAGTATAGCCATGATCACAGACGTTATGCAATAAATCATGATATTGAAACACACAGCAGTATAAGAATGATTGAAAAGTGCAGTGTCTGCACTGCAGCACGAGCAAAGCAGGCCAGAGCAAAAACAACACTGAAGCACACAGTAGTAAGAACATTATTAAAACACACTTCAGGAAGAGCGGTATTAAAACATACTGCAATAAGATCGGTATTGAAACACACTGCAGTAAGAATATTATTAAAACACACGTCAGTAAGAACATTATTAAAACACACTTCATTAAGAACATTATTAAAACACACTTCAGTAAGAACATTATTAAAACACACTGCAGTAAGAATATTTTGAAAACACACTTCATTAAGAACATTATTAAAATACACTTCAGTAAGAACATTATTAAAACACACTGCAGTAAGAATATTATGAAAACACACTTCAGTAAGAAAATTATTAAAACACACTTCAGTAAGGGTATTGAGGAACACTAAAACTAGTCGCACTGTGGAATGTCATATTCAGGACACCAATGTATATTATCAAATCTGTCGTCAATTTCAATTTACGTTCCTCCTTGCCCGTTTTTTAATACTTAACTTCTAGTGTGAAACTCTAACGCTGTACTTTACAGCATTGCAAATCTCATCTGTGCTAAGCATCGCACCGCCATTTATTGTCACTTAGGACAGTGCTGTTCCTGATATTTCCAAGTTACGGACAGAAGTGCATGATCTATTTGCACTAATCATCCTTTGGTGTCAGTTGATGATTTTTTTCCTTGTCATCTACACATACTGGCTAATTTTCAAAAGGAGACACTGATCAATATAAAAGGATAACTATAAAATGAATCAAAGACGCTGATCAATATAAAAGGATAACTATAAAATGAATCAAAGACGCTGATCAATATAAAAGGATAACTATAAAATGAATCAAAGACGCTGATCAATATTAAAAGATAACTATAAAAGGAATCAAAGACGCTGATCAATATTAAAAGATAACTATAAAATGAATCAAAGACGCTGATCAATATAAAAGGATAACTATAAAATGAATCAAAGACGCTGATCAATATAAAAGGATAACTATAAAATGAATCAAAGACGCTGATCAATATTAAAAGATAACTATAAAAGGAATCAAAACGCTGATCAATATTAAAAGATAACTATAAAAGGAATCAAAACGCTGATCAATATTAAAAGATAACTATAAAAGGAATCAAAACGCTGATCAATATAAAAAGATAACTATAAAAGGAATCAAAACGCTGATCAATATAAAAAGATAACTATAAAAGGAATCAAAACGCTGATCAATATAAAAAGATAACTATAAAAGGAATCAAAACGCTGATCAATATTAAAAGATAACTATAAAAGGAATCAAAACGCTGATCAATATAAAAAGATAACTATAAAAGGAATCAAAACGCTGATCAATATAAAAAGATAACTATAAAAGGAATCAAAACGCTGATCAATATAAAAAGATAACTATAAAAGGAATCAAAACGCTGATCAATATAAAAAGATAACTATAAAAGGAATCAAAACGCTGATCAATATAAAAAGATAACTACAAAAGGAATCAAAACGCTGATCAATATAAAAAGATAACTATAAAAGGAATCAAAACACTGATCAATATAAAAAGATAACTATAAAAGGAATCAAAACACTGATCAATATAAAAAGATAACTATAAAAGGAATCAAAGACGCTGATCAATATAAAAAGATAACTATAAAAGGAATCAAAGACGCTGATCAATATAAAAAGATAACTATAAAAGGAATCAAAACACTGATCAATATAAAAAGATAACTATAAAAGGAATCAAAACACTGATCAATATAAAAAGATAACTATAAAAGGAATCAAAGACGCTGATCAATATAAAAAGATAACTATAAAAGGAATCAAAGACGCTGATCAATATAAAAAGATAACTATAAAAGGAATCAAAACGCTGATCCATATAAAAAGATAACTATAAAAGGAATCAAAACGCTGATCAATATAAAAAGATAACTATAAAAGGAATCAAAACGCTGATCAATATAAAAAGATAACTATAAAAGGAATCCAAGAGCGTAGTTCTCATTGATTGTTTTTAACTTCACTTGAACCAAAAGGGAAAAATGTCTTTACATGAATGCGCGTGACGCAGCTCCACACAGATTATTACTATCATTCAGTTGAATGTTCACGTGATTCATTTGATAAGAAATCTTAGAAGGTTTGTATGTCTAACTACACGAACAGCTGATCATGACAAGCAGGTTACTGCCCAAATAAAAGGATTTACGCGTAAAAATAAAATAAAATTTTTAAAAATTGGATTTTTTCTCACATGAGATTTTACAAAATGCTGCACATTTATAAAAACAAAATACTCTGTTTTCACTCTTGTCTTTAAAAGCAGAAAATATGTTCGTTTTCTTTCATTTTTCTACACTGAGTCAAACTTTGTGTACACACTGAACGTTGAAGTCTCCATTTTACTTCACAGCATAAGTTCAAGAGTAGACGTTATGTACATACCTAACAAATATTCATTTCATTTCAAAGCTATTGATTGTATCAGCACGTGTTTCCATTGTGAAAAAAATAGCAGTTTCTTCGGAAATTAAGTTTGTTAAAACTGGAATTATTTAGGGAGACTTCTAATTTTTGTTTCTTTTTGATGTCAAACATGACGATTATATTTCTCTATAGGACATACGTATTTAACTGAATTTTTTTTTGTATTATATTTTGCTCGCTAGTTCTGATCCAATCTGGATCGATTTTCATTTCAGCTGTTAGGTGCAGAGTTATTAAATTACTGTCTACTGGTATGTTCGGTGTTTAATAAAAGTTGATGCAGTGTAAAACCATTTGATTTTTTAAATTTTATTGAACGTTGCTGCGTCTGCTTCACTTCTTAGAGCGTCATAATTATTTGATCATGGAAGTGTAGGGTTCAAATGAATGATTGTGGGATTTGTAAATTAGGCATAAAAATGTCAAAGGAATTCACGGACAAAAAGAGAGTAAAATTAGACAAAAATGTCAAAGGCATTCACAGACAAAAAGAGAGTGAAATTAGACAAAAATGTCAAAGGCATTCACAGACAAAAAGAGAGTAAAATTAGACAAAAATGTCAAAGGCATTCACAGACAAAAAGAGAGTAAAATTAGACAAAAATGTCAAAGGAATTCACAGACAAAAAGAGAGTGAAATTAAACATAAAAATGTCAAAGGCATTCACACACAAAATGAGAGTGAAATTAAACATAAAAATGTCAAAGGAATTCACAGACAAAAAGAGAGTAAAATTAGACAAAAATGTCAAAGGCATTCACAGACAAAAAGAGAGTGAAATTAGACAAAAATGTCAAAGGCATTCACAGACAAAAAGAGAGTAAAATTAGACAAAAATGTCAAAGGCATTCACAGACAAAAAGAGAGTAAAATTAGACAAAAATGTCAAAGGAATTCACAGACAAAAAGAGAGTGAAACGTTGTAGTTTGTTGTGACGTAGCTTTCCATGGAAATAATAATAAATAGGAAAAATATATCAAGTCTTATTTATATCCATCAGGTCATCAAGAGAGGGTATATCATGCAATAGAACAATAAAATCATATATCAAGGGGATAGCTAAAAGGTTTGTTTGTTTATATTTTATGTTGTAAGGTTTTGGTGAATTAATCTTCTTTGTGATTGAAATTAAATAAAGAATGAGTCTATCGTATCTGGAAATGCAAATAAAATAAAAAGAAATCTATCATACCAATGAAATCCAAATAAAGTATAAGCGGCATTTGTAGGAAATGCAAATAACATGTATAAGAAGTAGATCTTCGAAATGAAAATAAAATACGGAAATAGTTTTTCAGGCCAAGGAAATGCAAGCCAAGAAAACAAAGAGTAGTCTATATTGCTTAGGACGTGCACTTCAAGGGGCATAATGCAGCAAGACTTATAGTCAACTAAACAGTAATGTGTTCGCATAATCTCTTATGAGGCTCTAAGGAAAGATAACTTCTTGAAGTAGTTATACGTCAGTCATTTGGAAGTTTGGTCCCATTGTCGCAAATAATTAGATCACCTTAATTCCTCATTATCTAGCTTTATGCACAAAATTACCTAAAATTTGCTCTGTAAAACTGTTGTTCATATTCTCTTGTGTTGAAAAAAACCCATTATTTTAACAAAACTTTAAAAATAAAATTCATTAGTATCTGTACTGTTGGGGCACATTTTTATACTTGACTCATACTACATAACAAGTAAATATATATAAGCATAAACAATGAAAACCAATCAATGCCCATCGAATCCTTGATCTTACTGCAATTAAACTATACTAAATATAGCGCGATTGAAAGTAAGCAGCAAACAAAAGGGAAATTAAGCAATGATAAAAGAAAAACAAAGGATAACATGACAGTTGATAATATTATAATTAAAATAATTGCTACTTTAGGTAAACTTTCTTAGCCCTCTTGCGCCTCACCTTCAAATATAAGACTTTGAAATAAAAGTTATAGCAGGATAATATTAAATATAGCAAATAATTTTTCTTTTATTTTAATGTATCTAAATTTAGCGAAAAAAAATCATCGTGCTTTTTTCTATGCTACATCCAACAAAGCACATTATCTAAGACATTTCAAGATTAGGCCACACTCAACACATATAACACATACGTCAATTTAAAAAATTGCAGCTTACTTTGGACAAAGAGTTGTCTTCCGTTTTTAGCTTCAGCGTTGCCTCCCCTCGCAATGCATTCGTACATCCCGGCATCATGACAGGCAACGGACGTCAAAGTCAGCACTGCGCTGTAGGTGTTACCGTCAAACTGACCCTGGATAGACACCCGAGGTTGTAAATCTCTTGGCTGCGTGTTCATTGTGTTCAAAACGGCTAAACGTAGTTCGCCCAACTTGAATTCAATTTCTGTTAGATTCTGAACGTTCAAAACGGTGCAATGGAAATTACAATCCCGGCCAATAACTGCAATCGAGTTGAATGTAAGATTCACGCGCAAAGGTGGATACGTTGTAGTTGACAATGTCGTTGTTTGTTCAGGGGTTGAGCTCGATGTTGACGTTTCAGTCGTGGTACTTGACGTTGATGGTTCAGTGAAGGTGGTTGTACTTGTTAAAAATTCATTAGTACTGGTTGCACTTGTTGTTGATGGTATAGTAGTTGTACTTGTTGTTGACGGTTCAGTGGTTGTACTTGTTGGTGATGGTTCAGAGGTTGTACTTGTTGATAGTTCAGTGTTTGTACTTGTTGATGGTGTAGTATAAGTACTTGTTGCTGGTGATGTACTGGTTGTACTTGTTGATGGTGAAGTGGTAGTAGTTGTTGTTGATGATGTAGTGGTTGTTGTTGATGGTTCAGAAGTTGTACTTGTTGATGGTGTAGTAGTTGTTGTTAATGGTTCAGTAGTTGTACTTGCTAATGGTGTAGTAGTTGTTGTTGATGGTTCAGTAGTTGTACTTGTTGATGGTGTAGTAGTTGTTGATGGTTCAGAGTTTGTACTTGTTGTTGAAGGTGTAGTGATAGTACTTGTTATTAATGAATCAGAGGATGTACTTGTTGTTGATGGTGTAGTGCTAGTACTTGTTGTTGATGAATCAGAGGTTGTACTTATGGTTGATGGCATATTAGTTGTACTTGTTAATTGTGTAGTTGATGTTGTTGATGACTCAGTAGTTGTACTTGTTGTCGATGGTGTGGTGGTAGTACTTGCTGTTGATGGTTCAGAGGTTGTTATTGATTTGTCATTGGCTGTACTTGTTGATGGTGTAGTAGTTGTTGATGGTTCAGAAGTTGTACTTGTTAATGGTGTAGTAGTTGTTGTTGATGGTTCAGTAGTTGTACTTGTTGATGGTGGAGTAGTTGTTGTTGATGGTTCAGTAGTTGTACTTGTTGATGGTGTAGTAGTTGTTGTTGTTGGTTCAGTAGTTGTACTTGTTGATGGTGTAGTAGTTGTTGATGGCTCAGAAGTTGTACTTGTTAATGTTGTACTAGTTGTTGTTGATGGTTCAATAGTTGTAATTGTTGTCAATGGTGTGGTAGTAGTAATTGTTGATGGTTCAGAGGTTGTACTTGATGTTGATGGTTCAGTAGTTGTACTTGTTGTCGATGGTGTGGTAGTAGTAATTGTTGTTGATAGTTCAGAGGTTGTACTTGATGTTGATGATGTAGTGGTTGTACTTGTTGTCGATGGTTCAGTAGTGGCACTTGTTGTTGATGGTGAAGTAGATGTACTTGTTGTTGAAGATGAAGTGGTAGTACTAGTATTTGATGTTGCACTTGGTGTCGATGGTGTAGTAGTTGTACTTGTTGTTGATGGTGTAGTGGTAGTACTTGTTGTTGATGAATCAGAGGTTGTACTTGTTGACGGTATAGTAGTTGTACTAGTTGTTGACATTTCAGCGGATGTACTTGTTGATCGTGTAGTAGTTGTTGATGGTTCAGTAGTTATAATTGTTGTTGACTGTTCAGAGGTTGTACTTGTTGCTGATGGTTCAGTAGTTGTACTTGTTGTCGATGGTGTGGTAGTAGTACTTGTAGTTGATGGTTCAGAGGTTGTACTTGTTAATGATGTAGCGATAGTACTTGTTGTTGAAGGTTCAGTGGTTGTACTTGTTGTTTGTGGTGTAGTAAATGAACTTGTTGGTGGTATAGTAGTTGTACTTATTGTTGATGGTGTAGTAGTTGTACTTGTTGATTCTGTAGTTGTACTTGTTGTTGATGGTATAGTAGTTGTTGTTGATATTTCAGCGGTTGTACTTGTTGATGGTAGAGTAGTTGTTGATATTTCAGCGGTTGTACTTGTTGTTGATGGTGAAGTAGTTGTACTTGTTGTTGATGGTATAGTAGTTATACTTGTTGTTGATGGTATAGCAGTTGTACTTGTTGTTGATGTTGTACTTGTTGTACTTGTTGTGGATGGTATAGTAGTTGTACTTGATGATGGTGGTGTAGTAGTTGTACTTGTTGTTGATGGTTCAGAGGTTGTACTTGTTGTTAATGATGTAGCGGTAGTACTTGTTGTTGAAGGTTCAGTAGTTGTACTTGTTGCTTGTGATGTAGTAGATGTACTTGTTGATTCTGTAGTTGTACTTGTTGTTGATGGTATAGTAGTTGTACTTGTTGTTGATGGTATAGTAGTTGGTGGTGGGGGTATAGTAGTTGTTGCTGATATTTCAGCGGTTGTACTTGTCGTTGATGGCGAAGTAGTTGTACTTGTTGTTGATGGTATAGTAGTTATACTTGTTGTTGATGGTATAGTAGTTGTAC
This sequence comes from Sinotaia quadrata, assembly GCA_028829895.1. Classification (NCBI taxonomy): domain Eukaryota; kingdom Metazoa; phylum Mollusca; class Gastropoda; order Architaenioglossa; family Viviparidae; genus Sinotaia; species Sinotaia quadrata. The sequence continues at coordinate 99,184,141 of CM054177.1, forward strand.
TTGTTGTTGATGGTGTATTAGTTGTACTTGTTGTGGATGGTATAGTAGTTGTACTTGTTGGTGGTGGTGTAGTAGTTGTACTTGTTGATGGTGTAGTAGTTGTACTTGTTGATGGTGTAGTGGTTGTACTTGTTGTTGATGGTTCAGAGGTTGTACTTGTTGTTAATGATGTAGCGGTAGTACTTGTTGTTTGTGGTGTAGTAGATGTACTTGTTGATGGTATAGTAGTTGTACTTGTTGTTGATGGTATAGTAGTTGTACTTGTTGTTGATTCTGTAGTTGTACTTGTTGTTGATGGTATAGTAGTTGGTGGTGGTGGTATAGTAGTTGTTGTTGATATTTCAGCGGTTGTACTTGTCGTTGATGGCGAAGTAGTTGTACTTGTTGTTGATGGTATAGTAGTTATACTTGTTGTTGATGCTATAGTAGTTGTACTTGTTGTTGATGGTGTATTAGTTGTACTTGTTGTGGATGGTATAGTAGTTGTACTTGTTGGTGGTGGTGTAGTAGTTGTACTTGTTGTTGATGGTTCAGAGGTTGTACTTGTTGTTGATGGTATAGTAGTTTTTGTTGATGGTATAGTAGTTGTTGATATTTCAGCGGTTGTACTTGTTGATGGTAGAGTAGATGTTGATATTTCAGCGGTTGTACTTGTTGTGGATGGTGTAGTTGTACTTGTTGTGGATGGTATAGTAGCTGTACTTGTTGTTGATTCTGTAGTTGTACTTGTTGTTGATGACATAGTATTTGTTGATATTTCAGCGGTTGTACTTGTTGTTGAATGTGTAGTAGTTGTACTTGTTGTTGATGGTATATTAGTTGTACTTGTTGTTGATGGTGTAGTAGTTATACTTGTTGTAGATGGTATAGATGTTGTACTTGTTGCTGACGGCTCAATGTTTGCACTTGTTGTTGATGGTGTTGTAGTTATACTTGTTGATGGTATAGTAGTTGTTGATGATGTAGTAGTTGTACTTGTTGTTGATGGTATAGTAGTTGTACTTGTTATTGATGGTGTAGTAGTTGTACTTGTTGGTGGTGGTATGGTAGTTGTACTTATTGTTGATGGTGTAGTAGTTGTACTTATTGATTCTGTAGTTGTACTTGTTGATGGTATAGTAGTTGTTGTTGATATTTCAGCGATTGTATTTGTTGATGGTATAGTAATTGTTGATATTTCAGTGGTTGTATTTGTTGTTGATGGTATAGTAGTTGTACTTGTTGATGTTATAGTAGTTGTACTTGTTGTTGACGGTGTAGTAGTTGTACTTGTTGTTGATGGTAGAGTAGTTGAACTTGTTGTTGATGGCTCAGTGGTTGTACTTGTTGTTGAAGGTGTAGTACTTGTACTTGTTTTTGATTCTGTAGTTGTACTTGTTGTTGATGGTATAGTAGTTGTTGATATTTCAGCGGTTGTACTTGTTGTTGATTGTGTAGTAGTTGTACTCGTTGTTGATGGTATAGTAGTTGTACTTGCTGTTGATGATGTAGTAGTTGTACTTGTTGAAGTTGTAGTAGTTGTACTTGGTATTGATGGTGTAGTAGTTGTACTTGTTGTTGATGGTATAGTAGTTGTTGATATTTCAGCGGTTGTACTTGTTGTTGATGGCATATTAGTTGTTGATATATCAGCGGTTTTACTTGTTGTTGATGGTGTAATGGTTGTACTTGTTTTTGACGGTTCAATGGTTTTACTTGTTGCTGATGTTGTAGTGGTAGTGCTTGACAATCGATTACCTTCAGAATGAAAACAAATTTGTTATGCCTTCTTTGACATTCTTTTATATTACTGTTGTATTTGAAAATTTACAAAATATATAAACATTTCTAAGCTGACTCAGAGAAGACACTTTAATTTTCAAGAAATAGTTGCTAACGTTGGATGAGATTACTCATTCAACAGTATTATAATGATTGTTCATAAAATCAATGAATACTAAACCTCTACAAGGATAATATTCCAAGTTATTTAACAATATTTGTATCATTCTCAATCAATGAAATCCTAAAATTCATTCCTTATTTGTAATGTTAATGTTTAAATTTGATTAAAATATCTTCTCCAAATGAAAGTAAATATATTTGTGGTAGATAATACTTACATTTTATTTAAATCTTCTACAAATGAAAGTAAACATATTTGTGGTAGATAATGTTTCTAAAACTATAAGAAAATATTCAAATGATAGTTTATTATGGGGTAGGGCTTTTATGAAAACATTCCGAAATATGTGTTACATACTCTCGAAGTCAGCAATTTATTATTTTTCAAACTGTCAAATGAATAATTATCTAATAAGTGCTTGCTTTAAGATAACTGTCAAATGAGTAATTATCTAATAAGTCCTCGCGTTAAGATAACTGTCTGATAAACTGTTCTTGGTCAGTTGCTAGCAGACAACTAAACGATGATATTGCAGATTAAATTCCTTCAGACTGCTTTATGATTTTTTTCCAGCATCACGACGTTCGCAGCATTTTCTAAACCTGAGTAGATTTTATTTGTTTGTGGTTTGTGAATGTGTGTTTGTGCGTGTGTGAAAGAGAGAGATAGTGTGTGTATGTGTGTGTGTACGTGCATGTGTGTGTGTGTGTGTGTGTGTGTGTGTGTGTGTGTGTGTGTGTGTGTGTGTGTGTGTGTGTGTGTGTGTGTGAAAATTTGTGTGTGCGAATCTGAAATAACTTTTCCTTCTATTAGAAATGAATTATATTTTAAATCTTGAATATTATGAGTTTAAGTGTCATACACAGAAGAATGAATAATGTAGACAATAAACAAACTTCTTACTTGTCGTGGGGGTCAAATCAATGGCAATGACCTCGATGCTTGTGATGCTGATGACAAAGTACTGGTTCAAAGTTAATTTACCCTCCGATTTGCTTCCCCTGTTTAAGATGCTGTTTTTTATTTCCACTGCACTTGCTACACGTGTGATCGGAACAATGAAGATGTCGAAAATAACTATGATAGATCCAGGGCTAAAAGAAAGAAACACAAAAACTTATGGATGCTCTGACACCGAAGTCGCTTAGTTCATGGATATTATTAATTGATTAAACATTCAAAACTAATTACAAATAATGAGAAATCTTAATTTTATTTTATTATTGATCCTCTAGGAGACACCACTCATCTCCCTCACTTGGCATACTGGCACTGTAATTGTTTTCTCCCTTCCACAACAATAAAGATAAATATTTACTGTCACACAATATTCCCTAGGTGAAAAACTTTTTTTCTAAAGGAGAAGACACAACCATCTTTAATCTATATTTAGCGAATCCCCATCCACCCACTTTCTTCTCTAACAAGGTTATCTATTAGCATAAGAAGGTAAATAAATTTATTAAATCAACAATTAAATATATATATATATATGACAAATATAATGAAATAGATTACTTGACATCAATTATTTCATGAAACCACAATCGAATAATTTTTATAATTCAAAGCCTTGTGTTTCAAATACAATTCAACTATAACATCAATACAAACCACGTTAGTTTTATTGGAGAACAGAAATGGAGTTACTAGAGATAAACAATAATACTTTTTTACATAACCTTGTTAACTGCTGTCTCAGTAGTCCTTCCATGTGCTTTTGCAACAAAGACACAAGTTTCCGTCAGTAATTATTACGTCAGCTCCACATGCTTCACTCCACATGCTTCACTCCACCTTGAACATTACTGCTATACTACTTGGAGTTAACCTTGGCACTTCTTTTTGCTCTGTCCACTCCTTCAAACAGAACAATAATTGTAGCAATATTTTTTTTCAATATCCAGCAACTTCTCTACCTAGAAAATTGCCCAGGTAGCCAGCATATCTGCGTCACACATCAGTAGAGTGTAATGTGTTCTTCACTTAAAAGCTGCTTCCTGTCTTACCGCGGTCGGCCATAGCGGTTTACAAACAATAAACCAGGAGGTTCAACTCAAACGTTGAAATGAAAGCAGAAAAGGCCACTTGTCTCTGCGAAATTTAATCAGAGAACAAACGCTAAGCTTCCAGTTTATTACTTTATAACTCCATTTTTTCTTACATTCCAGATTCAACTTACAATTTCCTGCAATGGTATTTATTAGCCTGATACACGCACACAGCATATCAAAACAATGTCAAGTGTATATTAAACTATATGTGAGGAGCTTAGTTCAAACAATTGTAGAAATAAAAGTCAACTCACATAGTACATCTCTACATAAATCATATCCATAGCAAAATTTGCATGAAATATTCCTAATTCCATTCTTTCTCAACCAGTCAATTTAACTCACCATCAAGCTAATGGCCGCCTTTCATGACATGACTTCTTCCACTCCAGATTAAAAGTGATTAAACCAGTAGATTTTTCTACAGCAGGTAAATATTTTTTTTTATCTCAGCCCATTGGCTTGTCTCGTTCTCGTAAATCAAAATTACACCCAGTTGGGATGGTTTGCATTACATCAGCAATTTCTTAACACGTTCTCAACACGGATTGATTATTTCCAACTCTCCAAAATACCATCACAAGGAGTGCCCAAGGTCGGGTCAAACTGACATTTTAATAGTTTATATAAGAATTAAATTTAAAATTATGGTTAGGCAAATTTACTCTCCCACAGATGCTTTTGGTGTTTCAGTAAGACACATGTTTTCACATTACGGCATACTTGAACTACGGATAGGTGATCATGTGTCATTGTGAATCACGGTAAATTAATTATCCTTTCTGTGAAAATAAACTGTCAAATCGAAATATATCAACTTACTGACGTTAAAAGATGTGAATGACTTGAATTGTTTAAACTAAATTATTATTTAAATCATTACACAATAATGAATTAATTGACGATTTGTATTGAAGAGCTTTCGGATGAATCTGAAGGGAACGAGTGTGATAATTTAGCAGTTATAATACAATAAAATATTTTAATAGATATAACGAGTGTGATAATTTAGCAGTTATAATACAATAAAATATTTTAATAGATATAACGAGTGTGATAATTTAGCAGTTATAATACAATAAAATATTTTAATAGATATAACGAGTATGGTAATTTAGCAGTTATAATACAATAAAATATTTTAATAGATATAACGAGTGTGATAATTTAGCAGTTATAATACAATAAAATATTTTAATAGATATAACTTTTGCGTTTTAATGTATAACAAGTCAAGTGTAGGCGGTAGGAAATGCAATCATTAAGCACAACAATAGCGTTGTTATGCTTGAATCGGTGTGCACGTGACATGCATGCAGATTCATTTACACATTTTTATATAAATGTGAATGTATACGTGTGTGTGTGTGTGTGTGTGTGTGTGTGTATTAAAATATTTGTATATGTGTGCTCATATGTGTGTATATGTACAAAGTGTGTATATATGTGTGGTTGTATGTGTTTGCGTGTAGTGCGAATGTGCTTCAATGTATGAATGTTGTTTGTTTTTGCTTGATTGATTCTGTGCGTGTGAGTGTCTGCGTGACTTTAGTTTCTTGAATGACAGTTTCAATTAAATGATGACGTAATTAAAATTACTTACAGAAGACTTTTAACTGTGCACCTCTGGAACTGCCCCACTTCGTCGCTCGCATTCACCATCACTATCTCCATCTGCTCGAATAAAGTTTATCAGAACATTGTGCACACACACACAAACACACACACACACACACACACACACACAGCTTATTCAGCACGTTTAATAAATCAAGAATCAGTCTGTCTGTTAAAGGTACATGAGTAAATACCGTATTAAATAGAATATTAGAGATATGTTTAAGTATGTTAAAGGTACATTAAACACAACCACTCGTTGTACTGGCTGTAGTCAGTTTAAGAATTCTAACGTCTATACCTGCTGGCAGAAGGTTTTTTCAAATTGCAGGAATGCCTGGGAAGAAGTGTTGGCAAGGTCGTCCGTGTATGGCTGGCTGATCACAGTCATGTTCATGCCAACAGTCACTATACACATATGGAATAAAAACATATTATAATTGGCATAAGTTGAATTGAGACAAACGTGTGTTTCTTTCATAAGAGGAAAGTGTCTTGCTGTGCACTAAGATAAAATATGTTCTGTTGTACATTAAGAGGAAAGTGTCTTGCCATGTATTAAGAGAAAAGTGTCTTGCCGTACATTTAAAGACAGTGTCGCCTTACATTAAGAGGAAGTGTCTTGCGTGTGTTAACAAAAATGTGTCTTACTGTGTGTTAAGATGAGTGTCTTGCCGTGCATTAAGAGGAACGTGTCTTACCGCGTGTTAAGAGGAACGTGTCTTTCCGTGCATTTATTGTGAACCGGATGCAACGACTATTCAGATTCTCACTGTGTAAGAAAATGTTACTTCTAGCCACAAAGAAAGAGGTGCTGCCCGATTGTGGATGGGGGGGGAACGTAGTTATAAATAGATGGAATGCACATGAACCCTTAAGATACTTAATGCATGTAATTCTAAATTGTAAAATGTTTATCAGCTTTATAGACATGTGCATCGATGTACATTTCCTTGCCAATGCAGACAGTAGAGGCACGAATGGCACTTTTCATTTCACACACAATTGTAACATTCAAATGAACTCACCAACCATTTAGGAATCCATTCACCTTGCAATTATAGCGTTTAGTAGCTGCGTTCAAAAATGATATGATCCTTAAATTATACTTCCATCATTCGATAACATTAGGGAACTTCACTTGTGGCAAGTTTCACTACAAATTTTGATTTTGTTAAAGGAATTCATACATTAAATATTCCTCACTTTGATTTCCTGATTCCTACTGTACAGCTCCTCTAAACTAATCTTTATTCTATTCTACTGGTGTGGATACTAATCTTTATTCTATTCTACTAGTGAATACTAATCTTTATCTAAGTGATAAACATTAATGTTAGGTTCCATAGTATTACGTGATGAACTGTAGTGTATAATTACACCAAACATTAATATTATCCGATCTTGCAGCAAATAGGGCTGGTGAATTGAACACCTCTCTGACTGGCCATTTTTTCGTGTGTTTGACAGTACCACAAAAACTGTCCATCACATATTTTATATGTCTGTTTGGACTTCATGCCCAACAGATTCTGACATTTGAGTTTACCAGCGTGCAAAAACCTTCATCACGTATTATATATGTCCTCTTGGACTTTATGTCCAACAGTTTTTACATCTAGTTGACTTGAGTGTAAATCTTTGACATCTAGTTGACATGAGAGTAAATCTATGACATTTGCTTACAGGTGCTCAACGGTTTGTGTATGGTTACTAATGGTTTCGAGTTGTGAAACCCAGTTGAAAGTAATGAAAAAATATTTAAACAGAAGAAGCATTATCTATAATTGCTTTGAATGATAGTTGATGTGCATGCTACTAACTACATTTAAAAAATTGTTTCGCAATTAAATTTGTTGTCGCAGTTAACTCTTTGTTCATTCTCTAATGTGTGTTTCTTATTCCTATAGACTCGGGTCACTTTACATCATATGTGACGTCACGTTGTCTATAGTCGTACTTTTCCACTTCACGCCGCTTTAACTGTGTGACAAGTCATTTAAATGTCTTTGTGACCATATCCGTTGGGTTAGAACTTATGGATACTCGCTACTTCATTTTTAATGGAATTATTTTTAATTATTTTAAAGTTATTATTGCATGATCTGCGTGCAAGGTACGTTATACCACATATCCCTGCGATTGGAGACGTTGTAAATAATTCAGTGATTTAGATGAGCATGCTACTGCTGCTAAAATATCAGCAGCAGCAACAACGACATTATTAATTATATTGATTAATTAATATTAATTATTTATTATTTGTATTATTATTATTATTATTATTGACGCCAATCGAAGACTTTCTCGCCAGACCTGAGGAGAATAATATTCAACCAGTTATTTCAGAAAATTAATTATATCTGTTTTTGCTTTTAAATTCAAATTGTTTTGTTTCATCTTTTAAAAGATGATGTTTATACTAGGAGCAAAATTGAAATTATAATTTGCTTTTAAACGTTATATCATATAGACGTGTAGTATTTTCAGCATAAAACAGACGAACATAACATGAAAACATCTGTCGTGCATATACCTTCTGGTAGAGCAGTAGTTGTGTTTGATGTTGATGACTCAGTGATCCAGTTCGACGTTGATGGCACAGTGGTTGTGCTTGGCGTTGGTGGCAGAGTCGTTGTATTTGATGTTGATGGCACAGCGGTTGAACTTGATGTTGAAGGCATAGTGTTTGTGTCTGATGATGAGGGATCACTGGTAGTGTTTGTGTCTGATGATGGTGAAACACTGGTAGTGTTTGATGTTGACAGCACAATGGCTGTGTTTGATGTTGATGGCACAGTCATTGTGTTTGATGTTACCGACACGATGGTTGTGTTTGATGCTAATGACACATCAGTTGTGTTTGATGTTGGTGGCACAGTGGTTGTGCTTGATGCTGATGGAATGAAGGTTGTGTTTGATGTTATCGACACGATGGTTGTGTTTGATGCTAATGACACATCAGTTGAGTTTGTTGTTGGCAAATTGGTTGTGTTTGATGTGGATGGCACAGTGGATGTATTTGATGTTGGTAATACAATGGTTGTGCTCGATGCTGATGACATAATGGTTGTGTTTGATAATGGTGACACGGTGGTTGTGTTTGATGTTGATAGTACTGTGGTTGTGTTTGCTGCTAATGACACATCAGTTGTGTTTGATGTTGGTGGCACAGTAGTTGTGCTCGATGCTGATGGCATAAAGGTTGTGTTTGATGTTATCGACACGATGGTTGTGTTTGATGCTAATGACACATCAGTTGAGTTTGTTGTTGATGGCAAATTGGTTGTGTTTGATGTGGATGGCACAGTGGATGTATTTGATGTTGGTAATACAATGGTTGTGCTCGATGCTGATGACATAATGGTTGTGTTTGATAATGGTGACACGGTGGTTGTGTTTGATATTGATAGTACTGTGGTTGTGTTTGCTGCTAATGACACATCAGTTGTGTTTGATGTTGGTGGCACAGTAGCTATGCTCGATGCTGATGGCATAAAGGTTGTGTTTGATGTTGATGTTGGTAATACAATGGTTGTGCTCGATGCTGATGACATAACGGTTGTGTTTGATAATGGTGACACGGTGGTTGTGTTTGATGTTGATAGTACTGTGGTTGTGTCTGATGTTGGTGGTACAGATTTTGTGTTTGATTCTATCGGCCCACTGGTTAAGTTTGATGTTGATAACATAGTGGATGTATGTGATGTTGAGAGAACAATGGTTGTACTTGATGTTGACGACGCAAAGGTTGTGTTTGATGATGGTGGCACTGCGGTTGTGTTTGATGATACATCAGTGGATATGTTTGTTGTTGTTAACACAGTTGATGGCACAGTGATTGGGTCTGATGTGGATGGCAAAGTTGTTGTGTTTGATGTTGTTGATAATGCATTAGTGCTTGATGTTGATGGAAAAGTGGTTGTGTATGATGTTGTAGACACAGTGGTTGTGTTTGATATAGCCGGCACAATTGTTGTGTTTGTGTTTGATGTTGTTATCACAGTGGTTGTGTTTGATATTGATGGCACAGTGACTGTGTCTGATGTGGTTGGCAGAGTTGTTGTGTTTGATGTTGATGGCACAATTGGTATGTTTGATGTTGTTGACACAGTGGTTGTGGTTGATGTTGACGGCACCCTGGTTGTGTTTAGTGTTGATGGTACAGTGATTGTGTCTGATGTGGATGGCACAGTTGTGTTTGAAATTGTTGACACAATGCTTGTGTTTAATGTTGACGCGTTTGATGTTGACGGCAAAGTTGTTGTGTTTGATGTTGACACAGTGGTTGTGCTTGATGTTGACGGCACAAAAATTGTTGTGTTTGATGTTGTCACAGTGGTTGTGCTTGATGTTGTTAACACAGAGGTTGTGCTTGGTGTGGGTGGCGCAGTGGATGAGTGTGATGGCGATAGTACAGTAGATGTGTTTAATGCTGAGGACACAGTGGCTGTGCTTGATGATGATGACACAGAGTTTGTGTTTGATGCTGTTGATACAATGTTTGGGTTTGATGTTGATGTTGATGCTATAGTAAAGTTAGTCACAGGTTCTGATAAGGTAGTTGAGCTTGTTTGGGATGTAACCGAAGTTAAGGTTGTAGTTGGCCTTGCTGCAACAGCACGTAGTGAACATGTTAGGCTTGTGATAATTACAATATATTGTGTGATAATTACAATATATTGTGTGATAATTACAATATATTGTGTGATAATTACAATATCGTGTGTGATAATTACAATGTCTTGTGTGATAATTACAATATCTTGTGTGATAATTACAACTTCTTTGCAAGAATGTCGTCTTCTAAAATCCTATCAAACATACAACATTCTCTAATATATTTCTAACTATATAGGTTTCGATAAATCTATATAATAAATATAATAATAAAACAATAAAAAGGAGTGTTAAAAGTGTGAATAATAGTGGTTGAATTATATTTCGTTTTTTACTGTGAGATTTTTCATGTGCAAAGACCAGACATCAATCATCAAATGCATAGTGAAATTGTGAATTGTCAAGGGTTGAAATATTTCTAAGCCCATTCTCACTCAATCAATCAGCCCATTGGCTGGTCTCGTTCTTTTTAAATGTTAACCAGTAGATAATAAAAATTACTCGTCCACATAAGACCGGTTTAGATTACATCAGCTAGTTCTAGCACAATCTCTACCTGAGCTTTTTACTCCAAATATATCATCACAAGCAGTGCCCAATATCGGCTCACATTAACATTGGCAACATAAATATAATTATATATAAAAATTGGGACAGGTAAATTTACTCCACCACAAACAGATAAACATTTAGTACAACGATTATAAATATATACGTCATCCCAAAAATGTCCGCACTTTTAACAGACTTCAATCAAGTAAATATTTGAACTGTTGGCACCATTCACAAACAAATATTCGGTCGATAAATAAGAAGCAAATACATGCTTTAAATGTCAAATAGAAAAGTCCACTAATAGAGCAATATAGTGTAGACTGTAGACAGACAACAGATAAATCAACTGTGTCTAGAAGTGACATATGATAGAGCAATAATGTCGACAGCCAATGCCGAAATAGTAAGCATTGACAAAGTCAATAATATTATTTATCAAAAAAACGTATTTGTCTTAAATACATATTAAAATTTATTCTCTCAGTACACAAAGTAAATATATTTTTCATAATCATTTAAATGTGAACACTAAATTTATACGTTGTTGTGTCACTTTAAATAATTATACTGTTTGTTTGATATTGTCACATGTGAGTATTTATTTTAACAGATTTTCGAATCTCTATTTACAAATAATTTGTTTAAAATGCGTTTTCCTTTCTCACCGTGTTATATTAAATAACATTTCAAAAGTTTATTTAAACACTAATTTTAAAGTTTCGCCTCCAGCTAATCAACAAAATAATCAGTAATATGTATTTCATACTTGTCGTTGGGGTTGAATTAATGTACATGACTGAAATGCTTGCCGAACTGATAACCCAGTCTGTGTCAAGGGTTACGGTGTCATTAGATTTGTTGCCTTTGTTGAGAATTTTGCCTTTGATATTAGCTACGCTTGGCAAGGTTGCGGCAGTAAGGATGTAAATGTCGAAAATGACAATGACTGATCCAGGTCTGAAAGAGAATAAAATATTAGTTTTTTTATTTTAAAAAAAGCAGAGTAGGAAAACAAAACTTGCTTATCACAACACATAAATAAAAGTGGACTATTCACAATACAAACAAAAACGTGCTAGTCACAATCCATAATAAATTGTTCTAATCACAACAGATTTTTAAAAAGTGTTCTAGTCAAAATTTATTTTTTTTAAAAAAGCGTGCTAGTTACAACACATAAACAAAGCGTGCTAGTTATAATACGTAAATCAAAATGTACTAGTCACAACACGTGAACAAACCGTATTAGTCACAATACATAAATAAATGTATACTAGTCGCAACACATAATCAAAGCATTCTAGTCACATCACGTAAACAAAGCGTGCTAGTGTAAAAGCATAAATCAAAGTCTACTAGTCACAACAGGCAAATCAAAGTGTACTAGTCAAAACACTAAACAAAACGTGCTAATCACAACACGTACAGCAATATGTACTAGTCACAACACGTAAATCAAAGTGTACTAATTTCAACATTGTAATCAAATCATTCTAGTCACAACACGTAAATAAAAGTGTACTAGTCACAACACTAAAGAAAGCGTGCTAGTCACAATACGTGAATCAAAGTATACTAGTCACAACACTAAAGAAAGCGTGCTAGTCACAATACGTGAATCAGAGTGTACTAGTCACAACACTAAATAAAGCGTGATAGTCACAATAAGTGTACTAAACATAACTCTAAACAAACATGTTCGTCATAACACGTAAAATGTGTGTGCTAGTCACAATATGTAAACATATTTTAAATTTAAATTTTAGACTACTAACTCATCACCTTCATAAAGTGCGCTCGGAATGTTCACATACCTAAAGCTCCAATGAAAGAAGATCGAATTAGAAAAAAAAGCCTATTAAGGCAAGACACTAAATTATAACAAATCAACATTGTAGACACGTGTCTTTGTGTCTGTGAGAATTATTTAATATGCTAGCAATTTTGTAGGTACCTGTATGCTTTTCTGCATATTGGTGTGATGCAGGTGACTTCCAGTCGTAAATCGAATGAAATTTCACCGTTTTGATATGTGGCTGTTAATACTTACTGAAGTCTGTTGACTTTACATCCTGTGTATTGCTCCAGTTCTCCGAAAGTACTCGTGGCATTCACCTGCTCGCATAAATTATGTTCAACTGTAATCCTCAAGTCAAGGCGATGAAATAAGTTAATCAAAGAATAATATAAAAGACGAATACTTCCTGCAGTCTCAGTGCTTTGTGTGAATAACAGGTAGCGGTTAGAAAATTAATTTTACATTAATTTATTTAATGTTATTCCACAAGAGATATTAGAAGTATTTGTATCGTTACGGGTTTGATGGGATAAATTATAAATGATAGCGGCCATCATTGAAAATATTATTGACTATATTTATCTCTCTAAAACTCTACTCTCATTTCTGTGATGAATTATATTCATGAACGTGATTATGTGTGTGTGTGTGTGTGTGTGTGTGTGTGTGTGTGTGTGTGTGTGTGTGTGTGTGTGTGTGTGTGTGTGTTAATTTGACTACTAATGTATATGCTAGAATAAACTGAATGCGTGTCTAATATTCACAACATTGTTGTGAAGTGATTGTAATTGTCAACGCTCTTTTGATTATATTCATATGTTGTAAAAACTTGTATATTTGATTGTTGATTTAATACATTTATTGGGAAATTTATTAACATTCTTGCACATATATTGAAACTTATTTTGGAGTAATAGTGGGTGGAAATTGTTCGTTAAATATAAATAAAAGTCGGATTTTTATTACTCGTTTAGTAAGAGGTTTCCACCTGCAGACATTTTATGTGACAGTAAAACGTCCATCTTATTACCGCGTAAAGAGTAAAATATTATGTGACAGTAAAACGTCAATCTTATTACCGCGTAAAGAGTAAAATATTATGTGACAGTAAAACGTCCATCTTATTACCGCGTAAAGAGTAAAATATTATGTGACAGTAAAACGTCAATCTTATTACCGCGTAAAGAGTAAAATTTTACGACACTATTATAATGCACGAAGTAAGAGACAGGTTAGTCTTGTGGGAGAATTATTAATAACTATAAATTAAGATTCTCGATCATTTGTAAGTATACTGAGTTGTTAATTAATAAATAATAATCATAACAAGTGAAGGATGTCCAGAGAGGCGTCATAGTAAGTAAATGTGTATTTTAATTAGGGACTTCTCAGGTTATTTCATTAGCTGTAGGCATTAATTAGGAACTTCTCAGGTTATTTCATTAGCTGTAGGCATTAATTAGGAACTTCTCAGGTTATTTCATTAGCTGCAGGCATTAATGGGAAAAGCACAGTGCGACCGTGGGTTTTGTGGGTATAGGAATTTAAGAAAGTCACCTGTGCGCAAAACGTTTTCTCAAATTTTTTGAAATCCTGAGAAGAAGAATCCCCAAGGCTTTCTGTGTAATTCTGGCTGATCACAGTCACGTTCAGGCCAATGGTTACTGTTTTGAAGTTTAAATAGAAAATAAAATAAATCTTTTAGATTGATTCAAGTTTTGAAGTTTAAATAGAAAATAATCAAAATCAATTCAAGTCGATACGAAATAAGTATTCACAATAGAATTCAACATTCAACAAAAGTTTTCGTTTCTCTCTGTCAGCTAGAGTCATAACATATATTAAATTGACCGCTTTGTTTTGGTTCGGCTTCTTTCAACGAACAAGTGACAATAAAAATGCTCTTATTTATTAGAAATATTTATTATATTAAATATTAACAACAATAGTTCAGCTGACATGTTCCCTCTACTATAATAATTGAAGCTTTCTTAAATACTACGCTTGATGATGAAGATGGTGATAACTATGTGATGGTGAATGAAATGATGATAATAATGACGACGATGATGATGATAATGATGTCGGTGGTTGTGGTTGAGGTGATGATGATGATGTTTGTGGTTTGGAGGTGGTGGTGATTGTGGTGATGGTGGTGGTGGTGGTGAGGGTCATGTTGGTGGTGATGTGGTGATGTGGTGTGATGTGATGATGATGACGACGACGACGATGAAGGCGGTGTCATTGGCGGGGATGGGGATAAGGAGGGGGTGAACGAATTTTATATACATTATTTTCGATGCTGCAAAATTTTTATACCTCTAGTAAAAGTGAAAGTCTATCAGTCTATCTCTTACTGATAAATCTATTCTTGCGCTAAAAGAATGCTTGTATTAAAAAATTTTAATCTAAGGCATGAAAAAAGTTTTTACCTTCAGTGGATTGAATCTGTGTTTCTGTACACAAAGAAAAGAACACTATTAATTTTAAAATTAAAGAATTAATAATACCGAAGAAAATTAAATTCAACTGTTTCTATTACTAATGAAAAGTTATTCATTTATTTACATTTATGTATATGTTATTAATACTGAGCTGTCTATACAACGACCTTAGAGTCTTCAGACCCTTTAATTTTGTGTTGTTATGTGAGAGTAAGAAACAAATATTACTCGAACTACTGCGTTTATTTTCTTTTGCTGCCTACCACTTTACAATTGTTATTATATTATCATTATGTCAGTGGCCTAATACTGCAATGATCGTTTTGTTATGCTGTTATGTACAGTGCTTAACTTTTCTTCTGGCTTTTGTTTTATTGTTTCTAAATATGGCCATAATTATTTTAATTTGTTTCTTTTCCACTCACTATCTACTTTTACACTTTACCTTGCTTTAGCGTGGCTAAAACGACGGCAGTTGCTATGGTAACGGAAACAATCAACACTGTTAAGAGAACGAGAACTACTATCCCACAACGCCATCGACTTCGCTTGAACTGATCGTCAGACTCCTCTCCGTCACGCAACTCTCTAGCAGTCGGTCTGACGTTTCTTGGCCCGTGGTGTCCGGGCTTTGGGTTTTCGGGTGTTGTGCAGTAGAGGCATTTTTTCCTCGGATATCCGTGAATGCACCTGTGCCTTTGGGACGTGTGGTTGTTGCTTCCTGAAATTTGGAGAGCGTTGCTGTAGACGTTGCTGTAGACATTGCCGTTCTCTTCTTCGACGTCTTCGGCCGCAAGCGACGAGCTGCTCCGATACGCTGGAGTCCATTTGAGCTGAAAAAATTAATTTATAATTTAGATTTCACAACAATCTTAGTTAAGTAATCAATATAGCCCATTTGAGCTGAAGAAAATTAATTTATAATTTAGATTTCACAACAATCTTAGTTAAGTAATCAATATAGTCCACGTTACTTGAATAAAAAAAACTTTATTTTTAAATTGTCTGATGGACGATCCATCATGAGATACCTGCTGCTTTGGTCCGTGGGTCTTTTCAGTGGTTGCTATTAGCAATTTATGTACGCGTGTGTGTTCGATGCTGGCGTATTATTTGATTCGAAAATAGTCATTCAAGTAAAGTAAGTCGAAAAGACCCCATGCCATCTGTGACAAATATTCCCACCCCATACTTTTATTTGTCATTTGTTTTCACATTTTCAACCCATATTTGTATTGTTATTGACGAAATATTTTGTTGTGATAAATTGTGGATCATGTACTCAAATTTCTGACATTTATATGTAGTGTTTAAAACAGACTTCATGCACGTTAAGTACACACGCACAATGCAGAAAACAACAAAATCCTTCTTTAAAAAAAGGATTAATAAGCATTGCCCGGAGTACAATCAAAGTTGAATGATACCAGTCGTCATTCCCAGTAAAAATTCAAAAGCGTAAATTCCTGGGAATGCACGAACCACCCCAAATCTTGTTATGGAAAATGGCTAATTCTATAATGCAAGAATTTAATTGGTTAGACAGCCAATGGCCGTACACTGATCAATTGTAATTAACAGATGGGCTCTTTGTGATTCTGCTGCGACTTCTAGGTCTCCCTCATGGGTGAGCTTGTTTGACTTTTGCAACTGCCCTGATTTCTAAAGTCCATTATTATTCATCTCACACAGCGCGAGCCAAGTTCGCCTTGCTGCTAACCACACACACAACGTTGGACTGTTAATTATATCATGCTTTTATTCGTATGTTTTATGTATGTCCTCATTGTATATGGCATTATTTGCATGTGATCGATATTCTTGCAATGTAGTGCGCATTTAATTACTTGTTAATAAATTCTATTTCTTTATTTGTCAACATCCTCTACCTGTGTTATACTATAACTGGGTTATAATTATATATATATATATATATATATATATATATATATTAGAGAGAGAGAGCCTTTGATCGGGGGATTGGGCATTTGCTACTCTGTGTGGACGTGTGCTAGGTCAGGGTTATTCTTCAGTGTTCACTGAAATACTAGGAATTCACTCTGAATGCAAGGGGGTACTCATCAAGTCCCTCACTCACAAGCTGGGAGGTGCAAAAATTATCATAAGTGTGGAGATGATACATTTTCGTGATTAAAAGAGGCCCACTCGATAGCGTAAAAACCATCACTCAACAGAATTGAAAAGTCACAACGACGCCATGTTGGTTTTTAAAAAGAGATATGTGAATGTTTATTCAAGAGTGTAAAATACGAATATTTTTATATCCCTCAACATGCCATGTTTATACAAGAAAACAAATATAACACAGCAAGCATGTCATCGAAGACTGCCTAAAGCGTTATACCAATATGATGCCCCCATGGCGTCATTCAAACATAAAGCCCCCATGGAGTCATTCAAACATAAAGACTCCATGATGTCATTCAAACATAAACACAAGATTATGTCATTCAAGCATGAAGACAAAATTACTTCATTCAAACAGACCTAGAAGAATGATAACAGCAAATAACATTATCTTTAACTTTCAAAATCGTAAGTAGGTTTAAATACTGAAGATTGCAGTGCGCTTCATTTACAACAAGTAAAATGTTTCTGTACGTTGGGTTTATATACTTTGTAGTAAACATGAATGTGTGGGGAATTCTTTTCATTTTAATCTGAAACCTTCTTTGTAACTACAACATTAATTTAATAAATGCAAAAGATTAAAATCACTTTTAAAAGTCTAATGCTCTCAGACAGGTTTAATGTAATAAGTGTTTGTGATTTTGTTTGGTTTCGTTTTTATTTGGGATGGGGGATTGGGGGGGAGGTGGAGTGTGACTTCAGACACTTTACAAAGGCGATATGACAGATATGAAAAGCTGAGTTCGTTTTACTCAGAATTCATTTGTTAGAAACATATCAAATTAGCATTTACTAGGAAGTACTGTACTACTCTACATATTGTATCCCTTCTGTATTAAATTTTGTAAAACTTTACGGCCTATCAATGTGTGTGAAATATTTTATTTTACTTTTCAAAAAACATTTTAAAAATTAAATACTCTACTTGTAACAACTACATTTGAGCATTTAGAGAGAATTTGCTCAATGACTTCAGACGCTCCACTTGTGACTTCTATATCTGTAAATTAAGAGAGAATTTGCTCAATGATGACAAACACTCCACTTGCGACAACTACGATCTGAGCATTAAGAGAAAATTTGCTTAATGACGTCAAAACTCTACTTGTGGCCACCACTTCTGAGAAATTACTTAATGACGTCAAACACTTCCCTTGTGTCATCTATGCCTTATGACACTCAAACTTATGTTAATTACTTAACACTCTGCGAGAAAAATAATCTACCTGTCACGAGTGAAGTATTATGAGTCATTATAATTGCCTAACAAACACTTTACAAAAAAATCTTTTATGTGAAGCTTAATAATTTATTAAAATTCAATTATATCAACTAAACATTTCGAGATGAAATATTCCGGTAGTCACAACTGATAGATTCAGAGTTATTGTACTTGTG